>CM024965.1:11899602-12069602 GCA_014282245.1 Rhododendron simsii
CCCACAAGAAAGCCTCGTTCGAAAGTATCTCTTCCTCCTCATTAGTGACGGGTGGCTCCACCACACGCACATCGGAGTCATCTTCAATAGCGTCCATGACTTGTACCGGCCTCAGCATGTTGTTGCAACATAGCTCCCCCAACTGTCAAAGAACTCCCCTCACCAAAGCTACCAGCAATATACCCCACCTGTGGGGTCCCAAGGGATATCAAAGAGTTGTCCTGCAAGTCCGTAAAGACCTCCGCGGAAGTCAGATTTGTAAGCGCCACCGCTGCGTCATGTGCTTGAAAGTGTCTGGCAAGGTCATCAGTGGGAGGAATGCTGACACGCTTGTGGAAGAGCTCAAAGGTAGACTTTACTGCCTCTCGTCAGGGTAGCTGCGGAGCGACGGCCTCCGGGGCCAATTGGTTGATGTCTGGAATTGAGAGGAACCCCTCCGTTGGAATCCTCCGACGGGGTATCAGACTCAACTCGTCATTTTCCTCTTCATCCTCCTCAACTGCAAGGTGCGTTGTGTCAACACCCAAATTCTCACCATCACCTCCGCCACCATCGCGACCTTCGTCGCCATCTCCATCATTATCATCTCCATCCCCATCATTTTCATCCTCGGCACCATTGCCTTCTTCACCATCACCCGGATCATCATTACTGTTGCTATCACCACTGTCTTCATCATCACCATCCTTGTCACTTTGACCTCCCTCGCTACTGTCAGCGTCGCTGCTCTCAACTCCCTCACTATCGCAACCATCTCCACCCTCAGCATCGCTATCAGTTTCGTCAGATTCCCCTTTGGCCAGATCAACGATCACCTTCTTACCTGCGGCGACGGACGTGTCACCTGGGCTGGGCTGCGTGATGCGAGGCAGTTTGAAAAATTGACTGATCGGAGCAGTGTCGTCAATACTGCTGTCAGAACCACCCTCGCGAGCCTCTTCATCTTTCCTCTTTCTCTTAAGCTTGCTCGAGGGGGTATGTTCCTTCCCTTCGTGCCTGAGCGAAGAGCCTATGAAGCAAGGAGGGACAGATGAGAAAACAATGATGAAGCGATGAGAGAGCCAATGAAAAGTGAAGGGAGAAGTAAATCTCACCGATAGAAGCGACGCTCGCGGGGATCTCTTCAGAGCAAAGGGTCCTTGCTGCTTGAGTAGGGGCACCCTGGAGAAAAGAATGAATTCAAGGGCTGCAGCAGATGCGAATAGCAAGTATCACTAAGGGGAAATGGAAAGGTGTCGTCCCAGAGGCATACCTTCCATAGCCGCTTCAGTTGAGAGCCTTGTTCTTACAGGGATGTTTTCTCCTTTGCCTTCACACGGGTCAGCCTTGGTGAAATCACAGTTGAAATTGGCTCAGCGATGGTAACATCGCGGCTGGCCGCGGGAGTGGTGCTTGGCGAAGCCCAGTAACTCTTCTTGCCCCGCCATCTAGGTTGTCTCGCCTTTGGGGACCTGAGAGACATGTCGCGATGATAGACGTCTGAAAGGGTCGGAATCTCAGGGGCTCCGCGGACATAGTTGATGAAAGAGTCAAGGTTGCGACGCCAAGCCAAGCGGCCATTAGCCGTGAAAAAAGGTCTCCCTATCGTTCCTCGGAAGCACCACGACGTTAAAACCGTCAGTCAGTTCTCCCACAAAAGCCCTAGTAAAGCGGCGGAGACTCTCGACATAGCTCCTCAATAGTGGTGCCTGACCCGGCGCACCCTAATCCTAACCGAACTGCCGTGCTACCTTGTCCGGACGATACAACATAGAACGTGTCCTTTCCGCACATAATGTAGGAAGAGAACACGAGCAAGCAGCAGCAAATGCAACAAGGGCAGAAACAGAAACAGTAACACCTTTAGTTTGGAAATCGACGGAACGGTCATTTTCTGAAAAAAACTGGTAGGAAGCGCACCTTCGACAGGCTCAGCGTAAGGTCGCGGGAAGAATGTGTCAGCATCATCAATGCGTTTCCCCCAGGGCTTCGTTGAACTGACCCCACTCCACCTCATGATCCGGGGTCGTGGCTCGTCACCTCTGCTAATGTCCGCAGGGGAGGGAGCGAGATTCGGGAAGTGCTCGAAGCAGAAAGTCATCAGAAATTGGGTGTAAACCACTGACACCATGTCATAGCGCCCCATAGACCTCTCAGTGTCTCCATGAATCTAGTCCAGGCGATGGAACAGGGAGCCCAAGAAGAGAGGCCCAAGCGGAACAAAATCCCCCCTTGCGAGGCTCACCGCAAGGGGAAAAAACAGTGTGGTTTGGTCCTTCCTATGGAAACTCGGGAATCATAAAGAAAGACAGCCAATAAACAAGAAAGCCCGCCAGATGGAGGTCGAAATCATACATTTTTCCATAGAACTCAGATGCCTGCCCCGCGGGAGGCGCAGTCCCGGGAGGAGGCAAGTCTTTGAAGAAATACCGTAGCCAGTAGCCCCAAGATGTCTTACCCGACTTCGGAGGGGCCCGTACGTGTCCCTTTCGATCAAAGCGAGACCCGTACTTCCTCGCCTCCGTATATGCCTTCCTCAGCCGCTCCACCAGTCTCGCGTCTGCCGGAGAAAGACTCAAGGGGTCAACAGCCACCGACCCCCTTGTGCTTAGCCTCATCAGTACGGCCGTGTCTTGTAAAGTGGGGCCACCATCCCCCCACAGGAACACAAAGGTATGAGTGTCTTTACTCCAACGGGAAACCATGAGATCAAGGTTAATGTTGTTCTTACGGATGCTTAACTCCGCGGACAAGCGGATGGGCCAGAGGGCACGAGAAGCCTTAAGCGTATGCACCAAGTCCGGGTTGCTCAGAACCGACTCCACCCAGTCGCTCCAGTGGGCCGGAGAGTGAGAAACGGCCTCATAGTTAACAAAACAGCAAGGGACATCCCCTCTCTCCATTCGAAATCTTAAAATAGAAGAAGGAGGGATTAAATCAGCCTCCTCATGAGCCGCCTTGGGGGTCAGGGAAAGAGGTTCCTCTGAGATGTCCATCTCCGAAACGAAAGCGGAGAGCCTTCCGCCAGAACGAGTCGCTTGGGCCGCCGAGGTACGGCGCCCGGCGCCACTCATCTGCCGGGAGCGCCCGGATAGAGGTTTGCATGATGGCCTTACTCCCCTGCTCCACGTCGTCCCTCGCCATCTCAAACCAGGAAGTGGTTTGTGAGAAAGAGGGAGAAGGGAAAAAGAGTTGCAGTCGGAGGAGAGGGAGAAGGAAGAAGAAAGCAGCCCTTTCGGTAGTCGTTGAAGTTTACCAAACGGCCGTCAAATTCAATTATTTATTAACCGGACTACAACTATAGATTTGCATAGTATAGTGAGGAAGTCCGAGTTGATCCACAGGGAGCTCGAATGTAGCTTGTTCGGATTGAAGATGTAAGGGTTTGTGGCGTTTAGGCGGCCAACTTTTAGTTTTCCTTTGAAAGGTGAGAATTGCCCTTATGAAAAAGACTAGAAAATGAGTTTTAACTAAGAATTAAAAATGGCAAGGCACAGAAGTTCATAACACCCGTAACTTAAGTCAATCAACTTTTCTCAACGAAAACACGGTTGAATCACACGGCATAGGCTATCAACCGGAAGATTTAGCTATGAAAATGGTTAGGCTTGATATAGAGTTTGAATAACAAGCTAAACACACGGCGTGACATTGCTTACGGAACCATGTGAGCGAGCCCATGATCACCGGAGATTAACAACGCCAAGACTTGCATTCAAACTAAATATCAAGGTCAAGAACTAGAAGCATAGTTTGAAAAGCGAGTAAGTTCTTTGGTTCTTTCGGCAAACACGAGGCGAGACATAGCTCATGGAACCATATGAGCGAGCATATGATCACCGGAGGTTAACATTGACAAGTTTTGTTACATAAAGGGCGAACCACGCACATTTCCAAATCATACCTCAAGTCTTATGTTGAGAAAGGCAAGATTAACCGAAGTCACAAGGTGTTATTCACCCCATGGCCAAGCCTAAAAGACTACTCAAATATAATGAAAAACTAGAAAGCTTGCTTAAGGAAGAAAACATGTTAAACTGATAAAAACGGAAATAAACTTGATTTATATAAAGATCCAACAAGTAGCTACAACATTAATGAACGAGAAAACAACAAACGAACTAAACTTATAAAGGTTTTTTTTAAGGAAATGACTTAAAACTTGAAGGACATTAATGGAGTTCTCTCCTAGAGAGAGAACTTAAACTAGGACATAAAGTAGATAAGTGCTAAGAGAGAGAGAGGGGAGTATTTATACAACTCAGCCTTTCCTCTCCACAAAATATCCCTGAACTTGCCAAAAGTGGCAAGTATTCCATAAATGGAAAGTCCAAAAAGCAGTAAAAATATCTGCTGGAGACCAATGTTATCGATACCATAGGCTAAGGTATCGATAACATCCTTCAAATGATTCCCCGAAGAAGATTGTTATCGATAACTCAAACAAAATTTTATCGATACCCTTGCTTCTGGACAACTTCTGGACCAAAATGCAACAAATGTTATCGATACCATTGAAGATGTTATCGATAACATTCTTCAAAAATTGCAGATTCAGGTTGAGGCTTCAGCTTCAGCAGCAGCTCTCAGCAACTTCACAGGTCCTCAGCAACACATTTTAAACATTTCTTTTATCTTTCCTTTACTTTAATTTATTTAATGAAAAAAAGAAAGTACCCCCCATTTGGAAACAATGGCATTACCAGAATTTCAAGATTCCATTTAAATCAAAATGTCAACCCCCCACTTTTAGTACAAAACAGAAAACTACACATTTTTCTCAAGAGAAAATGGCTCAAAACATGACCTTGCTCTTCAAATAAAATCTTGCAACTTTGCAGTTACTCTTAGAAAAATTCAAGGATCAATTACCGCTATTTTTTATCTCGAAAATTGAAACTTTTTCAGAAAATCATTTTTTCATACTTAGGCAGATTTTAGGGGGCCGACAGGGTCTTCGGGTACTTAGAAGCTTTCGGAGCATTCCTTGGCCTTCAAACGTGCCTTATTTGCACGTTTTACCTGAAACTACTAAAAACACACCTTACGTGCAATATCACATAAAAACGATAATAAATATGTACAAACACAACATGCTAGAGGACTTAAATACCAAGAATATGCATTATTGGGTGCTTATCAGAAGGAAGAAGAAAGTTGGAAGCTTTGGTGGAAGAGAGAGAGGAGAAAGAGTGAATCTTTGGAAAATGACTGGTTTTGTGGCTAATTGTGGTTACTTATACTCAGGGAGGGTCCCCCGAATCTTGAGAAGAAGACGTCATAAAGTAAAGGGGCGTGATGGTCGCAGAGATCCGAACAGTCCCGACCGTTGCACGCGCGCATGACAGCGCATGAGTCAAACGCGCGTGGGGGGCAATTGTGGGAAAGGTCAATAGGCGCGACCGTTGACCGTTTGACTATCCAATGAGCATGTGACAAGTGCACTTGTCCTCGCGGGGTTGACGATTTGACCAACGAACCCTAGCTCGCCACGTGGTGCCTCAGCCCGCGCAACACGTGGTCTCATGCGCGAGGGAGCCTCGCGCTACCCATCGCTTTGCAGCGGCTATGTAAAGGTCGTGAGCCCAAATTCCTCCCTTAAGGAGAGAAATACATTTATTCAGGTGGATGCTTGGCGCGGTCCCAGTCTAATGGAGACGATAACGCGGTCTAACCAAGACACCAAGAAATTGCCCAGACTCTTATGTCTGCTCCGGCCTTTAGGCAGGACCCGAGGGGCCCCTTAAGGCTTGGCAAGCGGTACTGGCGCGATCGAGTAGGTCACGACCTTGCCCTATGGGAAGAAAGGGGATCTAGTGGTTTGGTGGCTGTAAAAGAAGAAAAGGATCTCTGCGAATAAGAGGATACGCTTAGCGACACCTCGGGGGTCATCGCGAGGGTAGCGACACCTCGGCGATCAGGGGGGACAGAAGGGACACGTGTCATTTTATCAGCACGCCACTTGGTGCCCGAGCATTAGCTCGTGTGGTCTATAAATATGAACGTCTCTTCATTGAACCTCAGAAGCGAGAGAGCTCTGTGAACACTCCCTAGAGAGAGAAAGTTGGTGAGCACTGATTTTAAAGGAGGTCTTATCCTCTTTCAGGGGCTCTATTGTCTTTCATCCTTAGGATCTCTGGGTTTGGGTCTCCACTGCCTATCCTCTCTGTTCACCCCTGTTCTTCTTTTTCACCCTTCTAGATCACTCCTTTCATCCATTTCCATAGCTATTACAACCTCTCTAGCACATCTATTCTCTTAAGGGTATTTGACCACTCAGAAATCGGACCTATCCTACAGGGACTGATTCCTGGCCCTAATTCTTACCTAAGCTTTTTAGGGTTTTTATCACCCTATTTATATTCATTGTAAGCCTTAGGGCACGTCAATTTTGATATTGAATTAATAAAAATCGAGATTTATCTCAAAATCGTTTGTTCAAAGAGGGAGTACCTCTGGCTCAAACATTGTTCGTGTTTTCTTCTTGCACTTAGTTTCGTAAAAGAAGGCTGCATTGCATCACCACTACAACCTTGTTACTCTATCCCAGCAAGCTCATTAAAATGTGTGCGGGGTGAAATTTGAAACAAAACTACTTTTTGTTTTGTTTTGTTGAGATGAGAGACAAAACGTAACGATTTTGTAAGAGAACGGAGATGGAAAACATTGAAAAGATTAAAGGAAACAATGCACAAAGTCATCACAACGTACAGAAGCTAGTATTCCAACTATGTTGACAAGAAGTAAACCAAATAAAAATACAATTCACCGGTCACCAACCAAATTACAATAGCTTAGCCAAATTTCTGAACAACCCTAAGCAAATTCCAACTGAAATTGTAACTTCCCAAGAGAAAATGCTTCATCCCGGAGCCATGTGAGTTTTGATAAAGTATGTTTCTTTGAAGAGAGAGACAATGTGGATTTGGAAAAATTTATTTTGCTAATTTGGGTTTCTACCCTTATTTTGCCCTAATTTTGTTATAGGGAGTAAATAATAAGGCTGCCCGTGGGATTCAGAACCGGTATTAATATGGCTGGTATTAGGTTTGATTTTGTTTGTTGAACAGAAAAGGTAGGTACACTACCCTTTTTGTTTTTTTGAAATGACAAAATTTTTTATTAAAGCAAACTCGACAATGGGTACATCGAGTAAAAAGAAAGTGAAAGAGGAAAACCCAAGCTCCGTGAATAACACAAGAGCAAGAGGAATCCCAGAAAAGAGAACATCCAATGAATAATTGTATAACGGAACAAAAATCCGGCAGCTGCATCATGACCCAAACATAGAAGCCCGACCCAAACAACTACAGCAACAACCCCCACCCACCCACTCACTTCATGCAGTATGTTCCTCTGTAAAATTGCAAATTTGTTCCTATGTATTATTGCACATTCCTCGGCTTCAGCATCAATCAATTTTTTCATAGCTAATACATGTTTTTCCCCAAAATCAATTCCCAAACGATGTCCTACAGCTATTGTTTCTTCAAAATCATCATGAACCTGTCTCTGAACTTCTAAAAGACTTGAATTCTCAACAAATTCACCCGCAGAGGTAAGGCTTTCCTCATACAATTGACTTCTAAGAGTTTTTCTTGCCTTGCTAGGATTGAGATCCACAAGGAGCTAGGTTGATTCCTTGTATTTGAGAAGTTTTACACTACATCTTATGTGGCGCCCACTTCGTGTCCAACAAAAATTCAAAAAAAAAGCACATAAAATTAAAAATAACATTTTTCGGAAACCTGTAAAGAATCAGCTCCAACAGATATCGGTAAGTATTATTTCTGCATTCGTTGGGGCGAAACTGCGCAGTTCAACGGATATCAGTAAGTATTATTTCTAGATTCGTAGGGGAGAAACTGCTATACAATATCCTTTCGGGGTTCGAATTAAAGTTAATGTCCACAGATAAAGAAAAGCGGAGGCGGTTTACTGTGAACCTACAGAGAAAATACAGTTGAAAAGGATATGAAATGTATAACTTATTATGAGAGGATCAGGCCGAATTAATTAATGCTTAATTGTTGTTTCAGTACATTATCTCCACCATTTAACGTTGTATAAGTCTATATATTACTTTGAGTGATCTTCTAGTAATAATGTATATTTGCCTTTGAGTGAGTCACATTCTGATAGGTGCGTAAATATTCACATACGCACCCCCTAAATTATCCTTGCTAAGTTTATTTATATGTTATTACTTGGAGATTTATACTTTTATTTTTATTGTAGGTATTTGGAGAGTTTGATACAAAAAAGTGCGAAGTTGAAATATTTAAACGATGTCCGAAGGTCCGAATCGCAATACGAAGTCAGGAGTTTGGCACCGGACTTAACCGAAGTTAATTTGCCCAAGGAATTGGACTTTTTAATCAGAAATTGGACTTGTACTACTTTGACCAAGGATGGGCCGTGATATTATAATACTATCTTATTAGGGCTTTTACAATTAAAAAAAAGGGAAGTCGTCTGGGAATAATAAGAAAGGAAAATAGGTTTATTATGGATGACGACAGAAGTTTATAAAAACAGTGAGCACGGCTGGGATTAAAGGAGGAGAGGGGGTTTCGGAATTAAAGAGGCATTACGGGGTTCGGAAGAAAACAGAACAGAAGGCTTCGCACGAGGAGGACGGACGCATTCGGGAACAAAGAACGCAGACACCACGCATAACGCAATAGAAGGGATTGGTTCATATGCTAAACTGAAACCTTGCTTCTCTTATATGGAGTTTTATTGTTTGGTGATAATTTATATTTACTCCATGTCCGGCTAAATCTCTCTCCTAGGGGTAGATGAAACACGATCTCCGAGTAATATAGTTTATGTTTTGTTTGGAGTTTTTCTATTCAAACAATGGTTGTATGAATTAAGGATTATTTTTCATTGGTAATTCTTTCCATTCAATCTATTGTGTTTGTTTTTCCGGAATTCAAGCACTTCATACAACGGTTTTATTAGTTCGCAATAATTGGGTAAGATGGGCTATGCTCCGTAAGACGCGTCGTGCTATTAGACGATCCGTGCCATAGAGACGGATCGTACTAGTAAGACGGTTCGTGCTAGGCGGCGATATCCCATGCTATTCGGTGATTTGCGATTATCTTTAGGTAACACCCTGTGGGCCCGCGAACCCTAAGGTGTACGGTTTGATTCGAATAGTTAGCCTTGAACATTAGTATAAAACTATATTGCGAGGGATCGGGTGGATTCGAACCCTAAGTCTTTTCTCTCATAAGCTCGCTTTACTTTTAATTACTTTTAATTGCTTTGCGTTAATTTAGTTTGCATAATTTTAGAAATCAAACAATCAAATCCTTTTCCGAATTAAGTTAGAAATCAATTGAAATAACTGCAATTTAGCCTTCGTAATACCTGAGGACAAAACTCGGAGTACTTACCGCTATCTCTTAGGTAGTAGTAATTATTCTGTTTTATTAATTATTTTTGATACGGAAACGTCCCGATCAAATTTTGGCGCCGTTGCCGGGGATTACAAGCACGATTGCGTTGTTTTAGTTGATTTTTATTTTAATTCCTAGTTTAGGTATTCTTAGTTTTTTATTTTTATTTTTATTCCTCATATTTGTTTAATTGCATTCTTTCTTTGTTAGCATTTTATTGTGTCAAGCACAGGAATTGAGAAACTGTAGCGCACAGGAGCAAGACGTAAGTGGCAACATTGCAGCTTAACGGTGTAATTCAATTGACTTTGCCTGGCGCTGTGAGTTTTCTTATTTTTCTGAGTTTTAGTATTTTGTTTGTTTGTTTTTATTTGAGTTAGGAGCATTTTGCATTGTATGTTTGGTCGTCGATCACTGGACCCTTTACTTGATAATTTTGACCTAGAGATCGAACGGACCTTTAGAGCTAATCGAGCAGCCTCTCGTAACTCTTGGCCTTTACCCATTTCACTTGTTACAATGGCTGAAAGAATAGAGGCTGAGGTTCCACCTGCGATCGGGGAGTACTTTCTCCCATCTGCCTACACCTCACCATCATGCATAACATTGCCTACCACTGCCTCAACACAATTTGAAATCAAGTCCAGTTTGTTACAAACACTTCCATCATTCTATGGACTTGATAACGAGGACCCATATCGGCATTTAGGGGACTTTGAAGAGATTTGCTCCACCGTTAAAATTCAGCACTTCACCGATAATGCCCTTAGGTTGAAGTTATTCCCGTTCTCACTTAAAGATAAAGCCAAATATTGGCTTAATACTTTAACACCGAATAGCATCACCTCTTGGGACCAAATGAAAAATGAGTTTTTGAAAAAATACTTTTCCATAGGCAAAACAAAAGAAATTCGCCAAGAACTCACTAGTTTCTATCAAAAAGATGGCGAACAATTTCACCAAGCATGGGAGAGACTTAATGATATCATTAGAAGTTGTCCACACCACCAAGTTCCTAAATGGCAATTAGTCCAATGTTTCTACGATGGACTATGTGAACAACACCGATATATGGTGGATGCCTCATGTGGAGGCACATTTATGCTTAAGAACGAGAACCAGGGGTGGGATTTATTTGGGCAGTTAGCGGAGAATTCACGACACCGAGCCGCATCATCCCGCACAAATGGACAACTTCTGCCTCTTTAAAACAGAGTGGCCTTCATGAGGTAGGCCGCTCTGACGATCTTTCCTATAAGGTAGATGCATTGACCCATAAGATTAACTCTCTCTTATCTTTGGGTCATGGTCCTTCACATTCGTCACCTCCTGCTGCTGTTGCGGAGGTCTGTCAGTTGTGCTCCAGTCCATGCCATCAAATAAATGAGTGCCACATGGCATCTCAATTTCCAGAATTTCTTCAAGAGCACGTGAATGCGGCCCAGGGGTTTGGTAGGCCAACAAATTACCCTTATTCTCATACTTACAACCCCGGCTGGAAGAAGCATCCCAACTTTGGATGGCGACAACCAGACCAAGGGCAACCCTTTGCCCAACCTTTGGGGCCTCAGTTTTCTAATACTTCCAACACACAGGCCTATTGTCCACCACCTGCACCACACCAATACCAACAACCTCCTGCTCCTCCTGTGTCCTCCCAAAGGACACCATCTTTTGAGGAGCAAATGTTGAAGGCCATGGCTGAAATGAGAGCCGATTGCCAACAAATGAAAGCTGACTCCTAATTGCTTCATTCCCACTCTCAATCCATTGCCAAGATGGAAACCCAAGTGGGTCAGCTAGCTAATGCTCTTAACCATCGGGATGAGGGTAGATTACCGAGACAGCCAATGGCTAACCCACGAGGGATGAAACATATTGACAATTCGCAAGGTCATGAACAAGCGAAATTAGTTGTCACCCTCAGAAATGGGAGAGACGTAGAGACCCGACCGAAGGAGGTCAAAGCGAAGGAGAAAGTGTCTCCACCTGTCGCTGAGAGGTCTAAGGTTGATAAGAGGTCTAAGGAGAAGGAGACCGATCCAGTGTCCACAGTTGTTCCGGGGTCATCTGAGACCCCATCTTATATTCCTAAGGCACCTTTTCCAATTTGTTTGAATGCACCTTCACCCTTTCGCAAGAAGGGAGTATCCACTGATAATATCATGGAGGTGTTCAAGCAAGTTAAGATGAACATCCCATTGCTCGATGCCATTGAGCAAATCCCTACTTATGCCAAGTTCCTCAAGGACTTGTGCACTCACAAGCGGAAGGCTCGAGCCAAGTTTTTAGAGCCCATCCCCATTCCTCACCAAGTTAGCTCTGTTCTTTAATCTAACACTGCCCCCAAGCTTGCTGATCCTGGTGTGCCTACAATCTCTTGTGTCATAGGTAATCACTTTATTAGTAAGGCACTCTTAGATTTAGGGGCAAGTGTCAATCTTTTACCGTACTCTGTGTACGAGGAGTTGGGGCTTGGTCAGTTGAAGCCCACATCGGTTACTCTGTAGTTGGCTGATCGTTCTGTGAAAGCCCCACGGGGCATGTTAGAGGATGTCCTTGTCAAGGTGAATAATTTCTATTTTCCGGCTGATTTCATTGTCCTTGACACAGAGCCAGTCCATCCCACAGCCCTTAAATCTCAAACGCCTGTCATCTTGGGTCGTCCCTTTCTAGCCACGGCCAATGCACAGATTTCCGTGAGGAGTGGAATGATGGAGGTATCATTTGGCAATATGAAACTGAGCCTAAACATGTATTCAGCCACTCGACAGCCTCATGAGGAGGAAAATTGCTTTGCAGTCGATGTCGTTCATGAGTTAGTTGAAGAGGCATTGCCGTACATTTTGGCTGAGGATCCTCTTGAGGCATGTCTTGCCCATTTTGGCTATGAGGAGTTCGATATTAACCAATCCATTGCTGAGGTCAATTCTTTGTTAGACCTCGCACCTTGTATGGCCAAACCTACCTGGAAAACTCCTTTCGAGCCTTTACCTGCCCTGTCTAGTACTCCAGCTCTTCCCTCCATAGAAGCCCCACCGAAGCTTGAGTTGAAGCCTCTCCCGGCTTCTCTGAAGTATATTTTTCTTGGCCACGATGACACCTTGCCTGTGATCATTGCCTCTGACCTTTCTTCTGAGAAAGAGGGTCGATTACTTAAGGTGCTTAAAAAGCACAAGGGTGCGATAGGATGGTCAGTGGCCGACCTGAAGGGTATTGATCCCTCCGTTTGCATGCACCGCATTCATTGCGAGGAAGATGCGAAACCATCAAGAGAGATGCAAAGGAGGTTGAACCCTAACATGAAGGAGGTTGTTATGAAGGAGGTGGTCAAATTGCTTGATGCAGGTATCATATACCCCATCTCTGATAGCAAGTGGGTGAGTCCTACTCAAGTAGTGCCCAAGAAGTCAGGCATTACTGTCGTTGAGAATGATAAGGGTGAGCTTGTGCCCACACGCATGACGATTGGTTGGCGTGTGTGTATTGATTATAGGAAGCTCAATTCCATGACTAGGAAAGATCATTTTCCACTTCCGTTTATTGATCAAATCCTAGAGAGGTTGGCGGGCCAAAGCTATTATTGTTTTTTGGATGGCTATTCTGGATATAACCAAGTGGCTGTTGACCCAGCAGATCAAGAGAAGACTACCTTCACCTGTCCTTATGGTACTTATGCTTATCGGCGCATGCCCTTTGGCTTGTGCAATGCACCTGCGACCTTTCAAAGGTGTATGATGGCTATCTTCTATGATATGGTGGAGGAATTTCTAGAAGTATTCATGGATGACTTCTCGGTCTTTGGGGCCTCCTTTGATTCATGTCTCCAAAATCTTGCAAAGGTGCTTAAACGCTGCGAGGAGACTAACCTGGTCCTAAGTTGGGAAAAGAGCCACTTTATGGTCCAAGAGGGGATTGTTTTGGGCCATGTAGTGTCCAAAAGGGGGATTGAAGTTGACAAGGCAAAAGTTGACTTAATTTCTCGACTTCCTCCCCCCTCATCAGTCAAGCAAATTCGCTCTTTCTTGGGACACGCTGGGTTTTATAGGCGTTTTATCAAGGATTTTTCTAAAATCGCCAAGCCCTTGTGTGATCTTTTGGCTAAGGATGCCCCTTTCATTTTTGATGAGGCTTGTATGAGAGCTTTTGAGAAGCTCCGTGAGGCGTTGTCCACAGCACCTATTATGCAGTCTCCCAATTGGTGCCTGCCCTTTGAAATTATGTGTGATGCATCCGACTATGCAGTCGGTACTGTTTTGGGCCAGCGGGTTGACAAGGTCCCTCACGCCATTTATTATGCGAGTAAGACCCTATCTGATGCACAGTTGAACTATACCACTACGGAGAAGGAATTACTCGCTGTGGTCTTTTCTCTTGACAAGTTTCGATCCTATCTTTTAGGGTCAAAGGTCGTAGTATACACTGATCATGCCGCTTTGCGGCATTTGCTTTCTAAAAAGGAGACCAAACCTAGGTTGATTAGGTGGATTCTGCTCCTCCAAGAGTTTGATGTGGAGATTCGAGACAAGAAAGGATCTAAAAATTCTGTAGCAGACCACTTATCGAGGATCCTAGTGGATGCCTCTGGTGACACCTTGCCCCTTAAGGACTCATTCCCTGATGAGCAACTCTTTGAGGTGTCACAAGTGCGACCCCCATGGTATGCACACATAGTCAACTACTTGGCCACAGGCGCGTTTCCTTCTCATTGGTCCAAGCATGACAAGGACCGTTTCTTTGCGCAGGTTAGGTACTATTTTTGGGAGGATCCAGAACTCTTTAAGTTGTGTTCGGACCAGGTGATTAGGAGGTGTGTTCCTGAGACTGAGTACCATAGCATTCTCACCTTCTGTCATTCACTTGAGTGCGGAGGGCATTTTAGTGGGAAAAAGACGGCGGCGAAGGTCTTACAAAGCGGTTTTTATTGGCCCACTCTGTTTAAGGATGCATATGTGTTTTGCAAGGCATGCCTTAAGTGCCAGAAAACCGGCAATATTTCACGCCGTGATATGATGCCATTGTCTTCCATCCTTGTCGTGGAGATGTTTGATGTTTGGGGGATAGACTTCATGGGTCCATTCCCGTGTTCGCATGGGAACGCATATATTCTTGTGGCAGTGGACTACGTGTCCAAATGGGTGGAAGCGGTAGCCACCAAGACCAATGACCATAAAGTTGTGGTCAAGTTTCTTCAAAGTAATATTTTTACTCGTTTTGGCTATCCACGGACGATTATTAGTGATGAGGGCACCCATTTTCTCAATAAACACTTCGCCGCCCTTGTGCGAAAGTATTCTATCACTCATAAGGTGGCAACACCTTATCATCCTCAGACCAGTGGGCAGGTTGAAGTGTCAAATAGGGAGATTAAACGTATCCTTGAAAAGACGGTTAGGCCCGATCGAAAAGATTGGCCTTTAAGGCTCGATGATGCTTTATAGGCCTACCGTACAGCTTATAAGACTCCCATTGGCATGTCTCCTTACAGGTTAGTTTTTGGTAAGGCGTGTCATTTGCCCGTTGAGTTGGAGCATAGAGCTATGTGGGCGATTAAGAAGTTTAACTTCGATATGGCCGCTGCCGGTTTAAATCGTAAGCTCCAACTTGCTGAATTGGAAGAGTTGCGCAATGAAGCGTATGAGAGTGCATGTATTTATAAGGATAGGACTAAGGCATTTCATGATAAACACATTGTTAGAAAATCCTTTGAAGTTGGTCAAAAAGTGTGGCTCTTTAATTCTAGACTTAAACTTTTTCCGGGCAAATTGAGGTCACGGTGGGATGGTCCATATGTTGTCATTCGTGTTTTTCCCCACGGAGCTATAGAAATTAAGGATCCACGTGTTGGTAATGTTTTCAAGATCAATGGCCAATTGCTTAAACCTTACGTGGAAGGAATTGGTGATGGCGTGGTGGATGGTGCCACGGTGGAGTCCATTACTTTGATGGACCCAATTTACATAGATTAGTGCTTTCATTGGAAGTCTAGGAGACTTAAAATCCATGGAGTTTGTGATACCTCCAGTGTTTGCCGTGCTCGAACGGTTTCCAATGGTCTGGTATAGCCACCTTGTCAAAGCTATGTATGTAGTACTTAGGAGGTTGGGTCTGGCGGCAGGCGCGTAGTTAGCAGCGAGAAATCTGTCTGAACCATCCGACTTTAGTGTCCAGCTTGGCGGAGATTGTTTCATAAGCCGAGTGGTGGGTAAGGAATCTGGCAGCCCCAGAGGGAGTGACAGCCTATTAGATGATGGCACCACTTCTCAAGATATCGTTGAATCCTACGCATATTGCTCTTCCAACAAGTAAGGAACCACAGTCTTTGGCAAGGGAGAAAAGTAGTATCCGTGTCTTTCGCGTGAAGAAAGTGGATGGATGTTTGTATCTTTTTATTTCTTGTCTTTGTTTATTTTATTTAGTTGCTTTCCTTTCATATATTTTGTTGTGGTGGAGGCTAACATTTTGCAGGTTGTTCGATCCACGTTGGGGGGGGTCCCCCTCTTACTATAATAGTCTGCTATGTCCTCCTTTTTGAGGTGATACCTTTCCTCTCTTTTACGTTTTTGTCCTATCTTTTTATTTTTATGCTTTCAATGAGGGCATCGAATGGTTCAAGTTGGGGGGAAGGACTACTTTATAGTTTGTCATTTCTTAGACTCTTGAAAATTTGGAAAATTAAAATAGTGGGACCCTTTTGCATGCAGTTTGACACTTGTTGTGCTCGCCTGTTGATTACTTGAGTATAGGCATGTTGCTACCATTTCGATATCTCTTTGGCAAAGTAGTTATACTTGCTAGACTGTTGGCGCTTTTGTTTTAGCATTTTTGCACATTGCACGTCGGGCTTTGATTGCTTGTGGCTGTGATTTGACTGTTCTCAATGGCTAGATTAGTGGAGACTTATGCCCTAGTGAGGTTTTGAGCCTTATCTTTTATTGGAGTGGTGTCGAATAAACTCTTTGTTCGTCATGGAAAGAAACACATTTGTTGTCAATCTCATTATCTTTGGTCGCCAAGTGTTGGACTTGAATGCATAACAGTATCTCTTGGTTTTGGTTTGTCACATGGATGTTACACCCCTGGGAGAGGATTATAGGCATTTTCTTGATGCTTGGGCCGGTTCGTTCCTTTGTTTTCACATTTATCCCTTGCAAGCCACTTTGAGCCTTTTGTACTCAGCCTTTTCTTGGTTAGCTCCACCTTCCATATTGTGTTTGGAGAAAGGCAAAAAAATATGTAAAGGTAAATTTTTGGATAGATTGTGAATTTTTGTGCTTGAATTAGTAGTGTCCCTTAAAAAAAAAAAAAAAAGAAACACAACAAAAGAGAAAAAAAAAAAAAGGGAAGAAAACAAAGGAAGCAAGGGGCACCAATAAGTTGGAAAAAGGAGGAATGGTTGCTTTGTAATTGAAAGATGTTGAAGGGTTAGAAGGAGGGATAAGGTGGAGTTGATTAAAATATTCGCCTATTCTCTCACACTTAAATCTATTTTTACCCTAGCCTTGATACATTATCTCATCCTTAATGCTATGACCTTGAATAAAGTCCTATATGATCTTTAGGGGTGTTGGGTTGAGGATTGATTGGTGGAGAGTTCTAATATTTGGCATTTTGTTCATGAGATTGTGTGTCCAATATATAAAGCATTCTTTTTCGTGTCTTGTGTGCGAGGTACTTTGCTTTCCATTTACATACCTTCTAACCGCACACTTGAGAGTTTATAATGCATCTTGTTTCGAGTTATTTCACTTGTGAGTGCATGACACGGTGAGAATTGAAGTCGAGGCTCGGTCCGGAGAGAGCGGTTGGTTATTGTTCATATGTGATTGAGGCCCGTATTCACACACGCTAAGCTTAAGTGCCGCAGTTTATTTGTTGAAGTGATAGCTTTTGGAACTATGTTTGCCTTGCTATATCTTTGTGGTAGCTTCGTGTCCTATGCTTGATATGTCGATGAGTTGCATGACAGATTTTGGATTTCATGTGAAAGGATTCCCTGTGTTTTGTGGGTAATCACTGCTGAAAACCCTCACGAGACTTCACTCGTCCTACCAGGGCCGCCTGGAGGTTTAAAAGAATTATCGGTCTTAATTTGTTTTCTTTAGTTGCATTTTATTTTCTTTGCTCGGGACCAGCAAAGTGTAAGTTGAGGGGTGTGATAGGTGCGTAAATATTCACATACGCACCCCCTAAATTATCCTTGCTAAGTTTATTTATATGTTATTACTTGGAGATTTATACTTTTATTTTTATTGTAGGTATTTGGAGAGTTTGATACAAAAAAGTGCGAAGTTGAAATATTTAAACGATGTCCGAAGGTCCGAATCGCAATACGAAGTCAGGAGTTTGGCACCGGACTTAACCGAAGTTAATTTGCCCAAGGAATTGGACTTTTTAATCAGAAATTGGACTTGTACTACTTTGACCAAGGATGGGCCGTGATATTATAATACTATCTTATTAGGGCTTTTACAATTAAAAAAAAGGGAAGTCGGCTGGGAATAATAAGAAAGGAAAATAGGGTTATTATGGATGACGACAGAAGTTTATAAAAACAGTGAGCACGGCTGGGATTAAAGGAGGAGAGGGGGTTTCGGAATTAAAGAGGCATTACGGGGTTCGGAAGAAAACAGAACAGAAGGCTTCGCACGAGGAGGACGGACGCATTCGGGAACAAAGAACGCAGACACCACGCATAACGCAATAGAAGGGATTGGTTCATATGCTAAACTGAAACCTTGCTTCTCTTATATGGAGTTTTATTGTTTGGTGATAATTTATATTTACTCCATGTCCGGCTAAATCTCTCTCCTAGGGGTAGATGAAACACGATCTCCGAGTAATATAGTTTATGTTTTGTTTGGAGTTTTTCTATTCAAACAATGGTTGTATGAATTAAGGATTATTTTTCATTGGTAATTCTTTCCATTCAATCTATTGTGTTTGTTTTTCCGGAATTCAAGCACTTCATACAACGGTTTTATTAGTTCGCAATAATTGGGTAAGATGGGCTATGCTCCGTAAGACGCGTCGTGCTATTAGACGATCCGTGCCATAGAGACGGATCGTACTAGTAAGACGGTTCGTGCTAGGCGGCGATATCTCATGCTATTCGGTGATTTGCGATTATCTTTAGGTAACACCCTGTGGGCCCGCGAACCCTAAGGTGTACGGTTTGATTCGAAGAGTTAGCCTTGAACATTAGTATAAAACTATATTGCGAGGGATCGGGTGGATTCGAACCCTAAGTCTTTTCTCTCATAAGCTCGCTTTACTTTTAATTACTTTTAATTGCTTTGCGTTAATTTAGTTTGCATAATTTTAGAAATCAAACAATCAAATCCTTTTCCGAATTAAGTTAGAAATCAATTGAAATAACTGCAATTTAGCCTTCGTAATCCCTGAGGACAAAACTCGGAGTACTTACCGCTATCTCTTAGGTAGTAGTAATTATTCTGTTTTATTAATTATTTTTGATACGGAAACGACCCGATCAAATTCACAGTTAGCTAGAGTTTAATTCTTCTTCTATATTGCAACTCGACGAAAACTTGTGCTGCAATCGGCCGGGAAGGCTTCCTGGGGGGGAGTTCTTCATAACCACCACCCTTAGATTTTGAAGGCTAGCTTAATTCTGTGATCATGAGTACGTATAAAGCATTTGCATGCATATATATATATATATATATATATATATATATATCTAGCTAGTAAGCGGTTGACTTTTGGAAATAAGCCAATAATTAATGTGATCCCAAAGGAAGACTTTATCTCTCTTGGAAAGACGGGAACGTAATGTATAGGCCTGGCCAACTTGGCATGTTTAAGTGCATGCACATCTCGCAAAAAAACCATCTATAAAAGGAGGGTTCCTATGGAGCTAGTATAATGCAAACAATCACATTCTGATATTACGGTTTGCAAGCTACACCTAATGGCACGAGCCACAGCAATGGTGCGCCTGTCTGTGGGCATCCTCCTCCTCTTCGTTGTGGTTGTGGCAGCAGGCAGTGGCAGTGGTCATTATAATCCACCACCACCACCACCAACGTATCATCAGTATCATCATCATCCGCCACCTCCGCCAAAGCATCAGCATATTCATTGTCATCCTCCACCACCTCCTCCCCCACCTCCACCACCACCTCCCCCACCACCACCACCACCACCACCACCACCAAGGCATCAACATAATCGTCATCCTCCTCCACCACCAAAGCATCAGCATCATCATCAGCCGCCACCACCACCTCCTTCGCAAGGCAACTGCCAATGCAAAACAAAACAATGCTGGGGCACGTATACTTGCCCTGCTGCTTGTCCTTGGAATTGTGAGGTTGATTGTAACACGTGTAAAGCTGTTTGTCGTAAGTCTTTTGTTCCCCAATTGATACGCGTCATCAGAAAAACATCTACCATTCGTTTTTTTTTCTTTTTCTTTCATTTTCTTTTGTGTTAATTGTCAATTAAATTGCTCACGTACGTATATATAGCTTGCAATAAGCCGGGAGGGCTTTGCCAAGACCCAAGGTTCGTTGGTGGTGATGGAATGACCTTCTACTTCCATGGCAAAACGGACCAAGACTTTTGCATTGTTTCCGATTCCAATCTTCATATCAATATCGACCCTTAATTTGTTATTGGAATATGCAATTTTAAAATTGCATATTAACAAATTGAGAACGATCGACTTGCCGGTTCTCATGCTTAATTTTGCATGCATGCAGGTCAAGTGACGTTAATGGTGTGGTGATTGAAGTGGAAGGGAACTTCAAAATCAAAGCGACAGTGGTCCCAATCACTGAGAAAGATTCCACGATCCATAACTACGGAATCACCAAAGAAGATTGCTTTGCTCATCTGGACTTGGGCTTCAAGTTTTACTCATTGAGCGGCGGAGTAGACGGCGTTTTGGGCCAGACTTACCGGAGTAACTACATGAGCAAGATTAAGATGGGGGTACTGATGCCTGTTGTTGGTGGTGCCAAGGAATTTGCTAGTTCCACTCTGTTTTCGTCCGATTGCGCGGTGGCTAAATTCACTGGTGGGTTCAATTCTTCGGAGAGTTTTGAGTATGGGAGTTTGGACTGCGCTAGTACTGGGATGGATGGCCGAGGAGTTGTTTGCAAGAGATAAATAAATCTCGCTCTGAGATTACTTTTGCATGAGAATAAAAGAATTGTATGAAAAGCTTTCGTGTTTTCTTGTATTCAAATAAACGCGGAATCTAATGTAATGGATGTCCGGCCATTGTCTCGAGTTGCATTTACACTCACTGTAATTTACTTCAATTTGTCCTTTTTCTTACGGACTTGATCCCATTTAACTAAATGAATTTTCCTCTTAATTAGTAGATGTGTCTCCCCATAAAAATTTTTTTGTCAACCTATCTGTTTGTACCATATTTCACCGCCTGTCAATAATCGACCGAAAGGTGGCAACTATGGGAATGCTTCCTATTTTATTATTTCGTATTAATAATATAACTAGTTTTTATTTGTTTGTATTTTAATAAAGTGCAGGACACTTGGCATGCTCCTACACATTTGGAAGTTAAAAAGACATTTGTCATCGTCCTACACATTTGGAAGTTAAAAAGACACTTGTCATCGTCCTACACACTTTGAAGTTGAAGAGAAGTTATTTGGACAAGTGACATGCTCCTACACACTTTGGAGTTTGTGGGAAGTTATTTGGACACTTGGAAGATGATGAAGAGTAGTGAGAAGTTAGGAAGTTATTTTCTACACATTTTATTTTCATAAATAGCCTCTTTTGGCTTCATTGTAAACTCCTTCAACAAATCAAAGTCTTAACTTTATTCTTAATTTTTGTCTTCCTAGGAGTAGGATTAACTTAACTTTCTTACTTTCAATGAGGATGCGTCCTTTTTGATTGTAAATCTATCTTGGAAAAATAACAAAGTCCATTTGTTATTTTTCTTTCGCTCCACCCCACTTCACTAAACCATCAATCCAATCTGCCCAATCGATGGGTCGATTCCATTCTTGAAGATTGGCGGGTGACAATCTTCTTTTACGAATCAATTCATCACCACCAAAATATAGCATTTGAATCATTTGCCATTTCTTTTCCATTGAAGTCCTGAAATACGGCAAGGAACCTCAAATCCGTTTGTGGAGACAAGCCATATTTCGCCCTTATTTTTGTTGTTGGTATTGTTTCCCGAAATCTCCGTCGATTTCGATTGAGGGAAAAATTGGTAAATAATTTTGGCGCTAGAAGGAGGGCAACATTACTAAATTGGAAGTAATGACAAAGATCAATTGTGAAAATGATAGCCATGCATGTAAGGCTTGAACAATTTGCAGAATTGAAACAACGGCCATTTATGGCCATATCTAATGGTTTTGTTGCACTTTGAACCGGCCATTTGTTGGCCAATGCCTGGATATATAGATCCATATATCTTGGTGCCTTTCAAGGCTTTATTTATGATAACAGAGGAAACTGTGAGTATTTGCGCAGTGTAATCAATTTTGTCTTGCCTCTTTTGTGAAGGTTAGCCATTAATTGGAACAACCTTTTGATATTTGTCGATATTCGACACAAAAGATCAACCTTCCAAAAGGAATGGGCTTTACAGCCGGGTGAGTAAAATAGAAAGCCATAACAGTAGTTTTGAAGGTTTTGCCTCTGACTAAAGGTTTGTAGTCATAATTTTATGCAACCAGCCAGTGTTCGTAGATATTGAAAACCACAAGAACGGTTTTTATGGAGGAAACACGGCGCCAACAAATTTGGTAGGCAAAATATAGAAAGAGAAATAATCCTCCTTTCAATGATGAATTTGGGGGGCAGAAATTCATCTTTGGATATATGGCAACGATTGGATTGGTCTTGGTCTAGTCGATTTTGAACACTTTCCAGTCGATAATGGACATGCAGAGACTTATAATTTTGGACACCACCTGTGTTCCTAAAGGCCTTCATAGGTTATGATTTTCAACTGTTTTAAAAAGAGGTCATGGTTCATCATTGGCGACTGGAAAATTCTGAAAGGTTGTGTTGGCATCTATGTCTCCTTCATCCAGATTTTAGTAAGGATGATTGAAATGAGAAATAGCCCTCTTTTGATATCGAGTTTGCGTGGGGGGCAAACTCATCTTTAGAAGAGTCAATTTTGGTTCGAAAGTTTGAAACTCAAAGCAAGTCGAATCATGAAATATTAATTCGACTAGAGTTTTTAATTTAGACCATGAATGGTCGAAATAGAAAATGATACCTCCACTCCATCTATATGGGTTAAGAACAGTGCGAAATTGCCCATGAAGTATGAGTTCAAGCCAATTATGGCTGTGAATTATGAACAACTATTCGTTCAATATGAGGTTAGTAGTCGAGTAAATTGAATATTGGTCTATTTGCCAAGTAATATATATTGCTGGTGAAATGTTTCTTTGCTCGACAGGTTGCGTCTTTACTCAGTGTCTCTATTGGATTTTCAGAGCCGTTTGTGCGGCTTTGGTTGGAGACTAATATAAATGGCCAACTTGGCCAAAAGAATTATTATTTGCAGTGTCATGTAGAAAATGGTTTTCTATGGACTTTGATTTGCCTATATCCTGGCCAATCCCTACTTCGGGACACAATCGACAGTGTAGTCATCAGTTTTTTGCCATGAATGGCAGGCCGGTTTTGATCCCTGTCGATTAGAAATTTTTTGAGTCGATAATGGACATGTAAGACTTATGATTTTTGGTACCACTTGTGTTTTGATTCGTCTTGTTGGCATCAATGTCCTTGTCAGGTTTTTTGCCAAATTATGGATGAAAAACAGACCCCTTTTCAACAAGGGACTTGGGGGGCAAAAATTCAATTTTTGGAAGACCTAATCATAAAACTCAAATGGCTCAAAAATTGAAACTCACTCATAGCAAGTTGAGTCGTGAAGGTCATTCGACTAGAGATTTTCAATTTAGACCATAGATGGTCGACATAGAAAATGATCCTTCCACTCCTCTATACTGGTTAAGAAGATGTAATGGTGAAAACTTAACCATGGAGTATGTTTTTAGCCAAACATGGCTATAAATATTTTGCGTATTGATTTCTGCCGATCAATATACATTTTAGAGGACACAAAATTAGTTTTTGATGGAGTGGCAAAGAAATGTTGGTATTTGGTATTTATGCATATGGATAGTACGTAGCCAACGTGTGAAGCCAAATGATGCCTATTAATTTGCTGTTGTTTATGACTTTAAAGTTCATTATTGTGAGGATTAGGTAAGGCTCATGGCATATGTGTCGTGTTCTGATCGACGGACGTTTCGATGCTTCCGGTTTTCTTTTCAGTAGGAATCAAGGTTCAAGGGAAACTAATCGACAGAGCCATGTTATTCTCGACAGTGGTTATTAAGTCTTGAAGGCTTTGTTATATCAATCGAAAAGGTACAACATTGGTGTAAAATTTATCTAAAACTCTTCGAGAGTTGGGGGCATAAATGTTTACACTGTGAAAGGTTATCACCCATCGATATCGACAGAGGGGTGATTTAAAACTAGTTACATTATTCACTTGGGTTGCGTTAGTACTTCACCCAAATGAATAAGGGGGGCATTGTTTGTACCATATTTCACTGCCTGTCGATAATCAACCAAAAGGTGGCAATTATGGGAATGCTTCCTATTTCATTATTTCGTATTAATAATATAACTAGTTTTCATTTGTTTGTATTTTAATAAAGTGCAGGACACTTGGCATGCTCCTACACATTTGGAAGTTAAAAAGACACTTGTCATCGTCCTACACACTTTGAAGTTGAAGAGAAGTTATTTAGACAAGTGGCATGCTCCTACATACTTTGGAGTTTGTGGGAAGTTATTTGGACACTTGGAAGATGATGAAGAGTAGTGAGAAGTTAGGAAGTTATTTTCTACACATTTTATTTTCTATAAATAGCCTCTTTTGGCTTCATTGTAAACTCCTTCAACAAATCAAAGTCTTAACTTTGTTCTTAATTTTTGTCTTCCTAGGAGTAGGATTAACTTAATTTTCTTACTTTCAATGAGGATCCGTCCTTTTTGATTGTAAATCTACCTTGGAAAAATAACAAAGTCCATTTATTATTTTTCTTCTTCTCCGCCCCACTTCACTAAACCATCAATCCAATCCGCCCAATCGATGGGTCGATTCCGTTCTTGAAGATTGGCGGGTGACAGTCTTCTTTTACGAGTCAATTCATCACCACCAAAAAATAGCATTTGAATCATTCGCCATTTCTTTTCTGTTGAAGTCCTAAAATACGGCAAGGAACCTCAAATCCGTTTGTGGAGACAAGCCATATTTCGCCCTTATTTTTGTTGTTGGCATTGTTTCCCGAAATCTCTGTCGATTTCGATTGAGGGAAAAATTGGTAAACACTAGCCAGTTGGTTACAAATGTTCTGTGGAAGTTTCATGGTTTGCATAGTGTAATTTGGAATAGTAGAGGATGCAGATTGAGCAAGAGTAGCTCTCCCCGCAAGCGTAAGAGTGTTGGACTTTCAACAACTGAGTTTCTTTTGCACTTTCTCAACTAGGTCATTACAATGCTGCTTACTAATTCTGCTGTGCAAAAGAGGAACTCCTAAGTATTTACCCAGGTCATTAGTGAGAGAAATATCACTAATCCTACTCAATCTTCTAGCCCTCTTTCTAGGAACATTAAGGGAGACAAACAATTTGGACTTAGAAAGGTTAATGGTCTGACCAGAAATATCACAAAAAGTATTAAGCACTTCAATCATAGTCTTACAAGTGGAGATATTAGTCTGACCAAATAAAATAAGGTCATCAGCCAAAAAACAGATGTGAAAGGGGGTAACTTCTAGTAACTTTAATTCCTTTCCAGCTTCCTTCTTCTACTTTGTTATAAATTAAGGCAGACAACCTTTCCATGCATAACACAAATAAATAAGGGGGAAGGGGATCCCCTTGACGAAGTCCCCTTCCAGGACAAAATTCCTCAAGGGCTTCCCCATTCCAAAGGATGGCAGATTTAATGCCCGAATGCAGCTCATTATAAGATTTATCCAGGAAGGATTCAAATTGAAATATATCAGAGTGTCGAAAAGAAATTTCCAAGACACTTTATCATAAACTTTTTCAAGATCGACTTTGAAAATCATCCCACCTGTCTTTCCTTTCTTAGCTTTTAAGGTGTGCAAAACCTCTTGAGTTATGACAATGTTATCTGTAGTAGACCTCCCAGATATGAAACTACTTTGCGTAGGGCTAACAACCTTATGAAGGAAAGGTCTGATTCTGCCCACAATAATCTTAGTAATGACTTTGTAGACTACATTACAAAGGCTTATAGGTCTAAACATCTTGATGTTGTCAGGATTGTCCACTTTAGATATTAGAGCAATAAAAGTTCATTCACTTCTTCGGGAACATGATTGTTGTGGAAACACTTCTGAACAAACTCACAGACCTCTTTACCAACTACATTCCAATAGGTTTGGTAGAAGACAGCTTGAATCCCATTGGGTCCAGGGGCCTTGTCGGGATGGATATTTTTCACTGTGCTCCAAATTTCAGCTGGAGAGACTGGGGAAAGAAAAATATCATTATCCTCAAGGGATAACTGACTATGATTGTTAAAAATTTGGTTCACCCCATTTGTTTGATCTTTTCTTGCAAAAAGATCAACAAGGTAGGATTGAACTAAATTCTTAATATCATCATGGTTCTCAATCCAGATATTTTCAGAATTTTTCTGCAGCATGGAAATTTTAGATTTCCTCCTACGAATTAAAGTAGAGAGATGAAAATATCTGGTATTGTTCGATCCCCCCCTGTGTTATCCGTTTGGCTCTAGATTTTTGACATTACGTTCATGTAGGAGAATCTTATAAGACACTGTGAGTGAGCCACTGTTGGCTTTTCCCTAAAAGCTATTGTTGATTTTAGTGGAAGAACCAAGAGAAAATGGGAGGAAACGGACTGCTCAAATGCAGTCACTGTTCTCGGCAAAACAGGGGAGGAAAGAGGGCTCGTCTGGAAAGCAGAGTAAAGAAACGAAAAAATAGGGCAGCTCTAACGCCTTTCTCATTCAACTTCTCTTTATAGTTTATACAATAGGTTCATTGCATAACATAGACTTGAGCTTTACCTAGCAATTGGGCCCATAACAAAACAAAGAAAACTAGCCCATCACAAATACAAAATATAGCCCAAACACAAACATAACACTTGGTCCATTTACAAAAAGATAATAAAGCATTAATTTTAGGAAAAATGACGGCTGAGGACGTTTTTGACAATAACCTACTAAGGACATTTTCAGTATTAACAAATGTTCTCAGTATGTCCTGACGGGTATTAATTATTAAAACACGTTATGGGCCATCATTTTCCCTTAATTTTAACAGCCACATAGCAAGGCCGGTGGTTATGAATCTTGGCCCTTCAATAATAAAAAAATCTGGTTGTTTTTATGTTTTCCTGTTTTTTTTTTTTTTTAATTTTTTGGTAAAACGGAACGGAAATAGATTAAACTAAGAATGCGAGGACAAAGTCCAGGGATAAGTGACACCTCTCATGCCCTCCAAACTTTGGGACTTAAAACAAAATGGAATTGAAAGATACACTAAATCAGGAAAAAGATGTGATTTTGCTTGAGCTAAAAGATTTGCAAACTTGTTTCCTTCACGCATGACATGTCTCAACGGGGATTACCCAATTGCGGCAAAAGGAACTTGCAATCAAGAATTAAATTGAAGAGAAGATGAGTGCTAGTAGCCATGATGATAAGCTGGATGACATTAGAAGCATCCATTCCAATCTCCACCTAGGTAATGTTACATTGTAAAAGAATTTTGAGCCCATGTAGAAGTGCCCAAATTTCTGCCGCTAGACCAGATATGAGACCCAATTTGCATGAAAGACCCGTGATCCAGTTGCCATTTGAATTCCTAATCAAGTCACCTGCACACGCCTCAGAAAGTGGAGAAGAACTACTACCGTCTACGTTGAGTTTAAGCGTGTTGGAAGGAGGTGGGGTGACCACCCAATCCAATCTAGGATGTTATAGGCTGGCTAGCCTAGCTTACGTCTAAAGGTAGTGTTGGTTGGACAATGAAGACCCACTCAGCGGCTTTAGAGAGTAAGGTAGATATGGCTAAGTTGGCTGGAGGCAGATTAGTATCACGGTGAATAACTGCATTCCATCGAAACCAGCTATGCCAAATGGTCAGATGGAAGATAACATTTCAGTGTAAACCAGACTGATGAGTGCAGCACGCAAGAGAGTTTGTTTTAATCCAAGAAGCAATATCATTGTTGACACCAGAGTTCCTAAAATTTGAGTTCCCAAATAAATCAAGTTCTGCTAGCAAGATGTCTTTTGAGCTTCTTTAAAAAGTCATTTTAAAGTTTCTAAGTGTTTTTTTTTTTTTTTTAAGGTTTCAAGAGTCAAACACATCTTTCAATTAGTCTATGTTCAAGTTTTTTTAATTTTTGTATTGGAAATCTAAGTTTATTTTTCCTATGTTGGAGGGATGTTCCAACAAGTCCTATTTATATCCTTTCATATGAATGAAATCGTTATAGCGTGTTTAAGTAAAATATAGCCTTTGGCTAGTGAGAAGTAGATTTGCTTCTTGTTCTTCGTTTTTGTATCTCATAGGTGGATTCCTTTGAGTGGTGAGCGATCCCTACGCCCTGTATGTCTCGTTAAATCCTCGTATGGTGTCAATCTGTATCCCATTGATTTTCTAACTTGGGTGGTTAGCGATTATTCCCTTTATCCCTTTTTACTTTTCTTCCGTCCCATTTGAAAAATCCGGTATCAAGTTGGTATTAGAGCTTTGGATTTCATGGCTGGTGGTAGATGTCAAGCTAAGGTGGGAAAGAGTACGTCATTTCATGAAAGAGATCTCTGCGACATCGAAATAGACGAATTAAGAAAATAGGTGCAGGAACTTCAGCAGCAACTTCAGCAAAAACAGTCCTTTGAACATGAGAGTTCACACCAAGACTTTGAAGGAGAGTCTTCTGAGGACGGTGGAGAAGATTTTAACCCATTCTATTGTGCTCCTAATCAATCCTCATCCAGTGAAGAAAGTTTTTCTCATCACCGTGCTCGCAAGAATTATGAAGTCCAGCGTGAGAGTTTAAATGTGAAAGTAGATATGCCGGAGTTCAAAGGAAGAATGCAGCAAGATGAATTCCTCGATTGGCTTCATCCTATCGAGCGAATTTTTGAGTACAAAGATGTGTCGGATCACCAAAAGGTAAAACTTGTGGCTATTATCTTAAAAAAATATACTTCGTTATGGTGGGAGAATTTAAAGAGGTAGCGAGCTCGTCCGGGAAGAAAGTGAATTGTGACATGGGAAAAGATGAAAAAGGAACTTAAAAGAGTTTTTACCGGAAAACTACCGACAAGATATTTTTCCTAAGCTTCACAACTTCCAGCAACAGGATTTGTCCATAGAAGAGTATACAATGGAGTTTGAACATCTCATGATCAAATGCGACATTGTCGAACCAGAGGAGCAATTATAGCTCACTATCTTGGCGGGTTGAGGACTGAAATTATTCGTGTCGTCCAATTGCAGCCCTATTGGACATATAATGATGTTGTCAAACTAGCAATCAAGGTGGAGAGGCAAGAAAAAGAAGGTCGTGGAAAGAATCAACAACCCTTGCTTAAGGATGTAATTTCCAACCAAGGGAGTGGCTTGGAATCCAAACCAGTTCAAGCATTGAAGCCAACTCCTAAAGATGAGAAAACAACCGATAGTAGCCATCCAAGTTCATCTCATACCAACTCCCGCAAGTGTTTCAAGTGCCAAGGGTACGGCCACATCGCTTCCTATTGTCCAAACCGCAAGATTTTTACTCTGGTTGAAGAAAATGATGAACATGATTCGAGGGACGGGTAGACGAAACTGGAGTGTCACTTATGATAAGTCGAAGTTTGAGCACAGTCCATGATGGACATGAAGCTGGCCGGAAAGAAATTCGACCATGAGGAGTGTTCCAAAATTTTGATGGCAGCAAATATGGAGACTGAAATTGATTGGTCTAAACCTCCCATCTATGATGAATATCCAGAAGAGGATGATGATTCGGAAGAGCTGAAATTGTTAACTACTCGCAACGCCCCCCAACTTCACACATCAAGCCTAACTGTGAACTCAAAGAAACGAAAGGTTGATGATTGGGATTGGCTTGATGAATCGGTCGTAAAATAGTGAACCAGAATTTTTGAGACTTACAGAGTCATTCGAGGAACTGAATGTAGTTCGTTATGGACTTGGGAAGTGGAGGTAATTATGTGTTTGCAAATCTGGTTCCATTTTTTAATCTCTCAACTGAAGATCTTCCTAATCCTTATCAAGTACGTTGGGTGAATCATGAGGCAAGAACATTGGTGACTAAGCGATGTTTAGTCGAATTCTCCATTGGACACCAATATGAGGACAAGATTTGGTGCGATGTGATGCGAATGGACTCATGTCATGTTTTGTTGGGCCGACCATGACAATGGGATCAAAATGTTTATTATCGTGGTCGTGAGAATGTTTATGAGTTAAAGGTGAATGGGGAACCAACAAAATTATTTCTAAAAGCCAAATGAGAGAGACTTTTACTGATTGAGGAGAAAGTCTTTACAAGGAAGAAGAGGGGAAATTTTGAAGAGCGTGCCGAAGACTCGAGGACGAGTCTTTTCCAACCAGCGGAGTTTGACACCGGAGTTCCCAAAATTTGAGTTCCAAAATAAATCAAGTTCTGCCAGCAAGATGTCTTTTGAGCTTCTTTAAAATCTGTTAAGTCCTTTTAAAGTTTCTAAGCATTTTTTTTTAAATTTCAAGAGTCAAACACATCTTTCAATTAGTCTATGGTCAAGTCTTTTTAATTTTTGTATTGAAAATCTAAGTTTATTTTTCCTATGTTGGAGTGATGTTCTAACAAGTCCTATTTATGTCCTTTCCTATGAATGAAATCATGAGAGTGTGTTTAAGTAAAATATAGCCTTTGGCTATTGAAAAGTAGATTTGCTTCTTGTTCTTCGTTTCTGTATCTCATAGGTAGATTCCTTTAAGTGGTGAGCGATTCCTATGCCCTATATCCCTCGTCAAATCCTCGGGTGGTGTCAATCTGTATCCCGTTGATTTCTTAACTTGAGTGGTTAGCGATTATCCCTTTTACTTTTCTTCTATGCCATTTGAAAAATCCGGTATCAATTGTTGAAAGTGGGTTTGCGGAAAGCATTTGTAGAAGGGTCCAAAGATTTTTAGCAGCTTCACAATCTCTAAGTGAATATATGAAGCGCTGAATGCGGATAAAAAATAAATAAAATAAATATGAAGCGCTAAATCTTCGTGGTCTTTGCAAACGGGACAGCTGTTAAGGGGAATAATGTTGCGACGGGCAAGGGTATCGTAGGTGTTCAAACGTTGTTGGATTGCTAGCCAAAGGAAGTGCTGGATTCTGGGCATAGAGGGGGTGCGCCATACCCATTTTCTGTGGGATCCACACGCTTAGTGGTAGACTTCACTGAACTGTGTAGTTGTAAAATGGTCTAAAGTATCACGTAGCAGTACTCTCGGACTATTGTATAATTTCAGTATAGCATTAGGTATAAACCGTAGTGGGCCGAACCTAGCAAGGTTTGAGGCCCTGAGGAAGTGGGATACAAGCCAACAACCTAGATTATGCATGGGCAGAACCGAGTCACGTTGGGCACTTCGTTGCTATTGGCGTAATGGTTTGAAACTCATGAAGCCAACTTGTGGAATGATAGTGTATCACCCGACGCGCGGTGACACAGCAGCCAGCTAGGCTCCATGTACGTACCGAGTGAAATTGCTCGATCGGTGATGAAATTATATTAAGCACTAGAAGAGTCCTAGAGGGGGGTGAATAGGACAACCAATTAAAAATTCACGCAACCTCCAATTTAATCCATTAACCAAGTTTCATGCTATTCTAACAATTTAACAAGTAAAGTCAATAGCAATAAATCTAAAGAGCACAAACGCGAGGATATACGTGGAAACTACTTAGGGTCACCCTAAGCATAAAACCACGGCCTAACTACCAAATTTGCTATAGATCAAAAGGTTTACAAAGTGCTAAGAGAGAAATTACAACTTTACCCCAAAAGCTTAACCTAACTCCAACACTTTGATGTAGCTCCCCGAGCTCCTTTCTTGATCCCATAGCCACCACGAGTCCAACGCCTCGATCTCCGCTCACCGCGGCTCCGGAATCATCCGGCCAAGTAGTATCATCGGCATGTATGAGTGAATTTTAGAGAAATGAAGATTTTTGTTTTCGCAAACTAAAACAATCTAGAGAATACATGAGAAATAAAGCATTTCTCTAGATTGACTAAAGATGACCAAGATACAAGATCTAAATCATCAAATGCAAATTTTTGCCCAAATGAATAGGGAGAAGAGTGGTCTCTCTCTCTCTCTAAAATCGGCTGTGCAAAAACTTCGTGCCCTAATTGTGTGAAGAAAGAGTATTTATAGTGGCTAGAACAAATGCCAATTAGAGGACGACACGTAAGCGCTAGCAAGCGCTACCGCGCGCTAGCGAGGCATCCCAGTCGACCAAAGAGCCAAGCGCTTCCAAGTGCTAGCCCTTCACAGGCCGAGCGCTACCAAGCGCTAGCACGCGCTAGCTTTAAAAATGTGCCAGCGAAGCAGCCGGCTAATGCTGGGACTACCCAACAATACTAATGCTAGAGACTAATCAAAATTAAGGCCAAAATGCTAATGCCCAGTTAAACACAAAACGGGATTTCTTAATCAAACAAAGGGCATTAAAATCAATTTGGAACCTGGATAAAATAATTTGGACGCAGTTGCATGAACAATATTTAGTCTAAATGCAAAATAAAGTGTATGCATGAATACCTTTCCAATTCGGGTCCCAAGCACTTTGAGCATTGCATAAGCTTGATCAACACATCTTCAAAAACCGGGTGGAGATTCTAGACTTGATAAAAACTAAAACTAGCACCTAAAACCAATTACAAGAAGCAAAAATGGTTTGACAAACCCGGAGAACGTCAAAAACATTTACAGGTGATGTGGTTTTCAACTATGCATGCAATCATACATATACGCAAGCATGAATGACATCATCGGACATATAGTGCAAGCTTACTTGGAGCCTATAAGTACTGTATTTCTATATAACGAGCAAAAAATTCTAGAAAGGTACGCCGTTACTAGCTGACTCAGAGCTCAGTAATTCTTCCCTACTAATTGAGACTGAGTTAGGTATCGGATTGCCTATCGATTACTAGTCGGTGATTGCTTTGCAGGACTTGATCACCCAAGGAGAAGGGGAAATGGGACCGGATCCATTTCACTTGGTAGATCCAGAGAAGGAACCGGATCAACACCCCCACATAAACTACTCATGTTACCGCAGCCGTACTCATTACCGTTCACGTATTATATATGTGTGGAGCTTACTTGCATGTGCATAGGTGAGTGCCCACCCAACGCCTTGTGGCTTCGGCCTTGGATAACCTGTTAAGGTCTGTGGATTCAACGACAGGCTCTGAACGTTGTAATTTTGTAGCCTTCGGACAGTTTCCTATTCTTTATGAGCAATGAAATTGTCTGTTTTGTCAAAAAAATAGAAAACCACTCATGTAAATGGGAAATTTCGTAGATTGACTAGCTCTGTTTTACGGACGATTGATAATTCCTTCTTTGGATTAATTTTTTCGGTAAATTGGGCTAGGGTCCGTTTTGAAGATGGTTTTTGGTGTTTAGTCCAGCCCAATGTTTAATAGTGGTGAAGGTCCATCACTGTACAATTATTAGGTCTGCAGTCCATTTCTAGAAGAAAATGCCCTGACTATGTGTACTATATAATGTGTTATTTTTGAGTTTTTTTTTATCCGCGTGTTATTTTTTAGTTCGCTGGTGCTCTCTCTCTCTCTCTCTCTCTCTCTCTCTCTTCTATTGCGTTTTGTATAATGATCACATCTCGATTCTGGATCTCGACCACAATCACTATGAAACAACGCATCTCAAGTGTGAGATGCGTGTAAATCTATTTTTCCTACTAACCAAAAATGTACCTCCTCACAACAACACGAAATTGGGCTAATGTCAAAAAATGAAACACATGTGTTGGTTTGGATAGATAACCTTATTTATTAGTAAAATCGAGATTGTATAGAGCACAAATTTTGCATAAATAACATTATCTGTTTATCCTTTTGAAATAATATAGAGCATAAATTTGGATATATAACCATATCTTTTAATTTTGTTGCAATTATACATAACACATTTGTTCTGAGATGACCTTATCTATTAGTCTCTTTTGATTAACACAAAGTATAAATTTGGGCAGATAATTACATCTGTTCATTTTATTAAGATTATACAGAGTACATATCATAGATAACCTAATCTTTTGGTCTTTTAAGATAATACTCTATCTGTCCTATTTTAAATGTCCGTTATAGGAATTCGTGCATTTTCAAACTCCAAAAAAATATTTTTTCATATATCATTTATTTTATTTTTTATACGAAATTAAAGTATTCAATAAGTACTTTAATTTTGTGTAAAATAATAAAATAATAATATTTCGAAATATATTTTTAGGAGTTTAAAAATGAATGAATTTTCGTAGGGGACATTTAAAGTGGGACAAGGAGAGTACAAAGTATGAATTTGTTAGTTTTATTGCAATTATAAAGAGCACATATCTCATACAGTTGACCTTATTATATGTTGGTCTTTTGGGATAATAATCAATCTTTTAATTTTATAGAGTTGGGCAAATAATCAATCTTTTGATTTTATTGCGATTATACATGACGCTTATGTCTCAAAGATAACCTTATTTGCTGATCTGTTTGAAATATAGAGTATAGATTCGGAGAGATAATCACATCTATTAGTCTTATTGTTATTATAAAGAGCACAAATTTTACATAGATAACCTTATTTGTTAGTCTTTTAGGCATAATACAGAATATAGATTTGGAAAGATATGGTTATCAGTTCAAATTTTTACTGTATATTGTTTAAAAAAAGATCAACAAATATGATTATCTTTGCGAATTATGTACTCTACATAATCACAAACAAAATCAATTGATATGGTTATCTATCAAAATCTATACTCTTTATTACCTCCAAAAGACTGACAAATATTGTTATCTGTCTAAATTCATACTATCAATTTTTTTCAAAAGGCCAATAGATAATGTTATCTGTGTAAATTCTGTACTACGTATAATCGTAATAAAATCAACAGATTTAGTTGTTTATCCAAATCTTTACTCTTTATTATCCCCAAATGACTGACAAATAAGATTATCTGTCTAAACCCACCCATGTGTTTCATTTTTTTTACAGTTGCATAAAAGAAAAAAAAATATTATGTTTACAAGAAATGTCATGTATACAAGAAAAATTACTGAGGTGAAAAAAAAAAAGGAACATGGCAACCAAAAAGATATCACCGCAGTTCTTTTTTTGGTGAAAAACTAAATTGCATTAATTAAAAAAATAATAGTAAATTGTCTAATTGTATGACAAAAGGGTTGTGGTGATTGTACCATAGTAATCCCTATAAAGTTACTATTGTAGTTCTTCCCAAGAGAACTTTGTACCCACCCTTGTTCTCTGTATTATTTTACCGAAGACATCATAGTCAATAGCGTGGGCTTATTTTGGTTTTGAGCGTATTTTATGAGTTAAGGGTATTTTTAGAACGTGCGTTCATATAAGGACTGGAACCACTATGAAAAGTTTAGGTGGACTAATTGCACGTTGAACTCTGTAGTGTGTCCTTATCAACAAGGCTCCCTAGTTTTTTTGTTTTTAATGGTACTATGACCATAATTATCATGCACATTTTATTGACGAGTATAACCTCCCTGTGCTACTTCAAATGATTTTGTGATGCCTGTTGCTCGGGCTCCTTTTAAGCTTTATAATCCGACTTGCTCTTCAGATGTGTCATGTATCATGTGGGTTAATTAACAAGAAGCTCAGTTGGCATTTTACTCATGATGTTGGGGGATTTTCTTGGTTTAGGCATTTACGTACAATTTGTTGGTGCGTGATAACTTGTAACTCTTTGCCTGACCATTTTGGGGATATGGCTTGGAGTTTGTTCTCTCTTCTTTGCTTTTATGTTTTGGTGGTTGGTTGTCTTCTCATCAACTATATAACCTTCTGTTGTTACTAGTTTAATATTTTACATATTTATTAATTTGATTGGCCATTGAGATGAGTTTTGTCACCTATTTGTTATACTAGGTGTGCTCTTAATGAGAGTAATCTCCAAGAAAAGAGTAAACGTTCGGTAATTAGCTGTAAAACTATTTTACTAGTACTAGTTGGTTGCATATATTAGCACTAGTTGGTTGCATATATTGCCTATAAATGTAGTCCCCATTTTCGGCTGAAATACTCCAGCACAAAAACTCTCAATATCCTGCTCTCTCTGGCTTTACAAACATACACATGACTGATTATGACATATTTCCTACCTACTGCTTTTTGTTCGGAAAAAATACACTCGGCCATCCTTTTTCTGATATACACATTGATAAGAAAAGAGAATTGCCAAGAACCTAGCTTTCTTGCTTATAATATTGAACATTGTAATGGCCTTATATAGGCTACAAAGCTTGACTACCAAAAACCCTAAATAAATAAGGAAACCATACGTAACAAGGAAACTTAGACTAATTAGGAAATAGGAATAATAGCCTAGGCAACATAATAATCAAATCAAGCAACTATGGTAACATAATATTTCCTATTATTATATTAACATCCCCCCTCAAACTCAAGTAGGTATACCAACTTGAGTTTGAAAAACAACCAAGAGAAGCTAGCAACCAAGCCAAGCCAAGAGAAATCAAGAACAGCCAGGGAAATAGCCAGGAACCAAGACGGAGCCAATAAACGATGATGATTTGTTATGGCTTATCCCATGGGTACGTCTTGTGGAAATTCACTTGAGACGGTAGATAGAACAGTAGGTTGCTAGGTATTTGACATGGACAAAAGTTTCTTGAGGATATCCTCTACATCATTGTTAAATGCAAAAGAAGTTGGAGCAGTAGCTGTTCGGGAACCAATAGCGGTTCGACCAGCACTAGGTTGAGCAGTAAAAGAGTTGGATGGAGAACCTTTGTTAGCATTGTCCGGATTCTATAAACAATGACTCTGATAATGACCGGGCCCAACTTGATGGCAATGTTTACAAACTCTGACTGGCCAATGTTTATTTGGATTTCGAGTGTCGGAAAACTACATTGGTTCGTGAGTTTGATTAGGTGCACAGAAGAGAACTTGAAGGTCATTGAATCTTGGGGAAGGAGTATACCGGCCATTCAATCCAATGCAGAAGGGGGTACATCGTTCCTTAGGAGAGCGCAATCATGTGCCTTGACCACCCACATGCTTTTCTAATCCTTTCTCTATCTGATTGGTTTCTTGAATTTGTTTGACGAATATTATCTAGAATTATTATTCTATCAGAAATTCCTATTGCATAAATTTTCTCCAACAATCTAATTACGGAATGAAATATAGGATTTTCTGTTAGAATAGTTTCTAGCATGGGTAAATCGATATGGTTATGCAACTGGCCTTTGCTACGAGTCCATGTGAATTACAAAATCTGGTTTGGGAATAAACTTGACTAGTAAAAGGAGAAAAAGTTGTGTAATTACTCTTTCCTCAAATTAAAATTTAGTGTCTACAGGACCCATGGCGAGCATAATGTATGGTACTGCTATCCAGAATGCGAAATTGATCGCAAAAAACTTATTATTGCTTTTCTTCTAATGAGAGAGACTAGAGGGGGGAAAAACCCCAGAAACGAAGCAATCATATATAAGAACACAAATTCTTTAAGACTGTATATGTTTGCAGATGAAGAAAAGCGGAGGAACCTTACTGTGCACGAGGATAATACAATTGAAAAGAATATGATATATGTAGGAGTAACTTATAAGTTTGAGGCTGAATGCTTAATTATTCTTTCCACGTACATTATGTTCACCAGTACTTAACGTTGAATGCACAAGACTAATACTACTTTGAGTGATCTAGTAATTATGTAGGTATGCCTTTGAGTGTGCCAGGTAGAGTTAACGAAAGTGCGGTTGACTTTTGGAAAGACAGCTTCACCAGTAAATAATAATGTGACCTCAAAGGAAGAATTGGCATGCATGTTGGATGGATGGCATTAAGTGCATGCACATCTCAAAGAAACCTCCTATAAAAGGAGGGTTCCTATAGAACTATAATGCACACAATTATCCATCACACTCGATCCTCTCACTTTGACATTACGATTTGCACCATAGACCTAGCTAATGGCTGGGGCAACAACTATGGTGCGCCTATCTGTAGGCATCCTCTTCCTCCTCCTCGCGGTGGTTGTGGCAGTTGGCGAGGGCAATGGTCATCATCCACCACCACCAATGTATCATCATTCGCCACCGCCACCACCAACGTATCATCATTCGCCACCGCCACCACCAACGTATCATCATTCGCCGCCACCAACGTATCATCATTCGCCACCACCAAAGTATCATCATCCACCACCACGAAAGTATCATCATCCCCCACCTCCCCCACCAAAGTATCATCATCATCAGCCACCACCACCACCTCCTTCGCATGGCACCTGCCAATGCAGAACGAAACTATGCTGGGGCACGTATGCTTGTCCTCTTGCTTGTCCTTGGACTTGTGTGTCTGATTGTAACAGCTGCAAAGCTTATTGCCGTAAGTCTTTTGTTCCCCAATACGTTCATCAGAAAAACATCTCCGTTTCGTTTTCTTAATCTTTCATTTTCTTTTGTGCTAATTGTCAATGAAATTGCTCTCGCACGTACAGCTTGCGATTTGCCGGGAGCACTTTGCCAAGACCCACGGTTCGTTGGTGGTGATGGAATGACCTTCTACTTCCACGGCAAAAAGGACCAAGACTTTTGCATTGTTTCCGATTCCAATCTTCATATCAACGCTCATTTCATTGGAAGGCGAAATGATAACATGAAGAGGGACTTCACTTGGGTCCAGTCACTTGGAATTCTCTTCGACAATCACCGACTCTTTGTCGGTGCACAGAAGACTTCAACTTGGGATGATTCACTTGATAGACTCGCACTCGCTTTCGACGGAGAACCCATCTTCCTTCCGGCTACTGAAGGTGCCACGTGGCGGCCAAGCACCGCACCGGGCATCTCCTTCACCAGGTATATATTGTTGGAGTACTTTTCAAGTTCCAATGTACTATGTATTTATCGACCATTTGTTATAGTAATATTAAAATTGCATATTAAGTAATTGAGAACGACTCTGCCAGTTCTCATGGTTAATTTTGCATGCATGCAGGTCTAGTGACGTTAATGGTGTGGTGATTGAAGTGGAAGGGAACTTCAAAATCAAAGCGACAGTGGTCCCAATCACTGAAAAAGATTCCATGATCCATAACTACGGAATCACCAAAGAAGATTGCTTTGCTCATTTGGACTTGGGCTTCAAGTTTCACTCATTGAGCGGCGGAGTAGACGGCGTCTTGGGCCAGACTTACCGCAGTAACTACGTGAGCAAGATCAAGATGGGGGCATTGATGCCTGTTGTTGGTGGTGCCAAGGAATATGCTAGTTCCGCTCTCTTCTCGACCGACTGCGCCGTGTCCAAATTCAGTGGTCAGCTCAATTCTTCAGAGAGTTTTGAGTATGGGAGTTTGGAATGCGCTAGTACTGGGATGGATGGGACAGGAGTTGTTTGCAAGAAATAAATAAAACTCTGTCTCATCTCTGAGATTATGTTTGCATGGGAAGGTTATTTGTGTGAAAAGATTTCACGTTTTCTTGCATTGAATAACGGGCAGAATCTAGTTTTCTTGCATTGAATAAGGGGCAGAATCTAGTGTTCTTGCATTGAATAAGGGGCAGAATCTAGTGCTGTAATAGATGTCTGGCCATTGTTTCGGGTTGTATTTGCACTCGCTGTAATTTGCTTCAGTTTTCAATGTCATCCTCCAACTCTTGTTTTTTTGTTGTTTTTTCTATTTGAGCTCGAATTTTCATATTGGTTTTGAAAAACCCTAGTTCCTATTCTCCCAATCACCAATAAAAAAAAAGTAGGGAATAAGCAAAATACGACAAAGGCACGAAATACGTAAAAAACCCCTGAAAGGGTAAAAACCGTGAGAATGAATCATACACTAAACACTATTCATGTTGTGTGGTTATAGAAAGACCTCTAAAACACAATAGTGAATCCTCACCAATTGACTTGAGACCTATTTGCTAACTCATCGCTCATCACACCAAGTGTTTGACTGCCGCTGCATCGAATTCCTAAATTTTCCAATACTCTTCCGGAAATCCACCGGAATCAAAACAGACTAAGTTGCTTCAATGTTTCTGGGAACTTCTTGGAGTTGAAATCTTTGCTCAAAGATCCTTCGATCTCATGGATGCTCCAAGAAACAAAGAAAAAGCGCTTCTCAAATGTTCCCTCGCTCTAAACAATAGTTGTGCGACTGCTATCCAAGGCATAAGAACTTTCTGACCTAACTATTGTGTGAATAAGGCTTCTAAAACATGCAAAAGTGGCTTGGGCTAGATGTCGAGCCACTTGCTGAGCAGAACCATACTGGGCTGGACTTGTGCCGGATTGTGGCTCGACTGCTCGAGCCACTTTCTAGAAACTTGCACACAATGCCTTTGGTCTTGTCAAATCTCTTGGCCAACACCTAACTCTCATTCGCTCATTCCCAAAACTATTGATTCTATTCCACAAAATTATATATAACAAATATCAAAAAGATAAAAGTATGGGGATACATATAAAATAATGTGTGTTGTGTCATGAAATTGCCAACCAAAATGGAGCTCGGCCTATGAAGCTTACAAGTTTAAGCCAAAGTGATTCATCTAAATAGCACAATTTTTTTTTTTTACCATTGAAATCGATCAAACCCCACAATCCATAAGAGCCGCCCATACCTTCCAAACATCCTTGCACAGAACAAGAATGAGTATCGATGACTCTGGAGAGCAATATGCACAGACCAGCTTCGTCTGCCTGAATAACATCCAGCCTCAACCTTTCAACAGATTTAACCCTTCCACGCCATGCTAGCCACCCAAAAAACTGAGCTCTAGCTAGGTGAAGCAATGCTATACCACAATTGCTTTTGGGGGGACAATGAAGGCGAAGGGGCAGAATTAGATTCATGTAGCTAGCTTGTAATGGAAGCATTAATTCCGTGTCATGATATGTATCCTCATTACCCTCATGTACATTTGGAGCAGATTGCTGGAAAATACCAAAGAATGGCTAACTCTTGTACCTCCCAAGCAAAGAGCATTCTGCGAAAATTGAGGTTCCAACTGCCCTGGCCTCCAATGTTCTTTGAAAAACTTCTGCTACACTGTAATTCTTGATTAGAATTGTAATTCTTTATTGAACGGTTCAAATAAAAACTGCTCAAATGAAGCCCTTTCCGGTCATTTTTTTTTGCTGATTTCTCGCAAATTTGGTCGGAAAATAGGAGAAAAGGGGAAGCCCTTACCGTAATACAGTAAGGGCGCCCTTATTAGAAGCTTACTGATATATATATATATATATATATATATATATATATATATTCTAACATCGGCCCTCAAACTCAAGTAAGTCTACCAACTTGAGTTTGAAATATCCTAGAGCAGCTAAGTCAAGCCAAGAAACCACGAGCAACTAGGTAGGGCCGGCTCTGAGCCGAGACGAGCAAGGCGGCAAACTTAAGCCTCTGAATTTTGGATCAAAATTAGGACTCCAGATAGGTATTGTCAGATATATAATATATTTATAATCTAGCACCTACATAAAAAATTAGCTAGTTAACCTAGTGGAAAAGCTTAGTTCTTCTATCCAATAGGTACATGGTTCAAGTCTTAGGAGCCTCTTATTTTCTTCCCCATATGAATATTTTTCTTCCCTCGTAAGTTCGTCTTAGGCCCCAAGAGAATCTTAAAGCCGGCCTTGCAGCCAGGAACCAAGAGCTAAGAGAAGCCGGGAAGAAAACCAGGTTCAACCAGGTATGACGATATTATCACGAAAACGGGTCTTGCATTGGGCTCTTGCCAATTGATCACTTTGACAATTCGGTTCTCGATCGGATTGGCTTGAAAACGCTTTTCTCTTTTGAAATTCCATTGCCTTCATAGATACAGATCGACAGACAGGATAGGCTTAAAGTAACAACACCCATTACACATTTTCATTCCCTGCGTATCAATTTACTTGAGTTCCAGGGAAGCATGACACCAGAAAAATCCTAGAGGTTAATGCGGCAGATGAGCCTATCATTGGGTGCCCTTACACTTCAAATATTATTGCAGTAGTGGGTTGGAGTAAACCACCAATTTTTGACGAAGAATTGGTGGAAAAAATTACAAAAAGAAATCAAAAAATATTGCAAAAAGAAGCTACCATGTTTGAAGATGGTGAAGTTGAACAGAGTAATGAATTTTTTGACATGTTTTGGGAGTTTATTAAAACACTGCATGCAAAAGTCATTGTTTTTCAATCCAAGACTAAGATAGATTTGTTCTATTGGTGGAAATTAGTTCTTCACACTTTCCAAACTCTTGCTTACAGTTTCGGTTGGAAAAAATCAATTTGAGTTAGTTTCCTACTTTGTTTTAATCTTGTATTAATTCTTATTTTATAGGTTGCTTAGTCAAGAGGAATTAGGGTTGACTTTATTTCTATATGTTTATTTCCTTTTTAATATTGTAGTAATTCTACTATTATAAATTAAGATGTAAGCTTTAGGGCAAAGTGGTTGTTTATAATTTGATCAATGAAAAATTGAGAGATCTCACATATATAATTGTGTGTTCATTGAGACAGTACCTCTAGTTCATATTTGTTCGTAATTGTCTTTGTTGCACGTTTCTTCTTTTCAAACACACTTCCTTGCATCGCACTTGATCCCCTCTAGTGTCTTTGCCAGCCTTTATGTCCAAGAAGAATATTGATGAGTACATTACCGTACGGGCTAGAGTATCGATTTTTCTACTACATCAACCAATATTTGAGCCGGAACATAATCAAAGTTTAGGGTACCAAATTTGGTCAAAACGGGTACGTACAGGCCAATACATGTGTTGGTGTCATTCGTTTATCGGTAATTTTTTTTTTCGTCACTTTATTCACTTTGAAGGTGTCGAATAAAAAAAAATGATATTCCCAAAAATGTTTTATGTTGTTCTTGTTTTATTACTGTTTACAAAGTACATATGACCAAAATAAATTTTTTTTGTTCATTTATTTTAAATAAACTGATTCTACTGTAAGTTTTTTATAAACAAAAGATTGAAAATGTTACGAAACGACCCCGAGGCAATCACGTAAGAATACTTACGTGGTTCGAATTAAAATTTATGTCAACAGAGATACAGAAAAGCAGAGAAACTTTGCTGTGAACATACGAGGAGAATACAATTGGAAAGAATACGAGGGATTTTGTAAGTTGTAAGTGGAGGCTGAATGCTTAATTCTTCTTAATTTCCACATCATATATGTTCACGAGTTGTTCGTACAAGACATGTACTGGAGGAGTACTACTTTGAGTGATCTTGTAATAATGTACGCCTTTGAGTATACACACATTCACAGTTAGAGTTTATTCACAGTTAGAGTTTAATTCTTCTTCTATATTGCAACTTGACGAAAACTTGTGCTGCACATCTCAAAGAAAAAACTTCTGTAGAAGAAGGGTTCCTATAGAACTATAATGCACACAATCACACTCCTCTCACCCCGATATTACGATTTGCACCATAGACCTAATGGCTGGAGCCACAGCTATGGAGCGCCTATCTGTGACCGTTCTCCTCCTCCTCGCGGTGGTTGCGGCAGCTGGCAACATTGCTCCTAATCCACCTCCTGCGACACACAGTTGGGCCGTATGCTTTAAGCTAGGCTCACCATGCTTCGATCATGAGTTTTCTTGTCCTGCTGATTGTCCTTGGACTTGTGAGGCTGATTGTTATGCGTGTAAAGCTGTTCGTCCACCACCACCTCGTCCTTTGTATGGCACCTGGCATTGCGCAGCAAGAGATACATGCTTTGGCTCGTTTCGTTGTCCCGATCGTTGTCGTAAGTCTTCTGTTCCCCAATACGGTCATCATAAAAAAAAAAACATCTACCTTCTCGTTTTCTTTTTCTTTCATTTTCTTTTGTGCTAATTGTCAATTAAATTGCTCACACGTATAGCTTGCAATCTGCCGGGAGGACTTTGCCAAGACCCACGGTTCGTTGGTGGTGATGGACTGACCTTCTACTTCCATGGCAAAAAGGACCAAGACTTTTGCATTGTTTCCGATTCCAATCTTCATATCAACGCTCATTTCATCGGAAGGCGAAATGATAAACATGAAGAGGGACTTCACCTGGGTCCAGTCACTGGGAATTCTCTTCGACAATCACCAACTCTATGTCGGTGCACAGACGACTTCAACTTGGGATGATTCAATTGATAGACTAGCACTCGCTTTCAACGGAGAACCCATTTTCCTCCCGGCTACCGCAAACGCTGTGTGTGGCCCGTGATCCTCGATTTGGTTCCTTCCTCCGTTGGTCCAGTGGTTGCCTGGCCTTCTCCACCTAGCCTACACAATCAGTGCACGACTAAGACCTGGCCGGGGGTTGCCCGGCAAGGCCCTCCGGCGTGAGGATGAGTATGTGCAGAGAGAGGGAAGAAACTAGGGTTTGAGTGAGCATTCGCATTATGGATGCGTACCTTCGCAGAGGCGTTATCCTTTGATATTTATAGGGTCTCCTTGACTTACTCTCCAAGCACAGGCACGTGCCTTGCGTGGGCCAGGTGATGTCACTGGGACGTCACCGGATAGATCTGGTAACCGCTTTGGCGAGAGATGGCATGCTCCATGTGCGCTCACGATTATCCATTGGCATAACCGTCTCCGCACCTGGGTGGGCACGTGGCCGCGCCGATGGCCGAGTCCGCAGAGCCAAGATGGTAGCCGAGCCTAAATGGAAGCCGAACCCAAAGGGAATTCGGGCAAGGCGTACATCGCCTGCGGAACCGCTTCAGAGCAGCGGCCGAGCTTAATGTAGATCTCGCCGTCGTTGGACACAAGGCGTAGGCAACGTCGGTGGTTGGTGTGCCTTGGCTCAGGCCGAGCCTCAATAGAGATGGGTTCGGCCCGCTACAATAGCCCCTCAATCTCGGCCGTCGCTGAGCGCGCGGTTGGGATTGATGAAGAAACTTGGCCTAACCTTTTGAATGCCGAACATAAATCGCAACTACTGGGCAGAACTTGGCTGAGCCCTAATCATCTCTCAGCAAATCGCCGAGGACAAAAACCAACAGAGGTGCGCCAGGTGTCTTTCTGTGGTTGTGCACGGCTGATAGGGGGACGGTTGGCACGCGTAGGGTTCTGCCAAGCCATCTCATCAGGCCACGTGTCGGATGCTCAATGGTTGTAGGTTCGGTGGTGCAGTGGTTTGGGCGGGAAACTCGAATTCCCAAACCCTACCTTTATATAAAGAGCTGGGGGTAGAGAGAGAAGTCACGGTTACTTTCTCTCTCTAAACCTCCATTGCCAGAGCTCTGTTCCCTGCTCATTCATCTTCAAGCCTTGATTCCAAGCAGATTTTTCATCAGATCTCGTCGAAATCTCCAGGTAAACGTTCGAATCTTGCTTCTCCTTACATTTCTGCAGTTTTTACGTCCTTTTTCGTTGTTTTTTTTTGGGTTTTTGGGCGTTTTTCTGTTCTGTGTGAACAGTATGAAGGCTGAGATGAACGACTGTTCATCTTCACCTTCAACCTATTCTTCCGAGCCCTAACCCCGCTGTTTTGTTAGGTTTGGCCGACGCCGAGCCCAGCAATTAGAGTCTTAGATTCTCCCGAGCTTGAATCTCCGTAGGATGAAGATAGGGTGGGCCAGTAGGGTAGCCGAGCATATGGAGATCCTCATCCGTCGCCGACGATAAGGCTTCTCATCATTTGTTTGTGTTTGATAGGTCTGGCTCACCCAATCATAGTCATTTCTTCCGACTTTGAAAGCTCGGGGGACGACTCTGCAGCCTCAATAATTCGCGAGTGCGGGGAGAGGCGTAGAAGCAGACGCCAGATTTCCTCCATTGCCTCAAACATGTCTACCGACTCCAACGACTCGAACGCCGAACATGTTTTCGAGTATGGTGCCGACGAGTTCGATACCGAACCTGAAATATCGTTCACACCATCAACCCATTCTGAGGCCGAGCCTCACCTGGGGCCAGAGGCCGAATCCAGATTTGTTCCTCAGGCTGAAGCCCCTACATCTGCACGTTCCGGGCACAGTGAAGCCCAGTCCGAGGGTAGAGAGGTTGCTGACCTCTATGAGAGGGGCCAAGTTTGGCCCCATGCTCATTTTTTTTTGTGGGGAGCCAGGTGAGTACGAGAAATTTTATAGAGATTACAACATTCCCGACGACGTGGTTGTCAGCCAGGTGGCTAGCAACCGAATCCAGGACTAGAGGGAGCACCATCCCGAGCACGTCACAGTTCTTTTGACGGCCATCTGTGAAGTTGGGCTGCGGTTCCCTCTTCACCCTTTTTTGAGAGAGCTGCTGGCTCGATTTAGTCTTGTCCCCCACTTTTTTGCTATCAATAGTTACAGGATAGTGATGTCTGTAATCAAGTTGAAAGAGCTTCATGACTTAGAGTTCATGGTCGCCGACCTCTTTCACATTTATATAATGTCCAAGCATGGCCAGACTGGGCGTCGGTACCTGTCTACATGTAGAGACAAGGAGCCCTTGGTAGATGGACTGCCAGACACTGATAAATGGGCCAATCTTTACGTGGAGGTGAGGGGGAATTACGAGTTTGGCGACCAAACCGTACGTAAGTACAAGGTACCGAAGATTAAGGACTTTCGAGGTAGTCACGATCCCTTTGCTTTTGCCGACGTCGACTCTTTGACAATATATGTGTGATTTACTTGTCCTAATAGTTGATTCTTCCTGCAGATCACCGAGCCATAACCAAGACTCAACAATCTTTGTCTGTGGAGGCACACGTCGACACCCTACTATCTCAAGCTTGTAAAGACGCGCCGACGCTACTTGGCTACGAGCCGTCCTACAAGGGGAAGCTCAGAAGGAGGGGAAAGGAAGCAGGGCCGAGCAAGGAGGGTCAGAGCTGAGGGAAGAAAAAGGTGCCGACAGGAGGTGGCAAGCAGCCGAGAGTCAAGTTGCCGACCTTCAGGAAGTCAGCTGAATTTTGGTTCAGAGAGAGTGAACAGGCTGAGCTTCCAGGTATAAACGTTCCTTTGCAAACTCTTGTTCCCAAACACACCGGCGACATGGGTCGACGTAATGTTGTCCGGGTGAACATAAGGGACGGCAAAGCCGTCCGTCAGGAGTCAGGGTCTACCGAGCCTGCTGAGAAAAGGCAGAAGGTCACCCAGGACTTCTTCTCGACCAAGCCGCTGACTCCCCGCCCTAACGAGAAGGAAATGACTGAATCATCGACTGCCGGTGGATCGAGGGCGGCCCAAAAATCTTTGGGCTCGGCTGGCCCCGTCGCCGCTCAAGAGTTTGCCCCATCGTACGCCTTGGCCGAGGGCAGGGTCATCTCAGTGGAGGATTCGGTCAAGGCTGAGCCGGGACTAGAGGTGTCAAATGGGCCGTGCCGTGCCGGCACGACCCGTTTTACTCCGTGCTAACCGTGCTTCGTGCCGTGCCGTGCCGTGCCGTGCTGGCCCGTTTATAATATTTACTCAAATCGTGTCGTACCGTGTCGTGCCGTTTGTCAATCGTGTCGTGCCGTGCCGGCCCATTTACTTAAATCGTGTCGTGCCGTGCCGTGCCGTTTGCCAATCGTGTCGTGTCGTGCCGGCCCGTTTGCCAATCATGTCGTGCTGTGCCGACCCGTTTTCTTAAAATCGTGTCGTGCCATGCCGGCCCGTTTGCCAATCATGTCGTGCTGTGCCAGCCCATTTTGTTAAATCGTGTCGTGCCGTGCCGTTTTCAATCGTGTCAAGTTATGCCGGCCCGTTTACTCAATTGTGTTAGGTCTAACCGTGCCATTTTAAGTCGTGCCATGCCTATGCCGAATTGCCGACACACTACCAACCAATTTTTATTTTTCATCCAAAATATTATTGCATGGTTTGTATTTGACAATTTGTATTGAAATATTATTTTTAATCAAGTTGTATTTATATAAAGTTGAATCCGAAATGAAAGTTGTATTAAAATTGTATTTGTTAGTTGTTACTTTGTATAAAAATTGGAGGGAGGAAGGCTGCGGCTAAAGGTTAGAGAGAGAGTCAAAGAGATGAGAGAATCTCAAGAACCCACCAAAATGGATGAATTTGTTAGTCCCTATTTCCCTCAAATAGTCAAACATATAGAGTCAATTTTATGTGAATTGTGAAGTTGATTAGGGCTCTGAACTGAGTTTCCATAGGCAAGTCATACATGTACGTAAGTGCGAAACAAACGAACTTTCTAGGAAGAGTTATGAGGGTAACAAGGTTCAATGGCACCGGTACCAACTAAACGGTGAAGGCAATGCCTTCTTCAAAAAAGCACAACTTTCTTAAAAGGTAACCCAAATAACACAGATTCACTCCCTTCCCGAGAATCTCATATTCTTATTCAATGGTTTGGTTGGTCACAATATATTAAATCACATCCATTTCCATTTGCCCAGAAAACAGAAACTTATTGGCTTCAATTTCATACATTTGACATTAGAAATTAGAATAATGGTTTTGAATCCACTAAAACTGATTACATATGAGTACTCTACAATAGAGAATGTAAAATAAACTGCGAGTGAACTGCAACAATACTAATAAAATGAAATTCTTGGCCTTCCATCCTTTGATGCTTCTTCCCGTGGGTCTCGGTGGCAGAGTGGTTGGATCCTTGGATACGGGTCAAGCATTCCAAACACTTGCTGCTGCACACACTCATTTCGCTTGCACGCACCTACAGCTACACACTCACAGCAACAACAGCAGCAACAGTTTCACACATATATGCCAAACACATATACACATTATTCCCAAACTCCAAATAACTTGTGAAAACTGAAAGTAAAACCTGCTACACAACCCTTTCAGTGAAAGGCTTTCACACACAGCAGCAGCCCCAAATAGTTGAATATCAGGTTAGGACTCAGTTTGGACACCAGAGCAACAACACCTTCCAAAGCAATATATGCCTTTTGGCTCAGATTTTTAAACATCATAGCCAAGTTGCCAACAATATATAAAATTCAAATCATAACCAACAGTTGAATGCATTCCAAACACCTGCTGCTGCACACACTCACAGCAGCAGCAACAACACTTTCACACGTATATGCTAGTGCACACACTCACAGCAGCAGCAGCAACAGTTTCACACGTAAATGACAGTGCACACACTCACTCATACACACTTTATTCCCAAACTCCAAATAAAGGTAAAAACTGGAAGTAAAACAACTAAAACCTGCTACACACAACCCTTTTCACACGCAGCAGCAGCCCCAAATACTTGAATATCAGGTTACACTTACACACCTAACCCAAAGGTTGGACTCAGTTTGGACACTATAGAACAGCAACACCTTCCAAGTTCCAAAGCTATATGGTTTTTGGCTCAGATTTTAAAACATCATAGCCAACAAAATATAAAATTCAAATCATAACCAATAGTTGAATGTAGTTTGAAACACTAGCAGTCCATTTTTTCCTGCCAAATGAACACACACACACACACACTTTGCACACTGCTACTGCTGCACACACTCAGTACTTTGAAACACCACCAGCAGCAGCACACCTGCACATATTATTAGAGCCAGACCATATCCACCAATATATGTTAACGCAACCTGTCCTTAGGCTCAAATCAAATATCATCACAGCCAAACCCACAAAACTGTATCAAAACTACAGAAAAACAACATGCTAAACCAAACATAGGCATGGCATCAAGGTAGTAATGAAAACATGATTGGGCTCAGAAAATATATGTTGGGAATTAGAATGGTACTCATGGCTGCATCTAATGATACCCCGCCAAGGCGCGCCATGGTATCCACTTTAATTATGAAATGAATTAATTCATCATTGCCCATGAATAAGCTCACGCACATGTTCATGCTTTTTCATACCACCAAACACCAAAACCTATGAAACTTGCTGTTTGGCATGTTATTTTCTGCAGTTTAGGCTCAGATCATATCATCATAGCCACACTAACATCAATTAGGCTCAGATTATATCACCACAGCTACACTAAATACCAATTAGGCTCAGATTATATCATCATAGCACACACTCAGATATATAAAGAATAGCACCTGGATGCGGCAACATTAAGTTGCCATTTCAGGCCTTCATAAGTTACCAGCATCAGTAATGCATCTCCCCCACACACACTTTGCACACTGCTACTGCTGCACACACTCAGTACTTTGAAACACCACCAGCAGCAGCACACCTGCACATATTATCAGAGCCAGACCATATCCACCAATATATGTTAAAGCAATCTGTCCTTAGGCTCAAATCAAATATCATCACAGCCAAACCCACAAAACTACATCAAAACTACAGAAAAACAACATGCTAAACCAAACATAGGCATGGCATCAAGGTAGTAATGAAAACATGATTGGGCTCAGAAAATATATGTTGGGAATTAGAATGGTACTCATGGCTGCATCTAATGATACCCCGCCAAGGCGTGCCATGGTATCCACCTTAATTATGAAATGAATTAATTCATCATTGCCCATGAATAAGCTCACGCACATGTTCATGCTTTTTCACACCACCAAACACCAAAACCTATGAAACTTGCTGTTTGTGGCATGTTATTTTCTGCAGTTTAGGCTCAGATTATATCATCATAGCCACACTAACACCAATTAGGCTCAGATTATATCACCACAGCCACACTAAATACCAATTAGGCTCAGATTATATCATAGCACACACTCAAATATATAAAGAATAGCACCTGGATGCGGCAACATTAAGTTGCCATTTAAGGCATTCATAAGTTACCAGCATCAGCAATGCATCTCCCCCTAATCAGCATCTATATCTGAGTCCGAAAAATAATCTCTAAATTCATCTCTAGGATGGCATTTTTGAATTCCAAGACGTGCATCCTCCCAATCTTTTAAGCATATAAGACAGTCTAAAATGTCGGGAGCTAGTCTACTCCTCCTCTCATCCAACACTCTATTACCTGCACTAAAAGCAGATTCGGAAGCCACTGAAGACACAGGTGGTGTTAGTAAATCACGTGCCATTATAGATAGAATGGGAAATGTCCTTTCATTTTTTTTCCACCAAGCTAAGATATCAAATGAAAATGATTGTAACTCGTCTTTGGAAAGTAAATTTATCTCTAAATATTGACTAAGTTCAGATTGTGAAGAAGTTTCACTTCTACCTAACCCTGAAATCAGAAACCAAGATGGGTCATTGTTACTTGTAGAAGATGGGTCAGCAATACTCGAAGAAGCTGGTGCAGGAGTAGTAGTAGTGCATGCAAATTTAGACTCATATGAAGCATATATAGAAGTCAATAATGCAGTCACGGTAGAAAAAGAAGGTAATGTGATCCCTAAATTCTCATCAATCCCTCGTAAGAGCAATTCAACACCCTTTATCTTAATCCTTGGGTCCATTACAGAAGCTACAATAAATATGGTTGGCATGACCTCAAAATATTTTTTGAATTTATCTTCCATAGACTTACAAGCAGCTACAAAATTTGTTTTCATTCTATAACTTTTAAGAGTGTGACTCATATTATACAAGTGATTAAGCACAAGACAAGTAGTAGGATAACGAACACCTGAGCAAGCTAAGGTAGCAGCATAAAATATTTTCAAAAAATTCATAAACTCAAAAGCAATATTCCAATCAGCTCGATTTAAACCACCATCAGTGCACGTATACTTGGAATTAACATAAGCAGAAATTACAACAGTGTGATTCCTACAAGATTTTAACATAAGAAATGTTGAATTCCAACGAGTTTTCACATCAGTTTTGATTTGTTTTGGTTTAACGTTGTAACTCAAACACAATCCTTCAAATTCTTGTTGCCTAGCTGGGGAAGTAGCAATAAAAAGAATAGCATCTCTAATTTTTTCTATTTGTGGTCCTATATGTTTCAAACCATCTTGCACAACTAAGTTAATGATATGGCATACACATCGCACATGAAAAAATTGTCCAGCATGAGGAGTAGTCAAATTCTGTTTGAATAAATCAATTGAACTGGTATTCGCAGAATGGTTATCAAAAGTAATGCTAAAAACTTTATCAACAATTTCAAACTCCCTAAAAACATCCATTATACATTGAAAAATGTTCATAGCATTATGAGGATACTCCATTAAACGGAAAGCAATAATTTTTTTATTCAAAATCCAATTGGAGTCTATATAATGAGCTGTCACAGAAATGTAACCAAGATTATTTCGACCACTCCACAAATCAAAAGTAAAAGAGATTAAACTACCAAGTTCCGCAATTTCACTTATCAAATTTTTTCTAACTTCAATAAAAACTTTCAAAGAATCACTTCTGGTTGTATTTCTAGAAACTTTTGAAAAAAGAGGATTAAGATGATGTTTGACAAAATATTCAAATCTAATATCATCACCAAAAGTAAATGGTTGTTCTGCTGCAACTACGTAACGGGCTAATCCCTCTCTCATACTAGATTGAGAATATACGAAATTCGATGTACCACCTACGGTATCAATACCACCAGATTCACCACTGACTTGGCCAACTACGGTATGTTTAAATTTTTCATGTTTCTTCTCTAAATGTCGTTGAAGATGTCCTACACCGCCACCACTTGAGCAGGTATAATTTTTTGGACAATAATTACATACAGCTCTAGGTCCTATAATTGTTCCATGTGCATCTTTAAACTTCTTAACAATGGTTAAATGATTCCATACCCAAGAGCGACGCCTTTTATCACCTGACTCGGCCGATTGGCTACCGCCTGTTACGCCTGTAGGAGTAGAAGCTGCTACAATGTTTGAAGCAGCTTCACCTACAGACTCCCTTCCCGGTGGTAGAATTGGTCCATCATCATCAGAGTCATGGTGTAAACGCTCATTGTCAAAATGAATATTTTTTGGATCCATCTCCTACAAAAATTGAAAACAAAATAGAGAAAATTAATACACTAGAATATTCGTTAATAACATCTAAATAAGTTAATAACCTACATGTAGCAACTACCAATTTTACCACTATAGCAAGTAGCAACTACCAACAGTGCATGTCTATAACAAAATCATCAGATCTGGCCATTTCTAGAATATACGAAATATCAACAGTGCATGTGTGTACTAAAATACGAAATTAGTGCAGGTGTGTGTGTATACAAAATCATCAAAGGCATTTCGTAACCCTAAATTCAGAAATTAGTAACAAAAGTGAAAAACCCTAATTTCTTGTTACTAATTTCTGACAAAAGCCCTAATTTCGTAACTCTAATTTCTAAAATTAGTAACAATTAACAAAAGCCCTAATTTCGTAACCCTAATTTCAAAAACCAGGAGTTAAAACCCTAATTTCAAAAACCCTAATTACAGTAGTCAGTAGATAACGATAAGTGTAGACTGGAGAGGGAAGTGAAAGAGGCACCTGTGAGAGAGAGAGATACGGTGACTGGTGAGTGAGTCGGTGAGAAGAGGACCTGAGGTGATGAGAGAGTCGGACTGTCGGAGATACAGAGACGTTGAGAGAGTGAGATGATGATGGTCACTTAGTGTAGATCTGATCTCTTCACTTGTGATGGTCACCGTCACTCCGACTCACCGTTTGAGAGTAGAGAGAGAGAGAGAGACAGAGAGACGGAGAGAGGAGAGCAGCGAGACAGAGAGAGGAGAGCAGCGAGACAGAGAGAGGTGTGACCAGTGAGTCAGAGAGAGAGAGAGAGTGAGAGAGGTGAATGAATCGGTGAGAGAGGTGATTCAGATGAATGAATCGATATATAGTTCAGAATCCGAACGTTGGGCTCGTCAGAGGACCAGAGGTGAGAGGACAGAGAGACGTTGAGAGAGAGAGAGAGAGAGAGAGAGAGAGAGAGAGAGAGTCTGAGTCTCTGAGACTTCGAGAGAGATCGGAGAAATGGAGAATGAGATGTTTGCTAGGGCAGCATCTCATTCATTTTATATGATCTGTGTGATCATGTGCATGCGAGACACCATAATCCATATGCACCAATTTATCGAAAATTCTCGTAAAGTTCTATAATGCATCACTCGAGGGCCGCCCGAGCTGTTTTTTGAAAATCGGAACTGTCTATCTTTTATGTGGGAGAGATTATATCATTCCTGCCAAAAATGAAGTAAATTGGTTATCGTTATATACTTGCTTGTTCATAACGTTCATTTTTCTATTAATGAATCTACGTGTCGATGAAAGAGCTTTAAAAATCCGATAGACCCAAAAATTGATGAGAGTCATTAAAACACAGAAAATAACAAAATGAATGGTACGGATCGTCATATTTGTTTTGTGATCATGTGGCTAACGTACATTATACTATAGCAGAATACCTTGATTCATAACCAACCAAGTTCAATGTATAGATTTGAAAGGTAACTACAGACTTTTTTTCCCGAATGCTCGATCTAAACCGTTACGATTTAATGTCTTATCAAATTTATCATTCTCACCTGAATAGGTGATAATCGAATGTCGGAAACCACATCATCGGACACATTCAGTGCTTCTAGAGGCATTAAAGTCCAATAATGCATTACTTGAGGGCCGCCCAAGCTATTTTTTAAAAATCGGAACCATCTAACTTTAATGTGGGAGGGATTAGATCATTCATGCCAAAAATCAAGTAAAATGCTTATCGCTACATACTTGATCGGCCGTAAACAAAATTCAATTAAACAATGAATTAGCGTGCTGATAAAAGAGATTTCAAAATCCGACGCACAAAAAAATAGGATCTCATGATTAAAACACTAAGCACAACAAAATGAACGCATTGAATGATATTGATCGTCGTGATTGCGTTGCGATTGTGTGGCTACTGCTTGATGGCCTCGTTTTTATATAATAGAGCTACATATTATATATTAGTTTTTCAAATCTATTACACAACTTAATTGGTGGCATAGTGGTTTTTTTGTGTAAAAGAACACGAGGACTTGGGTTCAAGCCCCAGTCCAGCCAACTGGCCCAACCCCTTTTTATTTAATTTTTTCCCTTATTTCTACTATGTAATTTTTTCATTTTTGTTTGACACTTTTTTTTTTCTTATTTGTCGTTAGATTTTGGGAAAATAATATATTAATATATGACTTTTGCATATTTTCTTTTGTATTAAATTACTCTTGCACCATAAATATTTTGATAAGTTTTTTTTTTTTTTTTAAATTTTACTTGTTATCTTGTAATGTTAAGTTTACAAACCAAAGCTCCAAAGCCTATTTTACTAACAAAAACAAAATAAATATTTTTTACTGAATAAAAATTGGTAATTTTTTAAAAGTAAAAAATGATTTTTTAAAAACATGATTTTTTAAAGAAATTGTTTTTTTTTTAAATTAAATATCTTAGTTGTTTTATTGTTTGCCTTAAAAAAAGGTAAACAAATATTTTTTACCGAATAGAAATTGTCTATTTTTTTAAAAAAATTAAAAAAAAGTCATTTGGCTTTTTTTTTTTTTCCGTGCCTCGTGTCGTGCCTTTTCGTGCCCATGTCGTGCCGGTTCGTGCCCGTGCCCGTGCCCATGCCCGTGCCTTGCAAGAACCGTGCCGTGTCGTGCCGTTCCTGTCCACTTTCCGTGCCCGTGCCCGTGTCGTGCCCGTCTACGATCGTGTCGTGCCGTGCCGTGCCAGGCCAACTTTCGTGCTGTGCCCGTGCTGTGCCGCCCACTTCCGTACTCGTGTCGTGCCTCGGGCCCACTAAAACCGTGCCGTGTCGTGCCGTGCCAGGCCAAGCCCGTGCCCGTGACGTGCCGTGCCGCCCCGTGCCCGTGCCGTGCTCGTGCCGTGCCGTGCCGGCATGGCCCATTTGACACCTCTAGCCGGGACTGGCCACTACATTGCTTCAAGGATTGGCTTTGTTGAACGATATGCAGAAGGTCCCCGAGGGCCTTCAGCCGAGCTTGGCCCACGCAAGTGCTTACCTTGTTCAGGTATGATCCGAGCCCAGTCCTCTTTCAATTGCCAACGTTGTGTCGTTAAGAATTTCCAACTTGATGTTCTTGTTAAACAGGCTGGGCAGGCATTGCTTCGCTCGTCCAAAAGTGCCGAGCTTGTCGTCGCTGAGCGCACTCCTTTCACGAGGACCTGAAGGTCGAGCGTGAGAAAGTGAGAAGCTACAAGGGGAGTCTTAAAATGGCAAAGACTCAGATTGCCGAGCTTGAGAAGGAAAGGGACGAGATGGAGGAGAAGATGTTGAAAGCCGAACGTGAGCTTGCCAAGGTTTTGAGGAGGGAGAAGAGGAAGATGAAGGAGGTGGACAGCGTGGCGTATCAGGCTGGTTTTGACTGAGCCGGAGCCGAGTACATGAGGGACGCTCTGTCCATGGTCAATGCTGCCATCAAAATGAGGGTGCCCATTGCCTACCGAACAGGGTATAAGGACGGTGTGAAGGCCGCTTGTGGAGTGATGCAGCTGGAGGCTGACATGAACCTAACACAATCAATTCCAGCCTCAGTTACTCCCGAGCTTGTCCTGCCTTATACTGAAGAGGAGTGTGCACCTCTCCCTCCTGAGGAGTTTCCGGAGAGCGAGGACGACATTGAAAATCTTACTGAAGCCGACGCCGACGCCGAGGCTGAAGGTGGCACTGGTGGGGGAAAAAATGGCAAGGATTGTAATAAGGCTGTTGGAAATGCCGACCCCAGGTCTGCTGCTGATGCCGAAGGTGATCCGATGAACGTTGATAAGAGTGCCAAGGCTGAGGCCAATGTTGATGCACCTGGAGTTAACTCTGCTATTGCCGAGGTTGGTGCTAACATTGAAGAGGCTGCTCAAGGCTGAAGGGGGCATTTGCAGGTGCTGGGTTTAGGGTGCCCGGTCGCCGTAGTTGGCTTACCCTTTATTTTTTGTGCTTGTTCATTTCTGTTTTTCTTGTACTTAACTTTGTTGGACCGGACGGATCCAAGCTTGGATTTTGCCGTTCCAGATGTAAAGGTTGTTGACTTTAAACATTTCGCTGAGCTTCAACTCGTGATCTCTTTCTAATGTATGATTTCTCTTTTGCAATGTTTTTGCTTGTCATACTGAGTTTGGCATGCGTGTTTATTTCTTTGGATTTATAGTTGTCCGTTGCCCCCACTTTGGTTTGGGTTTGGCTTAATATGTCGGCCAATGTAGAAATGTGTAGCTGTAGGTGATTGCCGAGCCTTGACCAAAGTATGAAAGAATTGAGTGGATAGCTTGCCGAGCGTGGTGTTGTGCTCGGTTATTGTACTGGTTTAGTAGATGACGCTTAGGTTAGCCGCCAAGCGTTGTTGAGTACCTTGACCTGTTGTTTGGGGCTCGGCCAAAGGCCAGCCCCTAGCCAAGATTGTGGTGTTGTAATGTTTGTAGGTGGTTTGCTCACCAAAATGTGAGTGTAACCGGGCTGTGGCCGACCTCATAGTCTTGCCAAGCCGAACCGGCGCCCAAATTCCAGCCGTATTGTGTGTCTCTGGGCTCGGTGGACCTAATGTCCGTTGGGTGCTTCTTTGGGCAGTAATAATGGCCGAAGCAGGGGCGTGAAAGCCGTTTGTGGGTGTGACCGAGGTCAACGTTTGTGGCTGGCCAAGTTAGCCGAAGTAAAAAATAAATTAGGGAAAATGAATTTAGAATTGCAAAGGTCACCAACTGCCAGATAAAATTTTCCTTTGATTCGACAAACATGAAATACAAGTGGGAAAGTGAACACTTAGGCCGAAGCCAATAAAGAAAAAACAGGATAGGCAGTGGCCGAGCATGAGGCACACTGTTGGTGTTTCTGCTACATGTATGCCTTCTTGAGGTTCTGTGCATTCCATGGGTTAGTTAGAACTTTCCCATTCATGTCCTCCAGCACGTAGGCACCTTCACCAGCAATCAGGACGATACGAAAAGGTCCCTCCCAGTTGGGCTTGAACTTCGTTTTCTTGCTGGTTTGCACAACTTTTCGCCAAACCAAATCGTCTGGCTTGAACTTCTTGACCCTTACTCTCCTGTTGTATCCCTTGGCCACTTGCTGCTGGTATTCGGCGAGCTTCAAACGAGCGTCGTCACGCTTCTCTTCGGCCAAGATCAGCTCTTGTTCCACAGCGGCATTGTTTGTGGTTGGGTCAAATGTCTCTGTCCTGAGAGTTGGAAACTTTGATTCCAATGGAATTACAGCTTCCATGCCAAATGCCATTGAAAATGGTGTCTGGCCTGTGGAACGCCTTGGTGTAGAACGATAGGCCCATAGGACGCGTGGTAGTTCTTCAGCCCATTTACCTCTTTTGGAGTTCAGCCGCCGCTTGATGCCGGCATAGACCATCGTGTTTGTTGCTTCGGCCTGGCCATTTCCTTGGGGATATGCTGGTGTGGAATTGAAGAAACGTATTCTAAACTCAGCACACAGGTTGGTGAGGTCCTTGCCGACGAACTGAGTTCCGTTGTCAGAGACAATTGCGTATGGGACGCCGAATCTTGTAACAATGTTTTGCCAGACGAATCATCGGACATCAGCCTCAGTTGTTGTTACGAGAGGTTCAGCTTCAACCCATTTTGAGAAATAATCTGTTGCCGTGATCATGAACTTGAAGCCGCCAGGAGCCGTTGGCAGCTTTCCCACGATATCAAGCCCCCCATTGGGCAAAGGGCCAAGGACTGGTGATGGGGGAAAGATTCTGGGCCGGCTGTTTCGGGATTGGAGAAAAAAGTTGGCATGGCCGGCATTTGCGGACGACTTCTTCACAGTCTTTCTGCATGTTCTTCCAAAAGTAGCCCTGGCTTAGCGTACGTTGACAAAGAGAGCGGCCGCCAGAGTGGCAGCTGCAGCTGCCTGAGTGAAGTTCGGCCACAATATCAGGTACTTGTGTGGGGTGGACAACGAGGAGATATAGCCCAGAGATGGATTTCCTGTAGAGCTGGCCGCTTTCCGAGAGCCAGTAGTAAGCTGCTTTGTTTCTCACACGAAAAGCTTCCTTCTTGTCTGAGGGTAGGATGTCGTGTTTGAGGAACGCCACGATTTCGTCCATCCAACTTGGACCGAGTTCGACATTGAATACTTCTGGAGTGGGCTCAAAAGAGGGGCGGTCAATGTTGCCGAAGTTGATGGTTCTGAATGCTGAGGCTGTGGATGCCGACGTGAGGCTTGCAAGTGCGTCCGCGTGTGCGTTGTGCTCGCGGTTGATCTGTTCGATGCTGAAATTGCGAAACTGAGAGATGAGTTCAGCTATCGTAGCTTGGTATCTCAACATTCGAGGGTCCCGAGCTTCATAGTCACCGAGTACTTGATTGACGATAAGTTGGGAGTCACAATAGACAATGAGGTTGGTGGCCTTCATCGCGATGGCTGAGCGGAGGCCAGCGAGGAGGGCTTCATATTCAGCTTCGTTGTTGGTGGCGGGGAAGTCGATGGTGAGGGAGCTTTCATGAAGTGTTCCGCAAGGTGAAACCAAGACTACCCCCGCTCCAGCTCTGTTGTTGTTGGAGGCCCCGTCAACGTTTAGGGGCCAAGTCTCGCCTTGAAAAAGACGCCATGGCTTGGTTGCGGAGCTCTGTTTGGCTGCGGTGGGTGGGGTTGGAGTAATGAGGGCCGCTGTGTCTTCTGGGGTGAGCTCTGCGATAAAGTCGGCCAAAATTTGGCCCTTGATTGCCGTCCGCGGCTTGAAGCAAATGTCAAAGTTTGCCAGTTCGACGGCCCACTTGGAGACACGATTGGAGAGATCCGCCTTCCGGAAAAGGGCTTTTAGAGGATGCTCCGTTAAATCGTATGGGTGGAAGTATGGCAGCAGTTTGCGTGCCGCTGAGACAAGGGCTAGAGCGAGTTTCTCCAGGGGGAGATAACGTCTTTGTGCTGGAAGGAGTGTTTTGCTTGTGAAATAGATGGGTTTGTCATCTGCCGCCTCACGCCGCACGAGTGCTGAACTTACCGCGTGGGTGGAGACTGCAAGATATAGATAAAGGGTTTCGAATTCTTTTGGTTTTACCAGCAGTGGAGCCGAGGTTAAGTACGCTTTGAGTTCGGTCAAAACGACGTCGCAGTCTGGGGTCCACTCGAAACTGCAGCGGCTTTTGCCCTTTAATGCATGGAAAAAGGCATGGCACTTGTCAGAGGATTTGCTGATGAACCGGTCAAGAGCAGCTGCTATCCCTGTAAGCCGCTGTACTTCTTTGATCATTTTTGGGGGTCGCGGTCGTGGATAGATTTGATTTGGTTGGGGTCAGCCTCGATACCTCGCCTGGTGACTAAGTGTCCGAGAAATTTCCCTGCGCTGACACCGAACGCACACTTCTTGGGGTTCAGGCGGAGTTTGTAGAACTTGCGAATGTCGAACACTTCCTTCAATTCTTGGAGGTGGTTGCATTCGTTCTGGCTTTTAACGATGAGGTCGTCAATGTACGCTTCCACGGTGTGGCCGATTTGCTCGCTCAGCATCTTGAATATTGCGCGGTTGAACGTGGCGCCAGAGTTTTTGAGGCCGAATGGCATAACTCGGTACCAGAAAATACCGTAAGGGGTGATGAAGGCTGTTTTCTCCATGTCGTCTGGGTCCATGGCTATCTGGTGGTAGCCACGGTAAGTGTCGAGGAAGCTGAGCCGGGCGTGCCCTGCTGTTGCGTCGACCAGTTGGTCGATTTTAAGAAGTGGGAACCAATCCTTCAGACAAGCGTCATTGAGGTTGGTATAGTCCACGCAGACTCGCCACTTGCCATTCTTCTTCTTAACGACCACCGTGTTGGACAACCAAGTTGGGTACTGCACCTCTTGGATGGCGTTGGCCTCCAGCAACCATTTCACTTCTTCTACGACGGCGTCGGCATGGTCTGTGGTCGATCGTCGCGCCTTCTGGATGACAGGTTTTGCGTCCTTTTTGACGTTGAGGGAGTGGCAGATGAAGTCGGGGTTGACCCCTGGCATCTCGTTGGGTGTCCATGCAAAGACTTCCATGTTGTTCTTTAAGTATTCGAACATTGCTTCTCGGTCGGTGTCGCTGAGGGAAGAACTGATCAAGAAGAAACGTGAGCCATCCTCGTTGATGGGCATGGGGATGAGGTCCTCTTCGGCTTTGTCCTCAGCTTTCTGGCCGACATCTTCAATGACGACCATGTCTGGGACGTCAACCCATTGTACTTGTTTGGCCTTGGTGGAGTTGTGGACGGCTGAGACGTAGCACTTTTTGGAGGCTACTTGGTCACCTCGCAGATCTTCCTGTCGACCGTTGGAGCCGATGAAGCGGACAACCTGGTGGTAGGTTGAAGCGATTGCTTGCATTCCATGAAGCCAGGCTCGGCCAAGAATTGCGTTATACGGGCTCGGCACGTTGACGACGACGAACTCGACGGTCAACGTTTTCAAATCGACAACGACCAGAAGAAAGAATTGACTTAGTGGCCAAACCGGTGCGCCGTTGAATCCTATGAGAGGGACTTCCGCGGGTTGTAGGGCTGACTCTGGAAGGTCGAGCTTTTTGAACAAGTCGTAGTACATCACTTCTGCTGAGCTTCCCTGATCGATGAGGACTCTCTTGACATCATGGACCCCGATTTGCATGGTTACAACGAGGGCATCGGAGTGGGGGGTTTGAACAAACTCTAGGTCGCGCTCGGTGAATGTGATGGTCCACTTGGGCAGTTCGTCTAGGCGCGGGCGTTTTGACCCAGGTCCCACCGCAAGTACCTGTTTAGAGGTAGAGGCGCGATCGAGGTCGGCTCGGAGGTTTGTTTGGGTTGCTTTTGTCACTGGGCCGTGGATAACTTGTATCATCGGCCTCGGTTCGTTGGGGTTGGAATTTCCGGTAGGTAAACGGGCTGGTGTTTTTGCTCCATCAATGTATTGATCAAGATGGCCTTGGGCCGCCAGACGTTCCAACAGCGCCTTGTACGGAGCACACGCCGTCGTGTAGTGGCCGAGCTCGTTATGATAGGAGCACTTTTTTGCTTGGGTTCTGATCCGCTTGGCCGTTGTCTCTGCCGAGCTTGCCTTGCGGCCACTCGAACCATGGTTGCCGCATGATCTCTTTTAGAAAAGACCAGATAGGTTCTTTGAAGTGGGTGCTTTCGGCCACGTAGTCGTGCTCTTTCGGCTGGCATTTCTTCCCTTCTGTGATGTTGTTGACGTGCTTCTTTTGATGGGGTTGTTGAGTTGCGATTGGTGTCGGCAGCATAGAAGCTGTCGTCGGCAGAAAGGTCGTTGAATTTGGAATCCCCTGAGCGGCTCTGTCCGCGTAGAATTCTTCAAGGGCACAAAACCGTTCTACGACACGCATCAACTCTCCCATGCCGTGCGGAGGTTGAATAGCCAGCTCGTCGAGAATCTTGCTGTTGGACTCCAACCCATTTTTGAAGGTGCGCGCGGCCCAGTACTCGTCGATTCCAGGAATTTCATTGAACAGTTGCCAGTAACGCTCGGCGTATTGTTTGAGTGTTTCGTTTGGGAGCTTCCGCATCTGGGACAAGGATTCAGGCTCCTTAGCTGTCCTATTACTGGTGATGAAGAGAGTGTTGAAGGCGCGTTCAAGGTCAGCCAGGTTTCGTATGGATCCAGCGGGCAATTTGTTGAACCACTGGAGTCCAAGGGAGCCGAGGCTGGATGGAAACGCCTTGCATTTGATTTTGTCCTTGGTGGTGCACAGCTCAATGGTTTGGTGAAAGTGAATAAGGTGGGTGTAAGTTTCGCAGGTGCTTGGGTCGAACTTGTGAATTTCGGAAGGTGGAAGTTGGGTTCGGCTATGGTGTTGACGATGTGGGAAGTGAAGGGTGAGATACCAAGGTCTTTTAGCTGCCGCTCAAATCCCGAGCGCGGCGGTTTGCCGAGCTCGTCCGTCTGCGTCCTCTTTGGGTCCTTTTCTCTTTCCGAGGTTATCTCGCGTACTCGGCTGCGAAGCTTGTCTCGCAGGTCTGTCGTTGCCTGGTGGGGTGATCAACGGACTTCTCCTTGTCGCAACAGATTTTGTTTCCGTTCTCCGCCCCTTTGATCCTTACGCCTTTCCCATTCCGCCGAACATAGTTGTCATTATCCAAGTTTTCTGGTGGGATCCCCCCGAGGCATTTAGAGATGCGGCGCCTGGTCTCGACGGAGTCTCGGCTTTGGCGTGAGGCCATTGTGCGAGAGAACTCCGCACAACCAGTCGAGTACGTGCTCGTGAAAGACTCGGTGTCCCTTGTGTGGGTTCGCTCGTGGTGGGACTTCAAGTGGTGCGTTCCAGATGTTGTAGGTCATTTGTAGAGGATAAGCTCCCTGACGTCTCCCACCAGCTCCCTGACCTCGTTGGGTTGCTCTTGTAGTGGTGGGGGAGGGGGTGGAGGAGGTGGTGGAGGAGGGGGAGGAGACCTTCTTCGCCTCCGCCTTCTGCCTCCAGTGGATCTGGAGGCAGCCGGCGTCGCGACTTGCAGATGTTGTTTCATCTGGGCCACCTCCGCCCTCAGCGCCGCCAGTTCATTATCCCTTTCGTCGTCCCGTCGTTGCAAAAGGCAGATGTAGACCGCCGTTACGTCTTTCGCGACCGGAGATAGCCCGGAACTGGGGGGGAGCGAGATGGACATGTGCCTTTCCGAAAATGATAGGAGAATTATGTTCCCACTGGCGTCTTTGGCCCCCGAAACAGTAACGTCTGGTGGATCTCCGCCCATCGCAGTTGAGTTTTCGACTATCCTTGGAAGAGGAAGGTGGTTTGGAGGAGGGTTTGAGCCGTTTGGATCAGAAGCTGAGAAGGATTCACGTCGGGTTCACCAATTGTGTGGCCCGTGATCCTTGATCTGGTTCCTTCCTCCGTTGGTCCAGTGGTTGCCTGGCCTTTTCCGCCTAGCCTGCACAATCAACGCACGACTAAGACCTGGCCGGGGGTTGCCCGGCAAGGCCCTCCGGCGTGAGGATGAGTATGTGCAGAGAGAGGGAAGAAACTAGGGTTTGAGTGAGCATTCGCATCATCAGTGCGTACCTTCACAGAGGCGTTATCCTTTGGTATTTATAGGGTCTCCTTGACTTACTCTCCAAGCACGGGCACGTGCCTTGCGCGGGCCAGGTGATGTCACTGGGACATCATCGGATGGATCTGGTAACCGCTTTGGCGTGAGCTGGCATGCTCCATGTGCGCTCACGATTATCCATTTGCATAACCGTCTCCACACGTGGGTGGGCATGTGGCCGCGCCGGTGGCCGAGTCCGCAGAGCTAAGATGGTAGCCGAACCCAAAGGGAATTCGGGCAAGGTGTACATCGCCTGCGGAATCGCTTCAGAGCAGCGGCCGAGCTTAATGTAGATCTCGCCGTCGTTGGACACAAGGCGTAGGCAACGTCGGTGGTTGGTGTGCCTTGGCTCAGGCCGAGCCTCAATAGAGATGGGTTCGGCCCGCTACACGCTGAATGGCGGCCGAGCACTGCACCGGGGGTCTCCTTCACCAGGTATTGTTGGACTTTTCAAGTTCCAAATGTATTTATTGACCATTTGAGATATAGTAATATGCAATTTTAAAATTGCATATTAACAAATTGAGAACGACTTGCCAGTTCTCACGCTTAATTTTACATATAGGTCTCGTGACGTTAATGGTGTGGTGATTGAAGTGGAAGGGAACTTCCAAATCAAAGCGACAATGGTCCCAATCACTGAAGAAGAATAATGATGTTGGACATATAATGATGTTGTCAAACTAGCACTTAAGGTGGAGAGGCAAGGAAAAGAAGGTCGTGGAAAGAATCAACAACCCTTGCTTAAGGATGTAATTTCCAAACAAGGGAGTGGCTTGGAATCCAAACCAGTTCAAGCATTGAAGCTAACTCCTAAAGGTGAGAAAACAACTGATAGTAGCCATCCGAGTTCATCTCATACCAACTCCCGCAAGTGTTTCAAGTGCCAAGGGTACGGCCACATCGCTTTCGATTGTCCAAACCGCAAGATTATTACTCTGGTTGAAGAAAATGATGAACATGATTCGAGGGACGGGTAGACGGAACTGGAGTGTCGCTTATGATAAGTCGAAGTTTGAGCACAGTCCACGATGGAGATGAAGCTGGCCGGAAAGAAATTCGACCATGAGGAGTGTTCCAAAAATTTGATGGTAGCAAATATGGAGACTGAAATTGATTGGTCTAAACCTCCCATCTGTGATGAATATCCAGAAGAGGATGATGATTTGGAAGAGCTGAAATTGTTAACTGCTCACAACGCCCCCCAACTTCACACATCAAGCCTAATTGTGGACTCAAAGAAACGAAAGGTTGATGATTGGGATTGGCTCGATGAATCGGTCCTAAAATATTGAACCTGAATTTTTGAGACTTACGGAGTTATTCGAGGAACTGAATGTAGTTTCGTTATGGACTTGGGAAGTGGAGGTAATTATGTGTCTGCAAATCTGGTTCCATTTTTTAATCTCTCAACTGAAGATCTTCCTAATCCTTATCAAGTACGTTGGGTGAATCATGAGGCAAGAACATTGGTGACTAAGCGATGTTTAGTCGAATTCTCCATTGGACACCAATATGAGGACAAGATTTGGTGCGATGTGATGCGAATGGACTCGTGTCATGTTTTGTTGGGCCGACCATGACAATGGGATCAAAATGTTTATTATCGTGGTCATGAGAATGTTTATGAGTTAAAGGTGAACGGGGAACCAATAAAATTATTTCTAAAAGCGAAATGAGAGAGACTTAATTTTACTGATTGAGGAGAAAGTCTTTACAAGGAAGAAGATGAAAATTTTTGAAGAGCGTGCCAAAGACTCGAGGACGAGTCTTTTCCAACCAGCGGAGTTTGACACTGGAGTTCCCAAAATTTGAGTTCCAAATAAATCAAATTCTGCGAGCAAGATGTCTTTTGAGCTTCTTTAAAATCTGTAAAGTCCTTTTAAAGTTTCTAAGCATTTTTTTTTAAAAATTTCAAGAGTCAAACACTTCTTTCAATTAGTATATGGTCAAGTATTTTTAATTTTTGTATTGGAAATCTAAGTTTATTTTTCCTATGTTGGAGGGATGTTCTAACAAGTCCTATTTATATCATTTCCTATATATGAATGAAATCATTAGAGTGTGTTTAAGTAAAATATACCCTTTGGCTATTGAAAAGTAGATTTGCTTCTTGTTCTTCGTTTCTGTATCTCATAGGTAGATTCCTTTGAGTGTGAGCGATTCCTACGCCCTGTATCCCTCGTCAAATTCTCGGGTGGTGTCAATCTGTATCCCATTAATTTCCTAACTTGAGTGGTTAGCGATTATCCCTTTTATCCCTCTTACTTTTCTTCTGTCCCATTTAAAAAATCCGGAATCAATTGTTGAAAGTGGGGTTGCCGAATGCATTTGTAGAAGGGTTCAAAGATTTTTAGCAGCTTCACAATCTCTAAGTGAATATATGAAGCGCTGAATGCGGATAAAATAAAAATGAAGCGCTAAATCTTCGTGGTTTTTGCAAACGGGACAGCTGTTAAGGGGAATAATGTTGCCACGGGCAGGGGTATCGTAGGTGTTCAAACGTTGTTGGATTGCTAGCCAAAGGAAGTGCTGGATTCTGGGCATAGAAGGGGTGCGCCGTACCCATTTCTTGTGGGATCCATACGTTTAGTGGTAGACTCCACTCAACTGTATGGTTGTAAAGTGGTCGAAAGTATCACATGGCAGTACTCTCAGACTATTGTATAATTTCACTATAGCATTAGGCATAAACCGTAGTGGGCCGAACCGCATCACGTTGGGCACTTCGTTGCTATTGGCGTAATGGTTTGAAACTCATGAAGCCAACTTGTGGAATGATAGTGTATGTATCACCCGACGTGCAGTGATACAGCAGCCAGCTAGGCTCCACGTAGGTACCGAGTGAAATTGCTCGATCGGTGATGTGGTTTTCAACTATGCATGCAATTAATCATACATATACGCAATCATGAATGACGTCATCGGACATATAGCGCAAGCTTATTTGGAGCCTATAAGTACTGTATCTCTATATAACGAGCAAAAATTCTAGAAAGGTACGCGGTTACTAGCTGACTCAGAGCACAGTAATTCTTCCCTACGAATTGAGACTGAGTTAGGTATCGGATTGCCTATCGATTACTAGTCGGTGATTCCTTTGCAGGACTTCATCACCTAAGGAGAAGGGGAGATGGGACCGGATCCATTTCACTTGGTAAATCCAGAGAAGGAACCGGATCTACACCCCCACATAAACTACTCATGTTACCGCTGCCGTACTCATTACTATTCACGTATTATCTATGTGTGAAGCTTACTTTCATGTGCATAGGTGAGTGCCCACCCAACGCCTTGTGGCTTCGGCCTTGGATCGGATAACCCGGTTGTTAAGGTCTGTGTACCCGGCGACGGGCTCTAGATGTTGGAATTTTGTAGCCTCCAGACAATTTTCTGTTCTTTATGAGCAATGAAATTGTCTGTTTTGTCATAAAAAAAAAAAAAAACCACTCATGTAAATGCGAAATTTCGTAGATTGACTAGCTCTGTTTTACGAACAATTGATAATTCCTTCTTTAGATTAGTTTTTTTGTATTTATACCAGTTTGTTTGCTGGTACTATGACCATAATTATCATGCATGTTGTATTGACAAGTATAACCTCCCTATGCTACTACAAATGATTTTGTGATGCCTGTTGCTCAGGATCCTTTTAATCTTCGTAATCTGACTTGCTCTTCAGATGTGTCACGTATCATGTGGGTTAATTAACAAGAAGTTCAGTTGGCATTTTACTCATGATGTTGGGGGATTGTCTTGGTTTGGGCATTTACGTACAATTTGTTGGTGCAGGATAACTTGTAACTCTTTGATTGACCATTTTGGGGATATGGCTTGGAGTTTGTTCTCTCTTCTTTGTTTTTATGTTTTGGTGGTTGGTTGTCTTCTCATCAATTATATAACCTTCTGTTGTTACTAATTTAATATTTTACATGTATATTAATTTGATTGGCCATTGAGATGAGTTTTGTCACCTACTTGTTATACTATGTGTGCTCTTAATAAGAGTAATCTCCAAAAAAAGAGTAAACGTTCGGTAATAAGTTGTAAAACTATTTTACTAGTACTAGTTGGTTGCATATATTAGCACTAGTTGGTTGCATATATTGCCTATAAATGTAATCCCTATTTTCGGCTGAAATACCCCAGTACAAAAACTCTCAATATCCTTCTCTCTGGCTTTACAAACATACACATGAGTGATTATGACATATTTTCTACCTACTGCTTTTTGTTCCAAAAAAATACATTTAGCCATCCTTTTTCTGATATACATATTTTATTTGGATTTCGAGAGTCGGGAAACTACATTGGTTCGTGAGTTTGATTAGCTGCACAGAAGAGAACTTGAAGATCGTTGTATCTTGGGGAAGCAGTATACGATTCAATCCAATGCAGAAGGGGGTATATCGTTCCTTAGGAGAGCGCTATCACGTGCTTCGACCACCCACAGACTTTTCTAATCCTTTCTCTATCTAATTGGTTTCTTGAATTTGTTTGACAAATATTATCTAGAATTATTATCCTATTAGAAATTCCTATTTCATATATTTTCTCCAACAATCTAAGGAACGAAATATAGGATTTTCTGCTAGAATAGTTTCTAGCATGGGTAAATCGATATGCTTATGAAACTGGCCTTTGCTACGAGTCCCTGTGAATTACAAAATCTGGTTTGGGAATAAACTTGACTAGTAAAAGGAGAAAAAGTTGTTTAATTACTCATCCTCAAATTAAAATTTACTGTCTACAGGACCCATGGCGAACATAATGTATGGTACTGCTATCCAGAATGCGAAATTGATCGCTAAAAACTTCTTATTGCTTTTCTTCTAATGAGAGAGACGAGAGGGGGGAAAAAACCAGAAACGAAGCAATCACATATAAGAACACAAATTCTTTAACACTATATATATGTTTGCAGATGAAGAAAAGCGGAGGAACTTTACTTTACACAAGGAGAATACAATTGAAAAGAATATGAGATATATGTAGGAGTAACTTATAAGTTTGAGGCTGAATGCTTAATTATTCTTTCCACATTAATTATGTTCACCAGTTAACGTTGCATGCACAAGACCATTACTACTTTGAGTGATCTAGTAATTATGTATGCCTTGAGTGTGCCTGGTAGAGTTAACGAAAGTGCGGTTGACTTTTGGAAAGAAAGCTTGACCAGTAAATAATGTGATCTCAAAGGAAGAATTGGCATGTATGTTGGATGGATGGCTTTAAGTGCATGCACATCTCAAAAAAACCTCCTATAAAAGGAGGGTTCCTATAGAACTATAATGCACACAATTATCCATCACACTCGATCCTCTCACTTTGATATTACGATTTGCACCATAGACCTAGCTAATGGCTGGGGCAACAGCTATGGTGCGCCTATCTGTAGGCATCCTCTTACTCCTCCACGCAGTGGTTGTGGCAGCTGGCGAGGGCAATGGTCATGATCATCATCCACCACCACCAACGTATCATCATTCGCCACCTCCACCACCACCAAAGTATCATCATCCCCCACCACCAAAGTATCATCATCCACCACCTCCCCCACCAAAGTATCACCATCCACTACCACCAAAGTATCATCATCCACCACCTCCCCCACCAAAGTATCATCATCATCAGCCCCCACCACCACCTCCTTCGCATGGCACCTGCCAATGCACAACCGAACTATGCTGGGGCACGTATGCTTGTCCTCTTCGTTGTCCTTGGACTTGTGTGTCTGATTGTTACACCTGCAAAGCTATTTGCCGTAAGTCTTTTGTTCCCCAATACGTTCATTAGAAAAGCATCTCCGTTTTGTTTTCTTAATCTTTCATTTTCTTTTGTGCTAATTGTCAATTAAATTGCTCTCACACGCACAGCTTGCGATTTGCCGGGAGCACTTTGCCAAGACCCACGGTTCGTTGGTGGTGATGGAATGACCTTCTACTTCCACGGCAAAAAGGACCAAGACTTTTGCATTGTTTCCGATTTCAATCTTCATATCAACGCTCATTTCATTGGAAGGCGAAACGATAACATGAAGAGGGACTTCACTTGGGTCCAGTCACTTGGAATTCTCTTCGACAATCACCGACTCTTTGTTGGTGCACAGAAGACTTCAACTTGGGATGATTCAGTTGATAGACTCGCACTTGCTTTCAACGGAGAACCCATCTTCCTTCCGGCTACCAAAGGCGCCGAGTGGCGGCCAAGCACCTCACCGGGCATCTCCTTCACCAGGTATATACTGTCGGAGTACTTTTCAAGTTCCAATGTACTATGTATTTATCGACCATTTGTTATAGTAATATTAAAATTGCATAGTAAGTAATTGAGAACGACTTTCCCAGTTCTCATGCTTAATTTTGCATGCATGCAGGTCAAGTGACGTTAATGGTGTGGTGATTGAAGTGGAAGGGAACTTCAAAATCAAAGCGACAGTGGTCCCAATCACTGAAAAAGATTCCATGATCCATAACTACGGAATCACCAAAGAAGATTGCTTTGCTCATTTGGACTTGGGCTTCAAGTTTCACTCATTGAGCGGCGGAGTAGACGGCGTCTTGGGCCAGACTTACCGCAGTAACTACGTGAGCAAGATCAAGATGGGGGCATTGATGCCTGTTGTTGGGGGTGCCAAGGAATATGCTAGTTCCGCTCTCTTCTCGACCGACTGCGCCGTGTCCAAATTCAGTGGTCAGCTCAATTCTTCGGAGAGTTTTGAGTATGGGAGTTTGGAATGCGCTAGTACTGGGATGGATGGGACAGGAGTTGTTTGCAAGAAATAAATAAAACTCTGTCTCATCTCTGAGATTATGTTTGCATGGGAAGGATATTTGTGTGAAAATATTTCACGTTTTCTTGCATTGAATAAGGGGCAGAATCTAGTGTTCTTGCATTGAATAAGGGGCAGAATCTAGTGCTGTAATAGATGTCTGGCCATTGTTTCGGGTTGTATTTAATTTGCACTCGCTGTAATTTGCTTCAGTTTTCAATGTCATCCTCCAACTCTTGTTTTTTTGTTGTTTTTTCTATTTGAGATCGAATTTTCATATTAGTTTTGAAAAACCCTAGTTCCTATTCTCCCAATCACCAATAAAAAAAGAGAGTAGGGAATAAGCAAAATACGACGAAGGCACGAAATACGTAAAATACCCCTGAAAGGGTAAAAACCGCGAGAATGAATCAAACACTAAACACTATTCATGTTGTGTGGTTATAGAAAGACCTCTAAAACACAATAGTGAATCCTCACCAATTGACTTGAGACCTATTTGCTAACTCATCGCTCATCACACCAAGTGTTTGACTACCGCTGCATCGAATTCCTAAATTTTCCAATACTCTTCCGGAAATCCACCGGAATCAAAACAAACTAAGTTGATTCAATGTTTTTTGGAACTTCTTGGAGTTGAAATCTTTGCTCAAAGATCCTTCGATCTCATGGATACTCCAAGAAACAAAGAAAAAGCGCTTCTCAAATGTTCCCTCGGTCTAAACAATAGTTGTGCGACTGCTATCCAAGGCATAAGAACTTTCTGACCTAACTATCGTATGAATAAGGCTTCTAAAACGTGCAGATCGAAGTGGCTTGAGCCAGACGTCGAGCCACTTGCTGAGCAGAACCATACTGGGCTGGACTTGTGCCGGATTGTGGCTCGACTGCTCAAGCCACTTTTTAGAAACTTGCACACCATGCCTTTGGTCTTGTCGAATCTCTTGGCCAACACCTAACTCTCATTCGCTCATTCCCAAAACTATTGATTCTATTCCACAAAATTATATATAACAAATATCAAAAAGATAAAAGTATGGGGATACATATAAATTAATGTATGTTGTGTCATGAAATTGCCAACCACAATGGAGCTCGGCCTGTGGAGCTTACAAGTTTAAGCCAACGTGATTCATCTAAATAAAACAATTATTATTTTTTTTTACCATCGAAATCGATCAGACGATTCGGACCCCACAATCCATAAGAGCCTCCCATACCTTCCAAACATCCTTGCACAGAACAAGAATGAGTATCGATGACTCTGGAGAGCAATATGCACAGACCTTCATTCGCTTGAATAACATCCAGCCTAAACCTTTCAACAGATTTAACCCTTCCACGCCATGCTAGCCACCCAAAAAACTGAGCTCTAGCTAGGTGGAGCAATGCTATACCACAATTGCTTTTGGGGGGACAATGAAGGCGAACGGCAGAATTAGATTCATGTAGCTAGCTTGTAATGGAAGCATTAATTCCGTGTCATGATATGTATCCTCATTACCCTCGTGTACATTTGGAGCAGATTGCCGAAAAATACCAAAGATTGGCTAACTCTTGTACCTCCCAAGCAAAGAGCATTCTGCGAAAATTGAGGTTCCAACTGCCCTGGCCTCCAATGTTCTTTGAAAAACTTCTGCTACACTGTAATTCTTGATTAGAATTGTAATTCTTTATCGAACGGTTCAAATAAAAACTGCTCAAATGAAGCCTTTTTCGGTCATTTTTTTTGCTGATTTCTCGCAATTTGGTCGGAAAATAGGAGAAAATGGGAAGCCCTTACCGTAATACGGTAAGGGCGCCATTATTAGAAGCTTATTGATATATATACATATATAACATCCCGGCCCTCAAACTCAAGTAAGTCTACCAACTTGAGTTTGAAAAATCCCAGTGCAGCCAAGTCAAGCCAAGAAACCACGAGCAACCAGGTAGGGCCGGCTCTGAGCCGAGACGAGCAAGGCGGCAGACTTAAGCCTCCGAATTTTGGATCAAAATTAGGACTCCAGATAGGTATAGTCAGATATATAATATATTTTTAATCTAGCACCTACATAAAAAATAAGCTAGCTAACCTAGTGGAAAAGCTTAGTTCTTCTATCCAATAGGTACATAGTTCAAGTCTTAAGAGCCTCTTATTTTCTTCCCCATATGAATATTTTTGGGGAATTTAGAGACAACCCCAAAAAGTAGGTTCGGATTTAATTTAGTCCTGATAAATATATTTCTTCTTTATTTCAGTCCTTTTTCTTGACTTTTTATGTATTTTTACTATTTTGCCCATTCTTCTTAACTTTTTGTGTACATGTCCATTTTTAGTAAAATTTATATTTTTAGAATCAATTTCTGACCCATATTATTTTGGACAAAAATACCCTTACTTATGTGAACTAGCTATGAGAACTGTCAATTCTCATAGCTAGTTAACATAATATTTCGGACCAAAATATAACCCGAGTTAACTTATTATTTTGGACAAAAATACCCCTAAACTATGGCTATGAGAATTGAGGTTATAAGAGCTATATTTTTAGAACCAATTCCTGAATCATATTATTTTAGACAAAAATACCCTTGGTTATGTGAACTGGCTATGAGAACTGCTAAGTCTCATAGTCAATTTTATGAGAACTGCTCAATTCTCATAGAGAACTATCTATGTGAACTGAGTTGTGAGAATCGGCTATGTGAACTGTCAATTCTTATAGTTAGTTCTACGAGAACTACCAGTTTTCATAGCCAGTTTTATGAGAATTAGCTATGAGAAGTGACTGTTCTCACATAGAATTAGTTTTGTGAACTAGTTACGAGAACTGGACTATGTGAACTGAAAAATACACAGTTCACATAGCCTTACCACACTAAAATACACAGTTCTAATAGACAGTTCTCATGGACAATATATAGTTCTCATAGAAAAATACACAGTTCTCATAAACAATTCTCATAAACAACACACAGTTCTCATAGCTAGAAAATACACACACGAACAAAAATTAAACAAAAACAAAAAGGTAATCAAAATCAAATATAGTTATAAATGTTCTTACCATCATATCTTAAAAAAGTAATCAAAGTAAAAAAATAATAGTTCACATAGAAAATAAATTGATTTAGAATTGAATTTTTTAACTGTCAAATCTCATAGTCAGTTCTCTGAGAGCTGCTCAGTTCTCAAAGAGAACTAGCTTTGTGAACTAAGCTATGAGAACTGATTATGGGAACTACCAATTCTCATAGTCAGATCTTTGAGAACTGGAATATGTGAACTGACTATGTGAACTAAAAAATACACAGTTCACATAGTCTTACCACACACTAAAATACACAGTTCTCTTAAAAAAATATATAATTTTCATAGAAAAATATGTAGTTCTCATACACAATTCTTATGAATAACACACAATTCTCATAGAAAAATACACATTTCAAAAACTAGTTTTCACTCAATGAAAAGGCCTAGAACATAAATTTAATAAATATATTCCAGATTCATTCATCTGGAATCTTGGAAGGACAATCGGTTTTTTTTATCATCGTCATCCTCCTCCTCCGCATTCGGATCTAGTTGTTTTTCGTAAATTAGCCACCGAAGATCACTTCTCCAACTCAGCCTCCCAAAAAACAAAACAGAGAGATAACAAAATAGTCCGAGATCACACCTCTTATTCCTTGGAGACTGAGCTTCTCTTCGATTTTTCGTGTTAATCAGCGATCGAGTGAATCATTAAGTCCTTAATCAAAAAAAAAAAAAAGTGAATCATTAAGTCCATTTGGCGGCGGTGGTGGCTTCAAAGGTTTGATTTTGCTTCCGTCGAAGAGCTCGTCGGTCATTATTTGTAATTGTCTGCTTTAAATGGAATTCGAAATTGCCGTTGTCGTGGTATCTGGATTTTATCAGTTGAGACACAATATCGAATCATGACCATATAGATCTGAAAGAGAAAAGCAAGAGGAAAAGAAATCCCTAGAAGCAGGGACTGATTAAAGAAAAAAAATAAAGAAGTTCTGTGGTGATTTAGTTACTCGATCGATCAGTAATGACGAAGAGAACGAAGGTTGTAGCGTTGTTGTTGTTGATGATGATGATGATCACTTGCCTGAGGTTTTGAGGCGAGATGGAGTCAACGAGACTGGGATGGTCCAGAATAAAGAGGGCAGAAAAGTCATGACATAACACATCTGAGCCTACGCAGGTTCGAAAATAATATTCAGGGTTGGAATAAAATTGAACCTGAAAAACGGGACCAGCCTCTAATTTATTTTTCTTCCCTCGTAAGTTCGTCTTAGGCCCCAAGAGAATCTTAAAGCCGGCCTTGCAGCCAGGAACCAAGAGCTAAGAGAAGCCGGGAAGAAAACCAAGTTCAACCATGTATCACGATATTATCACGAAAACGGGTCTTGGGCTCTTGCCAATTGGTCACTTTGACAATTCGGTTCTCGATCGGATTGGCTTGAAAACGCTTTTCTTTTGAAATTCCATTGCCTTCATAGGTACAGATCGACAGACAGGATAGACTTAAAGTAACAACACCCATTACACATTTTCATTCCCTGCGTATCAATTTACTTGAGTTCCAGGGAAGCATTTACTTGAGTTCCAGGGAAGCATGCATGACACCAGAAAAATCCTACAGGTTAATGCGGCAGATGAGCCTATCATTGGGTGCCCTTACACTTCAAATATTATTGCAGATCCAGTAGTGGATTGGAGTAAACCACCAATTTTTGACGAAGAATTGGTGGAAAAAATTACAAAAAGAAATCAAAAAATATTGCAAATAAAAAGCTACCATGTTTGAAGATGGTGAAGTTGAACAGAGTAATGAAAATTTTGACATGTTTTGGGAGTTTATTAAAAACACTGCATGCAAAAGTCATTGTTTTTCAATCCAGGAGTAAGATAGATTTGTTCTATTGGTGGAAATTAGTTCTTCACACTTTCCAAACTCTTGCTTACAGTTTCGGTTGGAAAAAATCAATTTGAGTTAGTTTACGTACTTTGTTTTAATCTTGTATTAATTCTTATTTTATAGGTTGCTTAGTCAAGAGGAATTAGGGTTGACTTTATTTCTATATGTTTATTTCCTTTTTAATATTGTAGTAATGCTACTATTATAAATTAAGATGTAAGTCTTAGGGCAAAGTGGTTGTTTATAATTTGATCAATGAAAAATTGAGAGATTTCACATAATTGTGTGTTCATTGAGACAGTACCTCTAGTTCATATTTGTTCGTAATTGTTTTTGTTGCACGTTTCTTCTTTTCCAACACACTTCCTTGCATCACACTTGATCCCCTCTAGTGTCTTTGCCAGCCTTTATGTCCAAGAAGAATATTGATTAGTACGTTACCGTACGGGTTAGAGTATCAATTTTTCTACTACATCAACCAGTATTTGAGCCGGAACAAAATCAAAGTTTAGGGTACCAAATTTGGTCAAAACGGGTACGTACTAGCCAGTACATGTGTTGGTGTCATTCGTTTGTCGGTAAAAAATTGAATTTTTTTTTGTCATTTTATTCACTTTGAAGGTGTTGAATATAAAAAAATGATATTCCCAAAAATGTTTTATGTTGTTCTTGTTTTATTACCGTTTACAAAGTACATATGACCAAAATATTTTTTTTTGTTTATATTTTTTTAAAATAAACTGATTCTACTGTAAGTTTTTTTTATAAACAAAAGATTGAAAATGTAATGAAACGACCCCGAGGCAATCACGTAAGAATACTTACGTGATTCGAATTAAAATTTATGTCAACAGAGATACAGAAAAGCGGAGAAACTTTGCTGTGAATGTACGAGGAGAATACAACTGAAAAGAATACGAGGGATTATGTAAGTTGTAAGTGGAGGATGAATGCTTAATTCTTCTTAATTTCCACATCGTGTATGTTCACGAGTTGTTCGTACAAGACATGTACTGGAGGAGTACTACTTTGAGTGATCTTGTAATAATGTACGCCTTTGAGTGTGCACACATTCACAGTTAGAGTTTATTCACAGTTAGAGTTTAATTCTTCTTCTATATTGCAACTTGACGAAAACTTGTGCTGCACATCTCAAAGAAAAAACTTCTATAGAAGAAGGGTTCCTACAGAACTATAATGCATACAATCCTATAGAACTATAATGCACACAATCACACTCCTCTCACCCTGATATTACGATTTGCACCATAGACCTAATGGCTGGAGCCACAGCTATGGGGCGCCTATCTGTGACCGTCGTCCTCCTCCTCGCGGTGGTTGCGGCAGCTGGCGGCGACATTGCTCCTGATCCACCTCCTGCGACACACACTTGGGCCGTATGCTTTAAGCTAGGCTCACCATGCTTCAATCATGAGTTTTCTTGTCCGGCTGATTGCCCTTGGACTTGTGAGGCTGATTGTTATGCGTGTAAAGCTGTTTGTCCACCACGAAGAACACCACGTCCTGCATATGGCACCTGGCTTTGCACAGCAAGAGATACATGCTTTGGCTCGTTTCGTTGTCCTGATGGTTGTCCTTTGGATTGTAGGGCTGATTGTACAGCATGCAAGGGTGTTTGTCGTAAGTCTTCTGTTCCCCAATACGGTCATCATAAAAAAAAAAAAAAAAAAAACATCTACCTTTGCGTTTTCTTTTTCTTTCATTTTCTTTTGTGCTAATTGTCAATTAAATTGCTCACACGTATATATAGCTTGCAATCTGCCGGGAGGACTTTGCCAAGACCCACGGTTCGTTGGTGGTGATGGACTGACCTTCTACTTCCATGGCAAAAAGAACCAAGACTTTTGCATTGTTTCCGATTCCAATCTTCATATCAACGCTCATTTCATTGGAAGGCGAAATGATAACATGAAGAGGGACTTCACCTGGGTCCAGTCACTGGGAATTCTCTTCGACAATCACCAACTCTATGTCGGTGCACAGACGACTTCAACTTGGGATGATTCAATTGATAGACTAGCACTCGCTTTCGATGGAGAACCCATCTTCCTCCCGGCTACCGCAAACGCTGAATGGCGGCCGAGCACCGCACCGGGCATCTCCTTCACCAGGTATTGTTGGACTTTTCAAGTTCCAAAGTACCATGTATTTATTGACCATTTGGGATATAGTAATATGCAATTTTAAAATTGCATATTAACAAACTGAGAACGACTTGCCAGTTCTCATGCTTAATATTACATGTAGGTCTCGTGACGTTAATGGTGTGGTGATTGAAGTGGAAGGGAACGTCAAAATCAAAGCGACAGTGGTCCCAATCACTGAAGAAGATTCCATGATCCATAACTACGGAATCACCAAAGAAGATTGCTTTGCTCATCTGGACTTGGGCTTCAAGTTTTACTCGTTGAGCGGCAGTGTCGATGGGGTTTTGGGCCGGACTTACCGGAGTAACTACGTGAGCAAGATTAAGATGGGGGTACTGATGCCTGTTGTTGGTGGTGCCAAGGAATTTGCTAGTTCCACTCTGTTTTCATCCGATTGCGCCGTGGCTAAATTCACTGGTGAGCTCAATTCTTCGGAGAGTTTTGAGTATGGGAGTATGGACTGTGCTAGTACTGGGATAGATGGCCGAGGAGTTGTTTGCAAGAGATAAATAAATCTCGCTCTGAGATTACTTATGCATGGGAAAAAAGAATTGTATAAAAAGCTTTCATGTTTTCTTGTATTCAAATAAAGGTGGAATCTAGTGTTATAATGGATGTCTTTGTAAAATTTTCAAAGATTAATGAAATTTATTTTTTGTTTTTAAAAAAGAAGTGTTTTTTAGTACCTCGTAATATAGCTTCAGTTTGTTTACGTAGAAAATTTTGTAGTTGATGAAGAACAATATGTATACCACCACAACTCAAAACATAAAATTAAAGCATAAGGCTACCGTAGTTCAGCACATTTTATCGAACACTTAGCAGAAAATTGAAGTACATGTTCACAAACGATGAAAAACTTATTGTAAGGACACAGACAGCCAACTTGGAGTTATAAATATAAGTGATAAAGAATAGTTTTTATGTACCTCGAGTTCGTGAGATTTTAGTAGAAATTGGCTTAAAACGAGGGGCCGATTCTGCTGAAGATTCTGAAAAAGAATTACAAAAACATGATTGAAAGCTAAAATGAAACCAAAGGCACACGATTTAGAATTCTTTCACACTTGTTATGTGCAAGTGAATAATTAAAAAACACCCAAAAAAAAAATTGGGAATAGGAATTTTGTCTCCCTATGAAGCCTAAGCCATGCCTCATGTTGGTAAAATGTAGCCAGTAGTGTTCCAATAAGAAAAGCCAAACACATAGTTAAGAGGCAAAACAAAGAAATATGTAATACTCCAATAGATGAAGCAAAGAGAAAATCATACCTAGTGGTTGGCAGAACCGAGAGAGTCACACAAAGTTATGGGGGAAAAGAGAGCCGTGCGAGATCCGAATTGCTTTCAATTGTCAAAACCTTAAACCTGCCAAATGAATTCGCACATCAAGGACTCATTGATGTAACGGCAGAAACTTCACGCAATTGAAGTCTAAATTGGCACATTTATCGAACATTTAGCAGGCAATTGAAGTAACGGCAGAGCACATCAAGGATTCATTGATGTAAGGGCGGAAAACTTAGCAGGCAATTGAAGTCTAAATTGGCACATTTTATCTATCGAACACTTAGCAGACAATTGAAGTAACAGGCTAAAAGCGGAAAACTTATCGTAAGAACACACATCCAAGAGAGAGAGAGAGAGAGAGAGAGAGAGAGAGAGAGAGAGTAGTTTACCCGGGTTGAGCTCGGAAGTACATTTGCAGCAGGTTCGAACTTTCGGTGGTTGCCATAGTAGATTTGAGAAGAGAGAGAGAGAGAGAGAGAGAGAGAGAGAGAGAGAGAGAGAGAGGAGGGATGGGCATGGTGGTTGGCGTACCAGCTTTGTGGAAGAGGAATGGAGGAGTGAAGAGGGGAACTCATAGCAAATGGGTGATAGAGGGGAGCGGTTGCAGAAGTCGTGGTCTGTCGAACTGCCTTGTGTGATGATGTGCGGCAAAAATTGGAGGTAGGCAACTCCATCTCAGCGGTTGCTCTTTGTAGCTCTCAATCTCAACCCTTGAGCGAAAGGTGCTAGTCAATCTGAACCATCTATTAAGCACCAAATAGATTTAGGCCGTTGAATTTATTTCTGGATTCAAAAACTTCTCTTTCATATTATACAGATTTTTCCAATTAAAATAATAAAATCGTTAAGGTTAATGATAAGGCAAATCTTATTCTACTACTGATCTATGGGAAAGGGGATGGGGCCAATGGGGTTTGATCCCTCACCTGGTGCAAGAAATATAGGGCGCCGATCACTAGAGTGACACTCCATTTGCCACATGTGAAGTAGATTAACACTTCCGATCCGTGAAAAAAAATGTAGATTAACACTTCTGATGAAAAAGAAGTGGAATAACACTCTCATAGTCACTTTAAAACTTTCCTTTTCAAATCAAACCAAAAAAAAAAACCCACACTTTTGCAATTCTAATAGTCAGGACTTTTGTTTTCAGCATACTTAATTAAATATTTCTAAACTATACTATTAATATGCTTAATTAATATTCAAAAGTTCATTTTTGCCCATTTTTTTCTCCTCTTAGTTCGGCCCCTCCCGGGTGGAGATTCTGATTCCGCCTCTGATTTTGTAGATAGGTGGATTGCAGTTGACATAGCAAACTTTAGCGTATGGGTCAGAGGGATCTGGTAGTCATGGATTCTGGCTTGAGAAAGCACGGGCTCTTCCAATTCACGCAGATTGTATAGACTGCCATGATTTGCAATGCAGCAGATACAAAGAGAAGCAGAATGATCCGAAAGCAATTGATGTTGCTTGCGATCTTCATGACTTTTCAAGGGAGATTAATTAGGAGATGGCGTAGAACACCGTGTTCAAGTGTGTTCTTGACTATCCCAAGTGGTTTTGTCCTAGTTCTCGTCTGCTATTTTTGTTAATTGCGAACTGTGAACATGGGCTTTGGTTGGATCACTTCAATGCTGGACTTGGTTTTTAATCCCAGGTCAATGCTTTGGGGGTTGTAACCTTGTCTAAGCAACTGCCAGTTTCCATTCTATCCCTTATACTTGTTTATTTAGTAATCACATGGGAACTGATCTGTGGCAAGCTCGACACAAGCGAAGTCAAAAACCGCCAATCATGATGCCAGAAAACAAAAGAAAGGCACTAAATGGCTTTGGATCAGGCGCCACATTTCTTGAATTTTCCCTTGGTTTTCTTGGAAATTTTGAGCTAGGCATGACAAACAATTGCTGTTGTCATCGGTTGATGGATTTTTTTAATTCGCTCCTACCAATCTGCTGATATAATTGTCAACTTTCCTCGTTTTCATATTATTCTTGCAATGTTCCAAATCTGCAGCGGATCATCTCACTTCTATTGTTTGTTTGAGAGGAAAAAGATAGAAAATAAGGAATATTTTGTTAGAGCTGATCATGCTATCTTGCTATGGTCTTCTTTTTGGATGGAAAGTCATACCGTCTTGCTGTCTTATGGCACAAAATTTATGCGACGTGTAATATCGAGACAATGCCTGAAAACTATCAGGAAATCTTTATTTAGGATAGTGCTGAAAGCTTTCACAAGAAAGTATGTTCTCTTGAACAAGGGCAAGTAGGAAATACGGGTAAGCTTTCCGAAAGTTATCATATGAGAACATGGTTTTGGTCGCTGTTTTTGTTTCTGTTCCACTGTCATCATCCATTCTTCTAATTTTCTCGTATGGTTTTACATCTTTGCAGTTTGTATTCTGCTTGATCTTAATATATTCGAGCAGGAAATTTTTCTGCTCCGTCTAATTAGCTGCGTATGGTTAAAATCTTACATTCCTGCCAATTGTTTCAGTACTATTGAACAAAATAACACGGATATTGAACAACCATGCGAAAGAATTAAAAGCCACATTGTTCGAGCTTCCAAAATAATTGAAATTGCATTACTCAAGGATAAATAATAAGTATGCATCACTCCCTTGAAAGTAACATCCAATCATTAACCAATCAAAACACTCGGAATTCGAGGAGAAAAAAAGCATAGTTAGCTACTCATTTCCTGCAAACTATTCCATTCCCAGTGCTAGCCCCGCTTGTGCAATCTAGCGTGCCAAAATCCATAACTAGTGATTCATCCTTGTTGAGAACCCCACCAGGAGAAAACACACAAGAACCACAATCTGAAGATAGAAGCGACATGGTCCTATATTTGTTTTCACCTCCTACCACTGGCATTGCAACGCCTGGCTTTGCCGGATTCTTGAAATCTGGCTGGTAAGTCCGGCCAAGCACCCCTTCAACCTTTGTGGAAAGGCCGTAGAATTTGAACTGCACCTCTAAGTGAGCAAAGCAATCGTCCAAAGGTATCTGGTAGCTATGGATTCTGTCATCTTCCTTAGTCACGGGCACCACATTGATTGAAATTTCTGCAACTTTCGGTAGAGTAACTAAAACACTATTTTTCCTCGACGTCCTTTCTACTTTTACCTCGTTTTGTGTGGATACCCACACAGATGGGTAGGTTTCGGGTATGATCTGCTCTTTGCCATTGTATGAGAATTTTAGGTGGTCGATTTCGTCTTCCCATGTTGCTGCTTTGTTAGCCTCAATAGAGAAACTTTGAGAGCCGAAAAGTATTCCTAGTGCTTGAATCCACGTGTAGTCCCTAGGTCTACCCGCTGGCCTTAGGCCAATGAAGCGAGCGTTGATTTGCAAATTGAGATCTGAAACCAAGCTGAAATGCTCGTTGCTTTTTCCATGGAAGTAGAACACAGTGCCATCTGCGCCAATGAACCGCGGGTCCAGGCACGCTGCTCCAGGGGTATTGCAATTTGGTTTCCTATCTGAAAATTATGAAACATAAGGATGTTAGTTCTTACACCCACCCAAGGGGTACACATCGATTAGGAAAAGAACGAGAATCAAATACTCGACACTGTCTGCATAAAAGATATCTTACTTTTACACTCAGTTTGGCAGAGAGGGGAATCGCAGTTGACATAACAAACTTTAGCTTGCGGGTCAGAGGGATACGGGCTCGGGCACTCCGACGGGCACAGAAGCTTTTCGTATAGGCATGGGCTGCCGTGATTCACGCAGGTAGTATACTCTACCTTTTGTGCTGCACCAGCTGATACAAAGAGAAGCAGAACGATCAGAAAGCAATTGTTGCTTAAGACCATCATGACTACTCCAATGGAGATAAATTAGGAAGATGGCATAAGACAGTACTATCTCTCTGCTGGTTTTTTTTATCGTCTGCCTCAAGTGGTTTTTCCTAAGCCTCTGGTCTGTTAGATTAATTAATAGTAGTGAACTAAGAACATGGGGCTAAGTGACCTATTGGGATCAGTTGAATGATTTACTTTGATTTTAGTCCAACGTCAATGCCTTGGGGGTTGTGACTTGTTAAAGGAACTGGCAACCCATGTGCAGGGACAGAATCAGGATTTCATAACGCAGGGGCCGACTATGAACAATAAGATTATGAAATTTTAAGGTTTGGAATCTAATGGTTTGTTTGGTTTAGATTTTGAGAAATATTTTTTGGGTATTGTGCGGAGAAAGATTAAAAAAAATGAGATTAATTAAGAAAGGAAAAAACTTATGGCAGACTGTGTGCTAAGAGAAATTGGATTTTGTGACCCAAAACGAACACATTCTATTTTTAGGTGTTCTTTAACCCAAAAAAAAAAACTAATTTTAATATGAAAATTTGGAAGAAAAAAAAAATCCCGAAATGAAGCAGGGACTGTGGCCCCCATACGCTCATACGTGAATCCAACCATGAAGTCAAACACAGCCAAGTCGCCAACCATGAAGCCAGAAAACAATTGGAAGGCACGACATTTCTTCTTCTTCCTCATAAATTTTGAGGTACGATAAAATATCGTACGTAGTTGTCATATTCTCTCTCTCCCTCCCTCGGCCTCGAGTCACGGTAGACCCATGTTAGAAACATTTGATTGTTTCAAAGGACAGTTTGATCAGTTCAACGTGGGCTCTAATTCTTGCCTTCAATTGCTTGTCTCCGGCTGATGCATTAAATAATCAACCCTTCAATAGCTTGCCAATCTACCCAGTAACTATTCTGGTTAACTAGTTCTCAAGACGTGCAAGATTCAGATTCATCGGTTATTTTACTTCGGCTGCGACTGGGTCTTGAATCTGTGGGTTTCTTGAGGAAAAAGGAGAGATTTTTTTTTTTTAAAACAGCAAAAAAAGATTTTACTAATCTTTTAAGCGAGGTTAGAAACGATTAGAAGGCCCAAGGTATGATAGTGTCACAATGAAAAGCATGCATCTCAACTATGTTAACATCCAAATTTTCTCAACTATGTTAACATCCAAATTTTCCAACAATCGCATGTCACCCGAGGCCCAACTGACCAAACAAGATGGCAAGAAGCCAACCATAGTCTAGTCAAGATACAAGGAAATACAACTCCTCCCCATTATTACATTATTTACAACAAACTACATATAAAGGGCAAAACAAATATCCCTGTGATCCCCAAAATCCAAAAACCACAAACAGCAATAGAAATCTCATTTGATTTGCAGCAGTAAATTGGGCAGACTATGAACCAGAAGCATGACCCAAACCCATACATCCAACAAGTAACACCAAACCAGCATCATAACCAAATGACAACTCGAACCAAATCACAGCTAACAATAGTCACAGTGGGGCCAGATATCTACAACATTTATAATTTATTTTATGTATTTAATAATAGAAAAAAAGATTGAAATACACAAAAAATGCAAATCAAAGAGTAAATACGATTCGCATCATTTTACCCCAGTACATAACTCATCTACTATTTACCTTTGCTAAGGAACATTGTTACTGCCCGAAAGTGGCAGTTAAATAGACAAATAGCTCAAGAGCAAAAAAGGACCACCCGAAAGTGGCAATCAGATTATCGTTTTCGCTCTTGAATAATTACTGGAAGACCGCCCCTCACGGTGGCAGTCAAACTAGGCATAAATCGTAGTGCTTTTTCCGGCGTCGCCACTCTTATATCAAACCTGCCGACCAACGAAAGAGCGACACTCTTCATCTCCAAAAGTGCTATTTCCTTGCCCAAACAAACCCTTGGCCCGGCTTGAAAAACCGGGTACTTGAAAGGGCTAACGGGGCAAAAAACCCCGCCCTGCAACCACCTCTCCGGTTTGAAGTCAAAACAATCTGGGCCCCAAACCCGCTCCATCCGGCCCATCGCGTACGGGTGGTACGTAATCCGAGTCCCTTTTGGAACAAAAGTGTAGTCCGGTAAAATGTCGTCCTCTTGGCAAAATTTCGAATCAAATTGCACTGGCGGGTAGAGTCTCATACTCTCGTACATTGCAGCTTGTAAGTAATGCATCTCTCTCATTTGCTCTAAGCTCGCTAGTTCCTTAGTCGGACACATGACTCTGTCCGACTCCTCACGGATTGACTTCTCGACCTCTGGGTGCTGACTCAGCACCCAGAAGAAACCGGTCAATGCCGATGCCACCGTGTCACGGCCGGCCAATAAGAAGCTAATGACAATGTCTATGATGTATGCGTCATCGTTTATAGAACTCATGAACCTCGAAAGGAGGTCATTCTGTGTCGAAACTCCAATTTTTCGCCTGTTTTCCATCACTTCTTGGGCGAGGGATTTCACTACTTCAATGGATTTTTTCAGCTTTTTCTCTGACCCTATGTTTAGTACCTTTTTAACTTTCCATATCAATGGGGAAACGCTCATTGCTCGCTCTGCCGATAATTTCGACGCAACATCGAAGGCCATTACGAAATCAGAGATGGGTAATGACAATTGGAGGGTATTGGGGTCCAACCCAAATGAGAATCGAAAAATGGTATCGAAAGAAAATCTTTGAAACACTTGTTGTAAATCCAAAACAGAGTCTTTTTCCCCAGAAACAGAGGAAAACAGAGGAATGAGATTGGACTGAATCTCTGACCGGACAATATCAAAAGCGTACGATCGAATCGAGATGCTACCCATTTCAAGACTCGCCATTTTCCTCTGGAATTTCCAAGAATCGCCATCGACGTTGAAGATTCCCTTGCCCAGAAGATCGCCGAGAATTGCAGAGAATGGCCTTCCTTTCGGGTAATTTTCGAACTGAGTTTTGAGAATGTGCTCGACGTTTTCTGGGTTAGCCGTGATGGTATTGTTGAGAACGTGAATGTGGATTGTATTGGTTGGGGATTTACGGAGAAGGTGAGTGTACCAATCGGCGAGATTGTCGAACTCCGGCGACCAGCTCCGGGAGCGGTAGCTACGGCAGATTTCGCAGTCACAGTGTGGCTTGAGTAGACTTAGTGTGAAGAGTAAGAGCGAGAAGATAGTGAATGAGAGTGTGAAGGAGAAGAACAAGAAGCAGCATGTGGGTTGTAATGATTGAGAGAAAACAGAATATCCTGTCTCCATAGTCGAGAGAGAGAGCGCGCGAGAGGATGAGAGAAAGAGGGGGAGAGAGAGAAGCGGTTTATTATGATAAAAAAAAAAAAAAAACAGAGAAGCGGTTTAAATAGTATACGAGAGAATAATATTCAATGGATCAGGAGATGCTGCGAGGAACCACTGCTTGACAACGGTGCTGAGCGGCCGTTCATCTTTGAAACCGATGGCTTAGATCTTGACCGAGCAATGAATTGTCAAGATTCAATCCGAACCGTTCGTGTTGAGATAAACGGTCAGATGCCGATCGGCACCCCGCTTGACAGGAGGTGCTTGGCAACATCACCGGATCCTATTCAATGCCCCTGGAGCAAAGTTGAGCACGAACTTAAATCACAAATTGGTGTGGGATTCACACTCAAGTTTATATACCTTACCCCAATGTGTAGTCCAAATTTGTCTTCAACCTTGTCCCAAGAATATCGAATAATTTCTCCATTACTCAATTTTACGAGTACCCAATAAGCTACTGTCCCAGTTGATAACTCATATCCTCTTCATGTGGAAGATCAGGGTTTGAGTCCCTTTATGGGCTTCTAGGATTCAAGGCTATGGATAGTTTCTGAAACTCCCTTTGGACTAACCTACTAATACATCGTTAACCTCCGCTGATGTATACAATATTAGATGAAAAAAAACCTTTACAAGTAGACGCTAAATGATTTTCTTGGCTAAATTTCACTACTATTCCTCAACTTTAATCTTTTTGTAACTCGTTCTCAGTCTTCTACTTTTGCCTTCTTGCTTTATTTAGTTGGACAAAGGCCACTAAGCCGCCGTGTTTTCAATATATCAGAAAAATTATTGCTCTCAATTATATATAACCATTGATCAGAAACTCATGATTTTTATGGGGACGATGTTCATTTGGTTATTTATTGAATTATGGAACAATGTTAATCCTTAACTATGTTGAAAAACAAAAAGAGTAATTATTGTCTACATCACTATATGTCATGTCCTTATATTTGCGGTATATATGCATCTCACCAGATTGAATGACGATAATGAATCCTAATGTCAATTTCGGTAAAAGAAACTTGAAATTCTAATATAGACAAAGCGGATAACGATGTAGAAAGTTGAAAAACTCAATAGATATGGTCGAATTGACTGAGGCCGAAACAGAAAGAAATTGGAAAGTAGGGGGAAAAAAATGAGAAATTACGCCCTTAGAATTTTCTCTTTCCAAATGTGGTCGCAAAATCAACTGGGACCTTGTCCATGTGGTGCGATTTTCAAATGTGCAGAAAACAGGACAACAATTAACCATGAAAAACTCGTGGGCTAAAATCAGCACGAGTCCACATGACGAAGACACAGGGCTTGTTTGTTTGGGGCCTTAAAATTTTTGCACACGATTTTTAATAAATTTTCTCTATTTATGTCTTTCCATTCATTACTCTTAAAATCATCCCTCAAAACTCAAACTGAACAGTCTTGTTACAACAAATTCATCCATGTGCTTCAATATATATAACAAAAGACAGACTGGGTACCAATCAATTGTGGGTTCATGTCAGGGTTCCACGCAAATGATCCAAACCATTGATTATTTTTTAAATATGTTTTCGAGTAACCTTGTAACATTTCAGATCAATCGGATAACTATAAGTGCTTTATCCAACGTTTGCCTTTTGTTTCAGAATTTAGGATCCTGAATTTTGAATAAAACATTCGATATGTGGATCACACACTTAAATTTATGCAATTGATCTGAAGAGCCATATATATGGATGAAAAATAATCTAACGGTTTGGATAATTTGCGTGGGACCCTGAAGTGGGTTCCATAATTGGTCGGTACCCCGTCGGTCCCCATAGAAGGGCCACACACACACACTTATATACATACATATATGAAACCGACTATGTGCACAAATGAATCATGCACAGATAATGTATGGATCCGAGGTGCTCCTACATAAATAAATTTTCTTATTCATTTTGTTTAAACGTTTTTTTTTTTTTTTTGTAATGTCCTTACAACAAATTATCACATTCGATTATCTGTAAGAATGTGGTTGGTTCATTCAACTATAAATCCATATGAATTAAATTACGAAAAAAAAAACTTTTAGATTATGCCTTAATGATGCCTAATTGGCTTGATTTTATACAAAAATCCTTAAAAAAATGTTTTTTTTTTATTTTAAAAAAATGAATGAACAGCTCGGATTATCTATATGGAATCCCAAGGTGGATCCCATACATCATCTATGCACATTTCATCTGTGCGCATAGTTTTTTTTTCCCTGAAGAAACATCAGTAGTGATCATAAACTCCATGTACTATCGCATGGGTCCGAGCATGCTGCAAAGCAGCTCCTTGTAGAGTTCTGCAGGACGCTTCTAAATCATCCAAAAGTAGTTTCAGCGGTCCAGATAAAAGACGAACTCTTCCTAGGAAAAGTTAATTCTTTCCTGGAAGGGTTAATTATCAATCCGGACTGTTGATTGTAGAGATGGACGATTCGAATGCGCCTTGCAGGGCGCTCTACAGGGAGCTTCTTTGCAGCATCCCCGGGTCCCTATCGCAAGGGATTGGCTTTGTTAGCAAACAAGAAAAAAAAACCTGTATTCGTCTGGTCTCAACTCAACCAAGGGTACGTTGAGATTTGAGAGTTTCTAGATTTTCGTCGGTTCTTGAAAAGGATATATTTTCCCAGATTCGATATTTTTTGGGTGCATTCTCCCCAAGTTTAATGTGAAATTTTTGTCTAAATGTTTTTTTTTTCTCATTTTTAATTTGCCAATTAAAGAAAATTCAAGGGAATTGATTTTGTCACTCTTTTTTTGTTAATGCCACTCCCCTTTTCTCACAAAACAAATCATCTAATCAAGACACAAAAGGGAGTGACATTAACAAAAAAGGGAGTGGCAAAATCATTCCCCAAATTGAATATCCCTATTTTTTGGCATTTTTTTCGATAACAATGTTTAATTTTTGTAATTTGTTGTTTTGCTTTTTGACATAATTAGTTTGATTAATTATTTATATCGACGAGATGAGTCATAAAAGTATAAAAATGTGAACCAAAGTTGAAAAGAGTTTTAGAGATAGGATGACATGAAATGCAAAAATACTAGCTATTTCAAACTGTTTTTGTCTTTAGTAAACTTTTTTTTTGCTTTTGGTTTTAATAATTTAGGTTTTAGACTCATCATGTCAAGATGAATATTAATGAAAAAGATATTATGAATTTAAAAAGAAAGATGAAGAGATGAAAAAATACAAAAACAAAATTAAGGAAGAATGAATCAATAATTTTGGGAGAATGGTGGGTATTTTGGCACTCATGAGAAGAAAAACATACCAAAATAAATTTAGGGCGAATGCAACTTTTTCGGTATTCGAACATTGATCAGTTCTATAATACTACTTATCACGCAACATATGTTGATCCATTTGGTTGTTCAAGTTAGCCAAGTGTTCAGGTTAGCCAAGTGTATATTCTTGTGTGCAGTTGGCCGGAGTCTCTGCTGTAAATATGGGATATACTAGAGCACACAACGTTTGATTCCCATGGCTTAGTTTGTAAGACTTCCACGAGTAGATCAAACGTGCAAAAAATTAAGTTGATCGATCGGGCATTAATAACTATGCAAAAACAAATATGATTTTGGCAATACAGTATTGGAGGATGGAGCACTTCAAAACGAAGTTCCAATCATTCGTTAACTATGTCCGATTGACTTGAGTTTCTAATAAGCTAGGCGTTCTACTCATTGAGTTTTACCCCTACAAAACAAAAACAAAAAACAAAAAAAATGGATAAAAATTTGGAACTCGAGATAAATCCATTTGGCAGTACTGTACGTAGCAGGAGCTAACAACACCAAACCCTCGCTCGGATACCTTGGAGAATAGTACAATAATAGGAAGTAGATGATTCAATGGACAGTACTGCACAACCAAAAAAAGTCGGTGACCCGATAAGATAAAAAGGAACCACCCAAGTCTGCCTTGGACATTTCTATCTATTCTAGCTATGACGAAGAGACAAACCAGAATGACCGATGCACTCTTATTCCTTTCTTTGTGCTATTTTTGACCTCCAATGTATTTCTAATTTGGTTAGCAACCTCTCTTTTTCTTTGACCACCATGCCCCCGGCTAAAAGTGTACATGCATCGACAAAAAGCTACATCAGGCGCCGACAAACATATGACCATTCCGGTCAATCCCTTTGCTATTACTCTCTCTGTTCCATATTGAGAGTCCCACTACCTTTCTCTTACCATTTTTCAAATCAAAAAATCAACTCTTTCGGTGCATTATTTTTCAAATTTTTTCGCACCGTATTAAAGATCTCGATTAGTACTTTAATTTGGTGCTAAAAATTTCAAAAAATTATACACGGAAGTAGTTGATTTTTTGATTTGAAAAATGGCACGACTTTTTATGATGGACCGTCAATTTAGAACGGAGGGAGTATTTGATCACACTATTAATCTTTGTTCATACTCTTATCCAGGGAAAATTCTAAAATTAGCCAAATGTGCTAATAATAGTAGGTGTGTGAATGTGTATTAAGAGTGTAAAAAAATAAACAGAAATACATATTTTCTTTACCTTATTCAAGTGTGCTTATCGTCAATTTAGTGGGCTGACAATAGCAAGACCGCTCTTACAAAGTACTTTTTTGGTACACCTTTTCTTGAGACAATGCATTTCTATACCGATTATAAAAGAGAGAGTCGCAAGTTTGTCGTGCAACTTGTGAAAAGACTACTTTGTCCTCACTCTTTCTTTAAATCTTCTTTTGTCCTTGCTATATTGTGAGACCTACAACAATAGAATATTAAACTAGAAATTGGACCCACGACATTTAATAAGCAAGTGATTGTGGGCTCCGCTCTTAGTGTCCTTGAAAAATAAATGAATCAAACATCTTTAGAAGTATCAAAAAATTTGATAGCTGAGATGATGGAGGCAGTCAATAATATTGATGGAACGATTTGTGCCAACTAACATAATTCGTAGTACACAAAAGACGGAGTTTGACAAATATGGTAGAAGCAAGTGATATAGATAAGAGAAGATTTAAAGTGAGACTCAATAGAAATAGTGCAAAAAACAATGATGGAGTATATTATTAGGCGAAAAAATATTTCAAAACGTGATGGCGCGGCAATTGATGATGGTAGTTAAGATTTTGATGCTCAAGATAATACATATCAACATGATATTGGGATAAACTGAGAATTGTGATAATACACTTATAATTATAATCCATAGCATAGTCATGTGTGTGATACTATTTATCAATAGCCATTGACGATTGACTTAACTAATATGATGACCAGTTAATGTGCAAAGCACGTGCCCAGCGTTAGTATCCAAAACAAGCGATAGTCGAACTGCAAAAATCCCTCCTAGCTGCTTCTCACTGTTTTCCGTGGGTATGTGTTGGTTCCCTGCGGCCGACTCTAGGTGGATTAGTCTCATCCATTTGGGTAGGGGTGTGCATGGGTCGGGTTTGGCCAGAACCCGTCACTCGACCTGACTAGGTTGGTTAGGCCATTTTTTGACAACCGATCTGTGTAACTAACAAAACCGTCCAGAAAATCAATTCTTTATTACGGGTCGGGTCAGGCGGTTGTTCGTGTTGGGCAAAAACTAGAGGGAAAATGACGGTCAATGGCGTGTTTTGATAATTAATATTCGTCAAGAACATTTTCAGCATTAAAAAATGTTCTCAGCATGTCTTTGATGGATATTAATTATCCAAACACGTCATGGGCCGTCCTTTTCCCAAAACTAGACTGGGCTTCTTTAATTACAATTTTATTGTTTCAAATTCTAGTTTTCGTATATATTCTGAGCCCAATGGCCCCATAAAGCCCATTCTTGTTTGGGGTTTCCCACAACACTTACCTCTCCTTCCTTTATTATTCAATTGGCCCACTAAAACCAAAAACATGCATTTCAACAAAGCCCACCACAAGTAATTACCAATTAATCTCTTCACCAGACATTCACCAATCTGTCCATTATCCAAATTCCGAAAGCATTCCTCCATATCTTCATAATTCATGCAATTCAGAATCCAACAAGCATTCAATAAAAATAGTAAATCAAGTCCAAAAAAACTTCGGATCAAAAAAAAGTCCACAGAAACTATACCCAGCATATCATTAAAGACTATACCACTTCAAAAAACTGTATCCTCCAAAGTAATACCCCATGTCAAACCCACTTTACTAATTTAAAAACCATTATACCACCATCCTTAAAAATAGCCACAAAATTAAAGTCGGCTGCAAAAATATCCAAAAAGCCATTATACCACCAGGAAATGAGGTATAATGAAGTTTAAGTAAAAGGTTCAAAAATAAGAGTATATATATAATGAAGCAATGCAAATGAGGTTTGAGGTAGAAATTTTATACCAAAATCCATTGACAATGATAGTTAATCAACTTGGACCGAGGCTTTGGATTGAGGTTGATTTTGATCCGATAAAACTAACAAGGAAAAAAAATGAAGATAACTAGAAGTTTGAAAAAGTAAGTAATATCCTATGCACCTAACACAAAAGCAACACACTACTACAATAGTAGATATACGTCACACTAAGGAGATTCACAAAGATCAAGGTTTTCAGTGAAAGCATGATAAAAAGAGGTGCTTAAATTTTTTTATCTCAGTTTTAAGTCCAAAGTTGAGATAAATAGTGGGTTCTAGCGCGAAATAAAAGATCTCGCTCTTGCGGCGAGATAAAAGAAAAATAACTCACCCTTGCGGCGTGATAAAAGATTTTGGGGCGGAAAAAAATGAGATAAAAGATCTCGCTCTTGTGGCGAGATAAAAGAGAAAAGATCTCACCCTTGTGGCGTGATAAAAAAGAGAAAAGACCTCACCATTTGTGGCGTGATAAAAGATTTTAGGGTGGAAAAGAATGAGATAAAAGATCTCGCTCTTGTGGTAAGATAAAAGAGAAATGACCTCACCCTTGTAGCGTGATAAAAAAATTTAGCGCGGAAAAAAGTGAGACAAATGATCTCACTCTTGTGGCGAAGTAAAAAGCCTACCTATTTAGGCGCGCAGTCTGAATTTTCACATGGATGGGCTGATACTCATTTAGGCAGATTTTGAAAAGTTATGTGAGAAAAACAATGTTGTTTAAGAACTTTGAAAAGTTCTTTTTTTCTTTTTTACAAAAGGTAAGAAAATAAGCTCTAATTGCACTCATCCCAAAAAATCTTTACGTTTCATCTTCATGCCCAAAAAGATCGATCGATCGATCGAGAGAGAGAGAGAGAAGGCAAATCCCACAGCTGGGTTCCACCAGTGCCCATTTATTTCTTCAACGACGAGCGGCCTGTTCCACTAGTGCCCGATTTTCACGTGAGCGAGCCGTGATCTTTATGATTTATTATAATAGTGAAATTTAGTTATTTCAGATGTCTTCCAAGTATACATTTGACACATTAGGTAACAAAGCAATTAAATTATTATGGCTTAACCTTATATGAAAAGGATTAAAATCCAACTAAAAAGCCACCATTGAAATTGAAATTCAATATAAACACAAAATCCATGTGAAATGGTTAGTTTATAAAAAAAATAAAATCTAAAGTTTGTCTATAATGTTACAATCTGTAGGTTGTGATAATTTTCATAAAAATACAAAGCGCACACTACAACAACAAAAACACCATTGTCTACTAATTTTGATAGCTAAAACTAAATTTTTCGCCCTAAGAAAATCTTTTAGTGACCAATAACTATTGATTGGCAAAAGATTTGCTGTCATATTTTTAAAAAATTTTAAATAATGTTTATATATGTATTTTTATATATTTTAATATCATGTTAATTGCATTTCAAAAAATTCAGCAAATTTTAAGGGAAAAAAAAAGTTTTCTCACTTTAGGAAGTAAGTATAAATATTTTTGTTTTCCTAATGTAACAGAAGTTCTTGGCTAGCTTAGTGGTAAGAGCTTGGGAAATCAACTAAGGGTGCGTGGGTTCGAAACTCGGCAATGACAAGAAAAGATGATCTAGTAGATATAAAGAAAAGATCACGCGCAATGATTTTTCATCTTAGTTTATGGTTGTGTGATCATTTTGAACTTTCAATCACGGTTATAGACCATAATCTAAACTGACATACAATCACACCCAGAAAAGAGAAATTGTGACATCCCACTTTTTCTGTTTAAAAATAAAATAGTATTTTGACGCAAATAATTAAATCTTTCATTTTTCTTTTTTCTCAAACTTCTTTCTAATAAAAAAAAAACGTCAGCGGTTTTTTTTTGATCCGCCGTCAGCGGTTATTTACTTTATGTATTTTGAAAATTTATCTAAACTCGAATAGCTTATGTTGAAATTCTAAGTTGGGTGATAATTAGGTATTATTTTTCCCGACAAGTGATTATTGAATGTGAAAGAGAAATTTCGGACTGAACGTGTAATTAGACTAGAAAGATTAGGTTTGTACGTGGCCAGTTATATAGGGAAGGCAAGTGGTAGCGTTTATTTTTGATACATCACGTTTGAGAGAGAGAGAGAGAGGAGACTTCTCTGCATCTTAATTTGGTTTGAGTTGCATGGTGCTAGTGGTCGGTTGCTATCGGTGCTGTAGAGAATTTGCGTTCTGTGGATTAAGGGAGAAAGAGATCAAAGGTATGTGCGAGGTGTGCAATTGGAAGTAAGGATTTTCGTTACTTAGTATTATAATAGATACTTTAATTGATCGAGGCAATACCATTATGTATACTACGGTCTGGGAATAGATAAGGGAGTAAATGATAGTAAATAATATATAGTAGTATTCTTCGTAATCAGATTAGTAGTTTTTCCAATTAAATTGATTCCTGTTATGTGCATTCTTAAAAATACAGATTAGCAAAGTACTTGAGCAATATTGCATTTCGCGATTTATCTATCCAATCGAGGTGAGTGGTTAAGCATGTGAACCCTTTCTTTGGAATCCTCTTGAGCCTATCTATCATTGACAATTCGTTATTCGTTGTGATCTGATGATTCTTATTCGTTGCTTTCATAATTAATTATTGACAATTGACGTACCCTTTGGCATATAAGGTTATTTGATAATATTTGTGATCGATTGATTACCCTCATTTTTATTGTCGTCGATTCGTTGACTCCATAATATTATTGTGACTCTGCAACAACACGGGGAATAATCCTGGTGCAGGTGCCTTCGCCTCGCTGTTGTTCTATTTGTGTTTGGGACCATGGATTATGTTTATATTTATTAAAGTCCAAGGAAAAGACCCATGAGATATCGTGGTGACTTTGGCCTCTAGGGAAAAGACTTGTGAAATACCCTGTGACTCTAGTGCTCAACGGATAGGGAAAAGACTTGTGAAATATCCTGTGACCCTATTCCGGATCGGCTTAGGGAAAAGGTCATAGACGCCATCCTGTGGTGACTCTAAGTACGGTGTTGGATCCAACGGGCGAAGCTCTGAGAAAATATTTGGCATTTGATACTTGGTAATTGGAAGATATGGTTCCCACTTTGGTTTGGATTACCTCATTATTGTTGTTCCTCATTCCGATATTGTTGAGCAAACTGTTGGTATTAAATGGTTGTTATCATTGTTTAATTGTTGTTGTGATAATTCGTTATTCAGTCATTCATCTTTCGATACTATTTGCTGAGCCATTGTCTTCATTAGTTTGTTGGTATTATTCTTTGAACCTTCGACCTTCCTTAATTTGACACCATTTCTTTGGAGCCCTTGTTATTGTTGATTTATACGTATGCCACTTTGTATTACCCTTAGCATGTTTAACTACTCACTGAGCTCGTCAGCTGACGGATTTATTCCATATTATTTTTTAGGTTAGTTCATGGAGCATTATAGTGGACTCTGTGGCGTTGTCGGGACCTTGTGTTTGGACCTATAGGGCGTCTGCATTTTTATTTCTTTTCTATTGTCAAACAGCTTCCGCACTTTTATTTATTAGCTTCCATACTTTTATTTATTGGCAGTTCATGGTGGAATTTGGAGATTGGAAAATATGAGATATTGTGTCTTTTACCTAAGAAAAATATTGGTTTGATGTCGCACATTTTATTGTAATAAAATATCCAGTTTTTCTTTTATTTGTTTCAAGTTGCTAAAAATATTTTTAATTAGGCTTCGTGTCCCATGATTGCTTCATGGTACATGGCCGGTCATGCTCTCGGATTTTGGGCGTGACAAAAATGATCACGCCCAAGAGAAATAATCACGGCTTATAACCGTGATAAAAGAGAAACGATCACGCCTTTTGGCCGTGATTGTTTCTCTCTTACAATCATGGTTTATAACCGTGATAAAAAAAAGTGACTTACAATCACACTTAGATCCATCACGGTACGTAGCAAGAGCGTGATGAAAAACTTACAATCACGGCCAATAGCTGTATTCTTTATTGTTTATTGTAGCAGTGACATAAAATTTAAAATAATTGCTCATTCGGTCCGGATTTAATAGTCCCCCGTTCAATTCTAACTAGATTAAAAATGAGTTATATTTTTAAATTAGTAATGAATTTTATATCCAATATGGATTTTATTTGATAGATCTTGATTAATTCTATAAGACAATGTTTTTAAAATTACATAAAACATTATAAATTATAAGATATAATTGATTGAAAAGTGGCACGAACTCCCAAAAGGGACTATTAATTCCGGACGGAGGGAGTACCTAACTCATAGGATTCATATTGCTCAATCTCAATCGTGGGAGAAAGTGTGTTGCGAAAAGGATCTAGTATACGTCCTCCTGTGCTAAAAGCTGACTTAGATGCAACTGTAGAGACGGAAAATGCTAACGCATCACAAGCCACTTGTGACAATACATAAAACCTCACAAAATTGTTCTTCCACCGCACCAAAATGTCAAAATTTTCGGCTAAGTACTTATCCACTTCAGACTTGGACAAAATTGTTGCTCCATATAAGAACAAAATTGAGTGGCTAAAGCTATATGGGGATCATCAAAATCATCTTTAAGAGTCATACCCGAGGCCTCACGCACGTTAGGCACTTCCACACTATTCAAATCATGTTTAGTATAGCCCTCAAACAAACGTGTCAAACAACAATTTTACCTTTCCCGCCATTTCAATAGCCACTACTTCACCATACAATTTTTTGAAGCAAAAATCTACACAGCCTTCTTCCTAGGATCAAGAACCACATCAACATACAACAACAAATTCATTTTATCTCCCTTCCCTTCTCAAGTTTTGCTTTCATACTCATTGTCATTGAAGACAAAAGAAATTCATTCTTCCTCTACAATTTCTCAATTTCCAATTGAATCACGAACATGTCTTTAAAGAAAACATCGAAAGTAACATAAAGGGAACCTGAAAATGTCTTTGTTGCAATATAGAAAAGCCTTAAGAAATGGACAAACATTCTACAATCACCCTAATCCTTCTTTAGTTGGCTTCCTCTATTCCCTGAAATTTCTATTTTGCTAGCAACTCAATAATCAAGCAGTAATAGGGACAAAGAACAAACAATGAACACCGGATATACGTGAAAACCCTAAACGGGAAAAAATCACAAGAAGGAATCAAGCACTATAAAAGCCATTGTGTAGTTACAAGCAATCTTACCTCTATAATTTGAATCCTCACAATCGCCCTAAGACCTACTTGTCGAATCCTCGTTCACCACACCCAGTGCATGATTGTCGTCATCTTGAATCCTCAAGCCTTTCGATTACCCTTCAAGAAATCCAACGGAAGAAAAATTGTAAATATTGAATGTAACTCGTACCTCTTGGAGATTACTTGAAAGGGTATTGATCGATCAATAGATCTTTGAATAATTCCAAAATACAAAGCCCACGGAGATTTATTCTCTATAACGAACGTTAGGGGGCTGCCAAATATAAAACTCTCATTAGGTTATATAAATCATTGGAAGCAAGTATTTATATGTCTTGTTATTCGAACAAGCACTACAACAAATTACACAATTCCCGACTAAAATTGCCGACTAAAAAAACGTTGGTCCCCAAATATTTACCGATTACCGACTAAATATAAATTAGTCGGTAGAAGTGCAAATTATTCGCGACTAAACATATTTTAGTTGCTAATAATAGGTTTTTGCCGACTAAAACTAAGTTTAGTGGGGGAAAATCAATTTTTAACCAATTTAAAAAATCAATAAATAAAATACATGTTCCCGACTAATTGTTGTGGTCGGTATTTATTCATATTACCTGACTAAAAATACGTTTAGTCAGTAAAAATCATTTTTAAATCATTTTAAAAAATCAATAAATAAAATATATTTTACGGACTAATTACTTTTGTTGGTTATTATTGATATTAGCTGACTAATGATATGTTTAGTTGGTAAAAATTATTTTTTATGAATTTAAAAAATTAGTAAATATAATAAATTTTCCCGACTAATTATTTTGGTCGGTATTTATTTATGTAAGCCGACTAATAGGAAGTTTAGTCGGTAAAAATCATTTTTTACGAATTTATAAAATCAATAAATATAATATATTTTCCCGACTAATTATTTTGGTCCGTGTTTATTTATGTAAGCCGACTAATAGGAATTTTAGTCTGTAAAAATCATTTTTATGAATTTAAAATATCAATAAATATAATACATTTTACCAACTAATTAGTTTTTTGTCGACTAATAATAGTTTTAGTCGGGAAAATATGCATTTTTCACCAATTTTAAAAATTAACAAATGAAATAAATTTCCCAACTAATTTATTTGGTCAGGATATATATTTTTGCCGACTAATAATAGATTTAGTCGGGAAAAAATAAAATTTTTACGAATTTTAAAAATCAATAAACAAAATATATGTCCCGACTAATTAGTTTGGTCGGCATTTATATATTTTTGCCGACTAAAAATAATTTTAGTTGTGGAATATCAAAATTTCCCCCTTTTTAAAACTTTCAAGAATGGAAATAATTGTTTCCACTACATTGATCATGATGCAATTTTCCCAATCAAAACCATTCATTGTTTTTGTCCTTAATCATAAGTTTTTCGTAAAATTTTGGCTTGATCAGGTTAAAGTAGCCCCTTTATCGGCACACAAATTCTTAAACTAAAAACAATTCTTGTTTGATCAAGTGTCTACCCATAAGGGATTAAGTTCATTTTTGGTACAAGTGATCTTATTCGTTTTACGTCAAAGATAGATGATTTCAATTGCCAAGAAAGATCTCAGGCAAGACTCATTTAGTGCATTATAACACTTAAACGTCTCTGAACACATTAAATAGCATTCGATCATGTGGTCGCTGATATTGAATGATCTTCGATTTTGGTGACACTACTACAATCGGTAAGATGTGAAATCCTAACTATTCAGATCGAGCATTATAAAAAATGACTTGATAGCTACCTTTGCAATCTATACGTTTGATTTACTTGATAATCAACTAAGCCTTATGTTGTATTCATTGTTATAGTAGCCACACGATTGCAAGACAATCATAACGATCAAACCCGTTGATTTTGTTGCACTTGTGGAATTATTTATTCTCGAAAATTTGCAACTTGATTAGATTTAGAAAACCAGTTTATCGAGACATGAACTCATTAGAAAAATAGGAATTTTCTTTCGATCAATTGTGCAACGAAAAGTTATCAACTATAATCTCGGTAAGAAAGATACAACCCGTAAAAAATTAAAGATATATTGTTTTGATTGCACAAAAAGATTTCAAACAGGTCTCGGGTGGTGTGCTATAAGACTTTAATGCTCACAGTAAAAAAATTTCAATCGTGTGGTGTCTAAATATTTTCCCCTAAATCCGAAATCACACAATTGTCGGGCACATTGTATATTTTTTGCGCCAAATTGAAATTTTCACGAAAAAAATGGCGGCATTTTGATAATTCCAGACTAAGCAGTTAGTCGGCAATTTTGTTTCCCAAATGAAACGGCACCGTATAACCACACCTGATCTAAACCACCCCAATGATATAATCAGTTTCGTCACTTTCCCAAATGAAACGACAATTTTCTCTTCCTCAATTTTCTTCTCTCCCTCTCTCTCTCTCCCCGCTACCCTCGTCAACAACGACAGCAAAATGGACGACGGCGGTGGAAACGAACAACTCCACGACAGCACCAAAATCCTTTGGGTTTTCCGGTTTCGGTATCTTCTGTTCTTCTTGTTTGCTTTGATTTCATGTGAAAGGAAAAACTTTTGGAAAGCCCTAAAATATAGTAATCTGTATTATCAGACAAGATTTGTAGATCTTTTGAATTCTAATAGTGGGTATCGTGTGGAAGCCTTTGTTTTCCCTAATAGAAAAACTCTGATTAGCTCGAATTTTTTTTGGGTTTCTTAGGGACAGATCTGTGAGGCTAGGAGTGGGCAAGACAAAATAATCTGATTGGCTTGAGTTGAAGACTTTGTATGGTAATTCATGCTCTTCTATACTTGAATCTATGATTTTATTGTTCAATTCCATACTTGGCATGTAGCTAGCACTGAATTGAATCCATGAGAGAGGGTTTTAGAGGTTGGAGTTGGGTTTAATTCCAGAAAATTTGTACATCTTATGAATATGCTAAACTATGTTTTTGAACAAGTTGAATCTGTCATGTATTTGAGAAATTTTTATCATTGATGGGCCAATTGTGTTATTTTCTGGTAATTTTACTGAAGATGTCTCTATGTGTTTAGCATATGCTGTAAAAATTTCAGAATTTTATATGAAGTGAGGAAAAAGATAAAAAATCACGCACCAAACTACTGTCAGATTCGTGTATGTGCAGACAACATCAACACGTCTTGAAGAAACGAACATATCTCCTAGCTCGGGTATCGGTTTTATGCACCGTTTCTTGATTCTGAAACTAGACTTACATACCTTTTTGAATATGTTTTGGTGTTGGAATCATTGGAAACTATTGAATATGTGATTTTTAATGAGCCTTTGAACACATTTATGGGTCACCTTTTCTACACCAAAACAGAAGAGACTTTAGAGACTAGACTGTAGGCTCGTGGGAAAACAGTAACCTTGCAAAATAATCCAGTTTAACCGGACATCATATATGTAGATATAATGAACCACTTATAGCTCAAATTTACATTTGCCTCTATTTTGTAGTGTAGAAAATACCGTTTGTTCATGTATCTCTAAATGAATTGTGAAATTGATTTCTTTGGGAGGTATTGTTCTCTGCAGCATCTACAATATGGACAGTTCAAATTTGTCGTTGGGCAGTTCAAATTTATAGTTGTACATCCAAGATAGAACCAAAAAGTAATGAAGTAGGATATGGAGGGGAGCTGAACCCCAAGGAGTCTCAGGGGGAAAAAACCGATAACCACCAGGTACAATGAAGTAGTACATCCAATTCTATTAGTACATTCAATTCTGGTAATATGACATTTCTAGTTGGACCCATCAAACGGTCACTTTCTTTTGTTTTGGTAAATTGTCTATTGGTCACTTTTGCTCCACTAGAAAGAGGACAAGTTAGCGAGGAAATACTAGTGGACTGCTTGTTACCTTCCCTTATACTAAGGCCAAGAAGTTGGATACAAATCTGCTCTTTTGTTCCCAGACATTAGTCTTGTGTGTGGCTCTCTTTCCTTATCTCTACCTAAACCCCCCCCCCCCCCCCCCCCCCCCCCACAATCTTTTTTTCCAAACACAAGTACATAACCTAAACCCCCCCATCTTTTTTTCCAAACACAAGTACATAAAATGAGCATGCCAAAAGCCAAAAAAAAGAGAGGATTAATCGTTCAATATAATGCGTGCATTATCTCTAAATTTCTTCCCTTCTGTTAGTCTTTCGAAATCAGTGTTAAAGCCAAGAACCATGTCCGAAGAAAGGAACAAGAAGCCGGAGGAACAACAACGGCAACAGTGGCCCGAAGTGATATGGCAATATGTTTATTAAAAATAGTTTTCCCTTTAGTTAACTGTTTGTTGGATATCAATTAACTATCTTGATATCCTCTCCACGCCACTGCTTCCTGTAATTTTACCAGCATTTATGTTAGTTTCTTGTTCAATGTTTCCATCTCTTGATAGCTTATTGCTAATATATTTGTCCTGCTGTTCCATCAAAAAACTGAATTTTATTGAATTGGTCTGCCCGTTTGGGTTTCTCAATCAACTGACTTATTTATTAGTTTGATTTTGCAGCCAATGCACCTTTGGTAATAGCACATGGAGGCTTTTCAAGGCTATTTCCCAACTCCAGTGAAGCTGCCCACCAGTTCGCCGGACAAGTTAGTTTAGCCAATGTGATCTTCTGGTGTGGTGTGCAACTCACAAAAGATGCAGCTGGCGTTTGTGCTCCAAATCTCAACCTTGCGAGTGACACTGACATCTCAAGTATTTTCCAAAACCAGAGCAATACGTACTCAGTAAATGGGGTATCTATACAGGGATGGTTTTCTGTGGATTTCACTCTCAAGGAACTTGCAAGTGTAAAATGTAAGTGTGGATCTTTGTTTGTATCTCTTGCAGTTTCATGAAGTTGAAGTACCTAATATAAATGGCATTCTTTCTGCTCTTGTCTGTATCTTTTAGCATAAGGGATGACCTGTAGTATTGTATTACAGTGATAGAACTCTATGTAAGCACAACCCTTCGCCCTTCAAATACCCTGTGTAGTACAAATATGTTAATCAGCATTGTGAATAATTTGAGGCAATTGAAATAATTATATAATAACATCACCCGTTCTCCATGTGACTGCCGTTAGTTTCCTCACGTAGATACCAACTTTGATTTACCATTGCCTTATTGTGGCAGGGAATCTCTACTCTTGGGTAAGGGTAAATTATACCTTTCTAGATGTGTTATTTCACTCGTAAAATTTCCTACTTTTCATGAATTTGTTTATAACTCGGTGTTTGGATCAACCTTATTCGCAATTTGACTAATTATAATGTACTTTGTCGTGACATAAAATAGCCCCTGATGGAAGACTTACCAGTTCTTTAACAAAGGCGACGCAAGGAGGAGCAGGAGGAGGAGAAGAGTCGACTGGAGGAAGAGCAAAAAGCAACGTGAGGAGGAACAAAGGCGACACGTGAGGAGGAGCGAAGGTAAATATCTGTTTGCCCTTTTAATCGGAAAAAAATAAAAACTCATCTCTTCTGTATCAAAGTTATCAAAGTTTTTTTTAAAAACTTACATGTTCTAACAATGTTGGGGCAAACCTCATGAATTCTTGGTACCAGTTAGTTTGTGAGACAGTTTTTTTTTTTTTATCGGCATCAAGAACATAGTTATGAGGATCAACTCAATCCTAATGCTTCTTGGGCTTCCTCCAGATTCTCCTCAAAAGACTCGGACACTTCCAATATAGAAATAGTACTTGTATTGGCACTCTTTGTTGGCTTTGCCAAACAAAGAATCTTTTATGCTTCATGAATAAGTTGTAGTTTTTGTATCATTCTCATAGTCCACTGAATTTGATGTACTTGATGTTTGATTATTAGCTGGTGTTAGTATTTTGTTTTTCCTGTGACAAAATTTTGAAATTGCTGTTGTGCTTGTGTGGTTGCAGACTTGTCCTCTTGTTGGTGAAATGCTTGAAAAGGTCAAGATTGGAGGATGATGGGTGTATAACCATTTGAAGGAAGTTAGAGTCCGTGGATTTTGTGGGAGCGAGTCTTAGATCGAGTTTGCTATGCACTTGGTGAAAAAAGCTATCGATTCTTGAACAAATGGTAGTGTGACCATTAGAGTGAATCTTGTTTTTTGGTCATCCATTTATTGAAGTAGAACTTTTTAGTATTTTGCGGTCTAAGGGTTTGAATACATTTTGTTATGAAACCTAGATTTTTTTATTTTTCCATTGTGGTTGGACGCGTTATTTTGCACTCTAGGAATTTGGATACAAGTTGTTTAAATATTTGCTGGACACCTCTACTTATGAAAGCTTGTATTGATTTCTTGAAATTTTTATTTTGTATTAATTGCATTAGGTAGGCAATTTTGTGGATGTAATGATTGTTGGTTGAAATTTACAGGGAATAATTATGTGAAAAAAATTTGTAAAAAATTTTGGAATGACAAATTGGTATGGAACATTTCCCGACTAAAGTTTAGTCGGCAATAGGCCACAAAGTAGTTAATTCGAAAAGACATTTGACGACTAAACAATTAGTCGGTGATAATTAAAACACATTCTCCGACTAAACAATTAGTCGGTGATAATTAAAACACATTCTCCGACTAAACAATTAGTCGGCCAATAGGTAACATCTTCTCCGACTAAATAATTAATCGGCCATAGGTAACACATTCCCTGACTAAACAATTAGTCGGCAAATAGACAACACATTTCCCAACTAAATAATTAGTCAGCCAATACGTAACACATTCCCCGACTAATCCATTAGTCACCAAATAGGTTACAAATCCCCGACTAAACATTTGGGACATGTGAGATTTTGTCAATCGACCAAAGTTGACTTTATTACAAGAAAAAACACCATTCCTGACTAACAGTTTAGTCGGCAATTGTAGGCATTTTAGTCGGCCAATAATAGCACATTCGCCGACTAAAATGTTAGTCGGTAAACATATACTTTAGCCGACTAAACATTTTTTAGTCTGCAACAACCTTTGCCGACCTTCTTCCACCGACTAATGTGCCGACCAAAATTTTTAGTCGAGGAAGGCTTTTGCCGACTAAAATGCCTATAATTGCTGACTAAACTGTTAGTCGGGAATGGTGTTTTTTCTTATAGTGAAGTCAACTTCGGTCGACCGACTTTCCAAAATCTCACATGTCCCAAACTGGACAGCAGCTTTCGATGGATGCCCGATTGATATCCCATTTAATCCGTTCCGATTTAGCTTCTTCCATTTGCGAAGTCATTCTGTCTATAGTCATTCGATTCACTCTCTCTCAATTACAAATAAAGATTCATTTTACTCTAATCTTATACAGACTCACTAGTCGCTACGCTTAGAAAAAGAAAATTACAACTTGATAAAGAATGGGATACAAGGAAAAATGCATTTTTTTCAATGGAATTGCCAACCAAAAAATAGCGCCAATTTTGGAGCTAACATTCCCCATTTCACCACCCCCCCCTCTCTCTCTCTCTCTATATATATATATATGTATATATATATATATATGTAGAGACCCGTGTTTAAATTTCAATAATTTTAATGTTAGAATAAAATTAGAATATTGAGGTAAATAGGAAATGTGATTTGAATATGTAATTTGGATTGAATGTGATAGAATTTGGGAGTTTGGGGTGCAATTGTAATTGATTTTTGTGGTAGTATAAATAGGTGAGAGTGAATGGTAGAGAATCATTCCCCCACTCACGTCTCTCTCTCGGTCCTCTCTATCTCGCCTGACTCTCTCTCTCTCTCTCTCTCTCTCTCTCTCTCTCGAAATCATGCCTCTAAACTCGAGACCCATGAAGATTAACCTTCATTCCACCTCCCGCACGCAACCTTGAGCTCGTATTTCGTTGGGTTTAGCTCGGAGAGGGGTATTGGGTTGATTCAAGATTTTTGAAGTTAGGGCTTGCTTGATTGAACTTGGGTCTCGTTCTTTGACTTTAAGGTAGGGATTTCTCACTTATATTATATGTTTATGTGTTGATTTGGTGTTTGAATCGTGCCCTAGATTGTTAGTTTCATTATTGGAATTATTCTTATGAAATCTGAAAATCATACACTAAAAATCCAGGTCCTACCGGTAGGAGATTTGTTCCTACTGGTAGAAACGCTGTCCAGTAGTGTCATTTTGTGAAATTCTGGTCTCCTACCGGTAGAAGATTGTGTCCTACCAGTAGGGATTGAAAATTTTGTATTTTTGGCAAAACTTCGAACGTGTATAACTTTATCATCCAAACTCCGTTTTGGGCATATTATATATGAAAATTAATGTACAGAAAATCTATTATCCAACAATGGTGGTCTCATAGCCTAATTCTAAGCCAATAAGGTTTGGTAGCCAAAATAAGATCGATATGTTCGTATGCGTTGGGTAGTCCTTTTTTCTTAGAATCATTTGGGTGAGACACGAATGTTCTTAGATTCTTCTGAGTATTTAATTGAATGGTTTGATGAGACTAGTGATATACTTAAGGCGTTGTAGTGGTTGTTGAGTTCCATATGAGTCTTTTGAAATTGAAACGAGGGTTTAGAGAACATAAGGAATATTGGTGGGCGAAAGTTGTATGTGGTGACATACGATGTGAAAAACGAATACGTAGAACACTTCTTTAAGTTAAACAACGCTAGGCGTGGATACAAGATACATTTTCCATATGTTTGATATGTGGTACATCTCTTGTGTAACTTGTATGATTTAGAGTTGCAAGGGGAAAATTTATGAATCATTTTAAGCAACTACCTTTGATATGCGGTATGTGAATGCTTATATGAAAAGTTAATGGTGTAATGATAGTGAGTTGACTAAAGTGAAATTATCTCTATTACTACTATTGCTGCTACTATATGAATAAGCCTTCATTGTGATTCCACTATATGTGATTGAGATGAATAACTAAATTGTAAAGTGTATCGAAAGAATTGTGGTATAGTAACCTATGATTAGTAACTTGAATTAGCTTCATCAGTGAGGGAGGTACTAGTGGGGAGTAACGGGACTCCGTAAATGGCCCGGCAGGAGCAAATGCTCATAATATATTCAGGACCTACCGACGGATAAGGTGCCTAGCAAGGGGTATCGGGATCCCTTAAATGACCCAGCAGCAGCTTTTGCTCATGACACAGAACGATAAGGAAATTGTGACACAGTGTGAATGAAAAGGGGCTATCATGGTGAAAGTATGAGTGGAATTAAAGACATTGGCGTTGCGATTCTTTGATCATGATAGTTTCATAAGTCAAGATATCTGATTGGTAATTTGAAATAAGATGAGGGGCAGTGGCAGTTATGAGAAAATTGTATAAATAGTAAGTCCTCGTGGTTGAACTAGGGTATTGTTGTGTAGTCGCGGTACTTCATTTATGTCGTCAACGTTGGGATAATTACTAGTCACGTTTTGTTTTTCTCGTTGAGATACCATACCTTGCTTTTGTTATTCAATCTACCTGTCATTCCATTTGCATATAATAGTTGTGTAGATTTCTCTACTGTGCTAGTGTAGCTCAACCTATTAATTTTGAGGTATGATCCCGGAGCAGTAGCATGGAGTGAAGTGCATACATTCTGGTGCATATTTTCGAAAGAAGCGGAAAAAGTAACTCATGGATATTTTGATAAAACAAGTTTCGGGGATGTAATAGAACCTTAACTCTTTTTCTTGTAATGATATAATATGTTTAAACTCTTGGAGTTGGATCTGTAATTTAATGACTAGTATATGATAAACTCTTTTGGGGTATTATGTAAGATAAGATGAGGAGTTTTATTTATGAAAAGTTATCTTTATTTATGTTGAAAATCGAGTGCGTGATATATATATTTATATATATATATAGTAATTTTCAAATGAGGAGGTCTTTAAAATAAGGATCTCCCCATTTCTTCCATTTTTCGATCGAATTTCGATAATCCGAGCCGTTCAATGTGTATACAAACCGTGATTTTATGAGTACTCGCAAAAAATCGACAAAAAAATGACCAAGAAGGACTTCATCAGAGCAGTTTTTGTTTGAACCGTTCGATTAAAAATAAACAAAATCTGCTCGGATGAAACTCTTCTCGGTCATTTTTTTTTTGTTGATTTATCACTAGTATCCTTAAAATCATATTCTGAACACATTGAGCGACTTGGATTATTGAAATTCGACCAGGAAAGAGAGGTCCGCATTTTATGAAGTTAAGGTGTGTGTGTGTTTTTGTGTGTGTGTGTGTGTGTGTGTGTGTGTGTATATATATATATATATATATATATATATGTATATATATATATATATTGGGGCGATTCCGGGGACGCCTATAAAAATATCTAAAAAAAATCCCAAATCTCAATATTATAGTTCCCGATCAAATTTTTATGATTCGAACCGTTCAATGTGTGTAGATCAAGCCATTTTCGGTCTTTTTTTTTGCTGATTTCTTACAGGTACTTTTAAAATTAAGTTCGGATCATATTGAGCGGTTCGGATCTTCAAAATTTGATTGAAAACTATGAGTTATTTTTTTAGATATTTTTATAGGTGTTCCTGAAACCGCCTCGTATATTGGTATAGGGAATGTTTCAAATGAGGATCTCTTAAAATGCGGACTCCTCTTTCCTGTAGAGACCCGAAAAATCTTTAATTATTGAAATGTTGATTAAATGATTAGTTGGTAATTGTGGTTTATTTGGTGGCTAATTATATTGGGAATTGAAGTGAATAAATTGAAGTTTGAAGTAGTGTTGATGTGATAAAAAGATATATGAGTATAAATAGGGGATGTGTGTGTGTAGAGGATAATTTTATCTCCCATTTTCTCTCTCTCTCATCCGGTCTCTCCCTCTCTCCACCGATCTCTCTCTCTCTTGCTCCTTCACTTAAAATCTCACTCAATCTCACAAAACCCTCAAAGATTAACCTCTCCAGCCTTTCATTCGAGTTCTTGAGCTCAAAAATCCTTGGATCAAGCTTGAATTAAATATTTGAAGTTCAAAGAGGCTATGACTTGCTCAAATCTCATAGAACTTGGTGTTCGTCATGAGGTAGGAACTTCTTTACCTCTTTTATGTGTTTATATGTTAGTTTGGTGTAAAAATCGGGTTTTGATCGTCTCCCTTCGTTCATTTCGAAAGCTGTCAAAATCTGCAGAAAATCGCTTAAAATCACGTAGAGATAGATCCCTAAACTTGGGGAATCGATCCCCCTTTTCATTTCTGGTCCAGCAAGCCTAGGGATCGATCCCTGGTGATGGGGGGATCAATCCCTCCCCCCTCTAGAAATTCTGCTCGTCTTTTGAGTTTTAGCCCAACTTCAAACGAACATAATTTCTTCGTCCGATGTTCGTTTCATGCAAATTTTATATTGATTCGAAGGTCTTGAAGTTAGCTTTTCATTGCCACTAAAATCACCCAAAGAGTGTGTGTAGAGAGAGAAAAATCATAGGGCTGAGGAGAGGTGTCGGCTTTGGGAGCGGAGAGCCAGAAGGGTTACGTAGAAGAAGAGGAGAGAGAGATATATATCTCAATTTTGAATGTAAGATCTGATTAGTGACAATTGTGCAATTAGCACTGTTTGAGAAAGACGGAGAGGGAAAGCCGTAGGATTTATAGGGAAAATTAATTGTTAGAATTTATGTAGGACATAAGATTCAAAAACCGTTCTCCCTTATATATATACGGGGCGGATCCGTGGACAACTAAACAAACACCCAAACAAACACCCCATCTTAGCCCTCCATTTCAAGGGCTGAGACCAAATCCCACCCCATCCTTAAAACTAAGTACACCTTCCCCTTTCTCCCATCTTTCATGTTCTTTTGTTCTGCCAGGCCACCATCCCGGCAACTTTGCACCCCTCCACTTCCCTCCAGTCTGACAGACGACCGACCAGACCCCGTCGCCGCCGACCCTCTCTCTCCACCAACAACCCACCACCTCTCTCTTTCTTTATGTCTCTCAAGAAACGGTCGAAGAAATGGAAGGAAAGGTCCAAGCACGGAAAAATCGCAAAAATCGAATTCGCCCACCACTGGAAGCTCCATTGCCAAGGTCTTTTCTCCTCCTCCTCCTCCTCTCGCTTTCTCTCTCTCTATCTCTCTCTCTCTTAGTCGATGAACCCTAGATTTTCCATCTTAAGGTTTCAAAATTTGGGGACCGCCAAAAATTAGGGTCCCCAATTTGAGCCCATTTTGAGCACTGTCATTTTCAGCTACTTAGTTTCCATTTATTCATTTTGGCACTCTGGCCATCACCGTCAACTGCAGAACTCTTCGAAACTACTGTCTTGCATTCTTTTGAAACCCATTAAAACCTGTAAAATCCCTCCAAAGAGCTTGTCCAGAAGAATGCCCTCATAAATACAGCCATCAAATTTGCATTTTGGATTGTCCAAGTCTTTGAATTTGGTGGAGTCCTCTTTGTTCACCTCTGGCCCTGTACCGAAGGGGGAGTTAATTTGTTGTTTTTCCTATGGGGCTGTAGACCGAGTATAGTCGTATCAGATCTAACAACATGCTTTTTGTGGGCCACAATTTATTGTTCAAGTGTATTTCCTCATTCAAAAAGAGAGAAAGAAAAGGATGCCCATGTTCATATATAGCCAGCTGGTTGGCAGATTTTCCTTGAGAAGGTCCATCTTCCACATTTGAAGAGAGATGCATGCAATTTATGGAAACGGTAATTAGATAGTTCCAGGTCATTTAATTTGGCCCATTCATCATATCAGAGAGAGAGAGAGAGAGAAAGAGACCTTGGATTTGAATGCAAATTGGTAGGCGGGTCTCCGGCGGCGTCGTGGTGGGTCTTCGGCGGCGTCGTGGTGGGTTGTCGGTGGAGAGAGAGGGTCGTCGGCGGTGGGGTTTGGTCGGTCGTCAGAGTTGAGGGAAGTGGAGGGGTGCGGGGCTACCGGGATGGTGGCCTGGCAGAACAAAAGAATGTGAAAGATGGGAGAAGGGGGAAGGGGTAATTAGTTTTAAGGATGGGTGGGATTGATCTCAGCCCTTAAAATGTAGGGCTGAGATGGGGTGTTTGTTTGGGTGTCCGTGGATCCGCCCCGATAGAGATATATATATATATATATATATATATATATAGTGTCATTCTCTCCTAAGTACCACCTCATTTTAGTTAAAATGCGAACCTCTCCATTTCTCCCATTTTTTGATCGAATTTCGATAATCCGAGCCGCTCAATGTGATCAGAACGTAATTTAAGGGTATCTGCGAGAAATCAACAAAAATAATAATCGGGAAGGGTTTAATCGGAACAGTTTTTTATTGAACTATTCGAAAAAAAAATTATTCAAATCAAGCCCTTCCAGGTCATTTTTTTTGCCGATTTCTCGCGGGTACCCTTAAAATTATTCTTGTTTTGTCATTATGACTTCCTATGATCAGTAGATGATATTCTTGACCCACTGGCCTTCCGTTAGTGAGGAACGAATAAGAAATTGCTTAGTTGAAATTTTGTTTAAATACTTTGTGGGCTCCCCGACCAGTGAGCGCCCGGAAAGGGTCGCCACCCGGATTTTTGAGATGGATGATCCAAGAAACCGAGAGTTTGTTTTGAAAAGAAGGAAAGGCTTTTGGCCTAGCGAAAGCGTTGAGATTTTAGGTTTGGGAGCCACGTTACGAACGGGGAAAGTTTTGTTAGAAAAGCACCCCGCTCGCCCAGTAAAATCGGTCTCTACTAAACCTTTCAAAAGAGGGGATTTAGAATATTTTTTGGGAAAATCAAACTCTTAAATAAGCAAGTAAAGAGGAAGGGGACAAGGGGTAATAAATCACGTTAGTGTGCACATGGTGTTAACTGTACAGTGATGATAAAGATGATGCAAAATGAAAGGAACTTTTGGTAGAAACTATCTAGACCACAGTACCCTTGTACACGGCGTTTCGTAATACCGTGCACGATTTTACATAACGCCGCGCGGGGTTTCCTATTTGTGTTCAGGTTTTTACGATGTTTCAAAACGCCGCCCGGCGTCTTGGGTAACACGCGCGGGGTTTTAAGCCGACATCAAGCAACGTTTTCATTACCAGACGACTCTGAAAAACACCATTCTTCCAAGTCATGAACGGAAAAGAGGTTTTTGAACTCTTGATCTTTCTGAATAGCCAAAAAAAGCTCCATTTTCTTGAAAAAGGAAGAAAAAACTACACATGGCTTGTAGATATGGTCTATTTTCGAGAAGTATCTATGCCTGACATTTTAATAAAAGACCTGACAAAGGACAGCTGTAATCCAGATGGTTTGAGCAAGAAAACAATACACTTAAAACGCCGTGCATTTAAGTTAGCTTCGCCGCGCGACACATCAAGACGCCGCGCGGTGTAGCTTCCTTAGCACAAAGGCTTGCTTTTGTTTTGAAAATGGTTTTTAAGTCAGGATCTGACCCAAAGGGGGCCGATCCTGCCCACAGCGAGGTTCCCTCAGGGATATGGATGGGGCCTATCCTAAGAAAACTAGTTTATACCTTTGGTCTTTGAGCTTGGAGGAGAGATGGATGACTTCGGATGGATGCGAATGAGACCGGTTGAAGAGAAAGGGGTCGTAGGTACGAGTAATAGATTGTACTATGCGTAGTTGAGGCTTTTATAGAAATGGAAAGCTCATTTCAATGATGAGGAGAAAAATGGAGAATTTTGAGGAAGAAAGAGCCTTGAGAATGTTTTTAGGAGTACTTTCTCAAGGTTTTGGAGTGAGGAGTGGGTATGAAAGCATGATGAGAGAGAAAGAGAGTTTAGGACCCTTTTCTCTTGAGTGGAGGGTTGTATTTATAGGCAAAAACCAATGATTTTGAATTTCAAATGGTGGAGGTATTTTCTGGGCGGGCCAGAAGTGACTTTTCGGCTGAGCTAGCTTGTAGCAGTGGCTCAAGTGGGCCTGGCAGATAGCTAGCTGAGCCAGTCAGAACTTTATCCAAAATGCCGTACGGTTGACCTCATGACCTCGTGCGGCGTAATGAAATCTGTTATGCCGTGCGGTGTAGAGGTGTGCTGTGCGGTACTAAGGGTCCAGTCCTGAGCTTTTGGGTTTGCTCTGGGCTTTCGGCTCTAGGCCTTTGGTTTGGCTCTGGGCCTTTGGGTTTATTTTGGGAGAGTCTCATTTCCAAACTCTTGGAGGTATTCGTTTCCTTTGTTTTATCATCGGGATATTTAAAGCACTTTCGAGGCTCGGATTGGGGTGTCTACATACTTCCTATTGATTGTTGGCACTTTTGAATGTTTATGCATATTTGTAATAACGTTGGCATATTATATGAAGTCTCATCTATGAATGTGAATACGGGGGAGTCTTAACTTGCATATTGTGTGAGAAAGTAGTTGCTTAAGTCGAAAGTTGGTCTAGGGAGTCTCATAACGTAAGGAGTGGTAATACGGTGACTTGAGTCGTTAGGGATCACTGCGACGCAAGGGGTGGTAACACAGTAATCCTCGTAGTGCTATATGGTAACGCAAGAGGTGAAAATACCGATGGTGGGAATTTGGGATAGCGAGCCTTGTTGAGTTCGTAAAGTGCATGAGTCTTGTGAATTGTGAGACTTTCGTGATAATGGCATGCCCTTTAGCAATCGTAATGAATGTCGATACACCTAAGAGTTCGTTGTTATCTTTTGATTGAACTCCATTTCCTTGTCATCTCATTTTGCATTTGGATTCATATTTGTACATAGAATTAGTAAAGATTTTCCTACTGGATTAGTGTAGCTCAATCTAATCTTTCTTTTCACTACAAAACGCTAGATAATAGCTCGCATGCTTTGTGTGCTTGGAAGTGAAAGACTTTTTAAAGCTATCAACATTAGTTACTTAATCATCTTTTGTAATTGACTTTCTTTTGATAAAGATGACCTGTAACTAATTATTTTTGAATTATCTTTTGATTAAGGTTTGTATTATTTTAAACATGTTTGTACTTGTATCTAAAGTAATTTGGGCTAAAGTGCCAAAAATTGTATAACTCTAATCATGGGGACTTGTTTTGTAAAGATCAACCTATGGGAATTCTTTTGGGTATAATTTATGATATGTGATGATCTTTTATAAAAAAAGATTATTTATTTATGTTGAAAATCGAAGGCGTGACATTTTTCGATTGAATTTCGATGATTCGAGCCACTCAATATGTTTAGAACGTGATTTTAAGGGTACCCGCGAAAAATTGGCAAAAAAAAGTGACCAAGAAGGGCTTGATTTGAATAATTTTTTTTTCGAACAGTTCAATAAAAAACTGTTCCGATGAAACCCTTCCCAGTTATTGTTTTTGCTGATTTCTCGCAGATACCCTTAAATTACGTTATGATCGCATTGAGCGGCTCAAATCATCGAAATTCGATTGGAAAATGAGAGAAATGGAGAGATCCGCATTTTAACTAAAATGAGGTGGTACTTAGGAGAGAATGACTGATATATATATATATATATATACACACACACATAAAAGGGAGAACGGTTTTTGAATCTTATGTTCTACATAAATTCTAACAATTAATTTGCCCTATAAATCTTACGGCTCTCCCTCTCACTCTCTCTCAAACAGTGGTAATTGCACAATTGGCACAAATCAGATCTTACATTCAAAATTGAGAGATATATATATATATATATATATATATATATATATATATATCTCCTCTTATTCTACGTACCCCTTCTGGCTCTCTGCTCCCAAAGCTGACACCTCTCCTCAGCCCTATGATTTTTCTCTCTCTACACACACTCTTAATCGCAGCTGATTTGAAATCAAGTTGACTCCATTTTTTTCTCAATTTAAATGGCTATTGCGATTGTAAAGCTCCCACCATTGTCCAATCACGAGATTGTTTAACTTTGGGTCAAGGTTTGATTTTGTAATTTTTTGTTTCATTTCAGATTTATTTACATTGTAGTTTTCTGTGATCCCCCCCCCTCCCAAAAATAAATAAATAAATAAAAGGACCAACTTTTCACATTCTCTGTGCTACATATTTTTAAATTTTGAACGTTACAAAAAGAGAAAACAGATCAAAGGTTTTCATGCTTCTATATTGGCTTCTATCCTATGGGTACATTTTTCATTTAACGGTTATTTATAACGTCCTTCCATATGAGATGAGACATACACATACATAGAATTTACCACTTATGAGATGGAGTTAAAAAAAACCGTTGTATCCAAAAAAAAATTGGAAAAGTGGTTTTTTTATCATCCAAAAACAACCGGTGTTTGATACTTCATTTAGATTGTATTTAGAAAGTGTTGCGTCATCCCTTTAGGCACGGGTATGCACTAGTGTGTGTGTGTGTATATATATTGCAACAAAGAGGGAGTGGGGGAAACAGATATCCGTTTTCGCTTATGATTTCTTCAATAAACAAGAGCATAACCAATGGCTCAAATCTAAATTCAAGTAATTAAACCTCACAATGGATGTCCAACTTGGGAAAATATATGTGGGAATTGTGTTTCTATGCAACAATCTGGTCCATTTGGGTAATGCGGAATGGGTGTATCTTTAAGAATGCAACTGTAACCTCAGAGGAGGTGGTGGATATAATTAAGTTCAAAATGGCTATGTGGATTAAAATTAAATTCAATATTAGGATGTACTCCGTGTAGGATTTCAAAATGTTTTTAGATGGTATCCGGTTGCTAAGTTGTAATCTGTTTTGGTGTTTATCATTCAACTTCGTACTCAAGGATGGAACCAGGATTTTACCATAGCAGTGGCGAAATGTATACTAAAAAAATATAAAAAAATGCATTACAATATTAATAGTCATCGGCTCCAGAAAAAATTAAAATAACATAACAAAAACTAAACTAAAGGATGTTTGTCATTTATACATGGAGTACAAAAGAAGACTAATTTTAATTTTGGGCATCGATAGTGGCATAATAGTTAAATTCCCTTAATTTTTTTAGGTTAAGTTGTTTTAGTGTTAGAGTGTGGAACTTTTTTTTTTTTAATTACACATCATCATTTATATTATTTCACTTTGGCCCATTGAATTTAGTTTTGGAATACTTTTTTGGGTCTCCTTTCATGAAAACAAAAATAGAAGATTTATGACTAGTATATAATAAAAAATAAGGAAAAAAACCTAACAGTGACAAGACTATATGAGTTGGGGATAAAAAAAATTGTCACATATAATAATTGCATTTTCTAAAATTCTTGTCGTGGCGGTCACCGCCATTAGACCCCCTTTGTTCCATCCTTGGTTAGCATGTCAGCTTGCGCAAGTCATTATAAGTCATACATTATAATGATGCAATATTATAATGTGGGTCCAATGCTCATTCATTTTGCAATATTACAGTGTATGGCCATTTATTATAAATTCTCTCACCAAAAGTGCAATCAAAAACTCTTAACCAAAACTCTCTCTTAAATCAAGTCTCGCAAAATACTAATTTCCACAAAAAAAAAAACAACATTTACTGGTTTCTCCAATCCAAATGAACGAATCTTCAATCAATCAAACAAACAAACAAATTAATGAAGTGTGGAGTCTTCCAAAATTGGATTTGAGCAAAAAAATTCCACACTAAATTTTTCTCAAATACGAGAATGAGGAATAAGCTCATTCAATGTGCAATTGAGACATTTCGTTTGTTTATTGTAGCAGGCTTTCAGTGAAGACTTCTGCAGTCAGCTTCAATAACAACGTATCAGGCCCTTGTTTGCCACCATCTAATAAAGTGGGGACCTATTAATTTAGTGGAAAATGAATTTCATTCAGTCCTTTTGATTCCCTCGTTCAACAATAACTTGATACTATTCTCTCATAAGACTCCAAACCATCATTCTCAATTAAATGAAACCAAAAAGAGATACCAAGATTCCCTCGTTCAACAATGAGTTGATACTATTCTCTCATTAGACACCAAACCATCATTCTCAATTAAATGAAACCAAAAGGAGAGACCAAGACTATTTGAATAGTACACATACATACTAGTCAGCAGGATAATTCCCAGGTCAAGAAATTCTCCCATAGTAACTTCTGATCTGGTTCTTAATTCTCGATCTCGTGAATATTATAGTTGGAATGGTCTCAAAAGACAATTTAAGGAATCTATCTCCAACTAATTAATTAAAAGTGGCACGAGACACTGAGATATATACGTGATTATAAAAAGTAAGGAATGCAGCTGTCTTCAAATAATGTTTTCTAATGAACCTGGCTATATTTGAATCAGATTGGTCACTCTTAATCTTGGTTAGCTCATTAGTTTTGGTTGCATAGCTCATTAGTTGTAGATTTGATTGGGTTCAAGCAAAAGTAAAATAAATTAAGAATGCAAGAATATCCACGTGGTTCTGTTCCTGAAGCATTGAAAAATCTTTGTGTGTGTGTGTGTGTGTGTGTGTATATATATATATATATATAGAGAGAGAGAGAGAGAGAGAGAGAGAGAGTCATTTTCGAACGAGGAGGTATACAATTTGAACACTTTTACTGCCACAAAGAGAGAGAGAGAGGACGCAGCAGCGGTCAAAGAAAACCCCACATGTTTTCTCTCTCTATTAGTGCTGTAGGAATTCAAAAGGGTGCACTCTTCCTAGTTCCTGTTCCTATTCCTATTCCTATTCCTATTCCTACCAGAGAGAGAGAGAGAGAGAGAGGTTTTTTTGATATGAGAGAGAGCAGTTTATATTCATAAATTTGTAATATAAATTCAAAAATGCATTACAATATTAATAGTTATCGGCTGCAGAAAAAATTAAAATAATATAACAAAAACTAAACTAAATGATGTTTGTCATATACACATGGAGTATGGAAAATGACTAATTTTAATTTTTGGCATCGATAATGGCATAATAATTAAATTCCCTTAATTTTTTTAGGTTAAGTTGTTTTAGGGTTAGAGTGTGGAATTTTTTTTCTTAATTACACATCATCATTTATATTATTTCACTTTGAGCCATTGAATTTAGTTTTGGAATACTTTTTTGGGTTTCCTTTCTGGAAAAAAAAAATAGAAGATTTATGACTAGAATATAATAAAAAATAAGAAAAAAAACCTAGCACTGACGAAGAGCACACCCCCCCCCCCCCCCCCGGTTCCATATAATAATTGCATTTTCTAAAAAAACTATCACATATAATAATTGCATTTTCTAAAATTCTTGACGTGGCCGCCGCCTCTACTAGAACACCACCCCCCCCCCCCCCGGTTCCATCCTTGTTCGTGCTAGATGATTAGCGTTGCTACCCCCTGGTTGAGTTTAAGCACTTATGTTCCTCAACCTTTCCCCTCGATGTATCCTTTTGAGCTTTATAAAATTTCCTTTCGCAGAGCAAAAAAAAAAAAAAAAAAAGGATGTCAAATTGGAAAAGATTTGAGAGGATTGAAACTTTAATGTTCAAGGTTTTGGCATAATTAGTTATGATTCGAAGAGCAAAAATGGGACTGCTGATTATTTGACAAGGAGAAACGATGACGATTTGAATGAATACTTGTGGTTAGAATCATACAGCTGGACAGATGTTTGCTTCTTCTGCGCGCTTATAGTAAGTGCTTCTGGTTCGTTACCTTCGAAGAAAAGTACTACTCCCAGCGTCCCTTATTAATAGTCCAGTATTTCATTTTGGGCTGTACCTTAATAAGTATCCATTTTATAAAGTTAGTAGGTAAAAGTTGATATATTGTCTATTTTATCCCTAAAAGTAGATTTCATTTTGAAAAGTTAGTGAATAAAAGTGTAATGATAATGGGTAAGTAGGGAAAGTGGAGGAAAAAGTTGATGTGAAAATTATAATAATGTATATTTTTAATAAGTTGGAATTACGAAATAGGGCATTTAAAAAGGGACGGAGGGAGTAGCAAATAGTAGTATATTTTAAGATGTTAATTTGTAGCGTCTTATGAAGTTGCACGTCTCCTGATTGTTTCCAAATAGCTAGCTAGCTAGGAGGGCCCATGCGTCTGGACCATAATTAATTCTTCTTCGTCGTACAGCTAGTAGCAGCTGAACGATGCGAAGGTTTGAAAGGGTCAGAGATCAGTTAAGGATATTCAGGAAAGAAGCCAGAGTAGTTAGGCTCCGTTCCAGAAACCTTTTTAAAAAATAAATACTTATTTTGTTACTTCTCAAAGAAAAATAAGAAAGTTTGTTCCACAAAATTCAAATAAGCAGCTTATTTCACATTTTCAAACTCAAAAATAACGTAAATGATAAATAATTTTTTAATTTTTTTTGCACCGTATTAAAGATCTCAATGAGATCTATTGAACAAGATCCATATTGATAGGAAAATTATTTGCGTAAGCGCATGATTTTTGAGCTTGAAATTGTCTTCTCAAAAAATAAATAATTGTTCAATCTTTTCAGGAACAAACCTTCTTATTATACAAAAAATAAGTTCTTATTTCGTTTCTGGAACGGAGCCTTAACAAAATACAGCTAGATGAATATGTGCTTGGAGATGAATACAGCTAGTTAACACTGTTTGTGTATGGACAGTTTTTAAAACTCTCCAAAGTTGGTTGCTTGGTCCCCAAATGGATAGACAACTTGAAAATAATAAATTATTTTTTCCAAAAACTAAGGAGATTTTCAGGCTTGAAGCGGGCGGGTCTCGCAGGAGGGGCTCTTGGGGGCCGGGCTGAATAAAAATTCATAGGCCCAAGCCTAGCGCATAAAAACTTCGGGCTGGGCTAGCCCGCCCATTGGATGGGCTCGGGCCGGACGGGCTTTGAGCACGTCGCGGGCCTTCGAGCTAAATGATGACTCTTAAACCAAACCAAACCACCGCCACTAACTGCTGTCTAAAAATCGCCAGACCAGCTGGCAGAAACACCTCTGGCTAAATGACCAACAAGCCCTATCCCAAGCCGCCAAACCCCAACAAAACCCTAACCCTAGACCTGATCCCTTCACTCTCCCTTCCGATGAGCTCCTCCTCTCGATCCTCTTCGAGCTCCCAAAATCCCAACACATCGCCAACTCTGTAACGACCCGCTCCATCTTTGTACAATATCGTCCGCTTTAGACGCCCAAAGCCCATAAGACTTCCCGGCAAGTCACCCATCCCTGGATTACCCCAGGATGAGCACGCTTAACTGTGAAGTTCCTATGCGCTTTGGCCCGCCCTCACGACTTTAAAAGGCCTTGTACAAATAGGAGGGATTTTTTCTTATAAATCATGACTTGCCTTCTTCCGTCCAGATGGAGCCTGCCATCCTGCAGTACCGCCGGTCACTGAAAACCGGGGTGTCACAAACTCCGCCATTAACAAATGTTGGTTAAAGCATAAAGGCCGTTTAGTTCAATTCATCAAACTTCTTGATAGACAAAGTAGAAAATAGGAAACACAGGATAAAAAACAAGGGAAAATGACGGCTAAGAACGTGTTTTGATAATTAATATCTGTGAAAGACATTTTCAGCATTAACAAATGTTCTTAGCATGTCATTGGCGGGTATTAATTATCAAAACACGTCATGGCCCGTCATTTTCCCTAAAAAGTAAACAAATTTCAGGCGAAACGAAAACGATCGATGAAACGGTGTGTCTCTGTTGATGGCGACGAATCTTTTTCCATCGATCTCCAACTCACATCATGCTCTCTATCTCTCTCTCTCTCTCCCCGTGTGTACATATATATATATAAGTTTGATTTTGTTGATTCAGAGTTGCAATTTGGGCTTGAATTTGGTAGTTTGACCTGTTTGATCAATCGTATATAGTTGAACAGAATCAGATTTTTTCGTAAGGGGTTATTGGGGTTGGGTTTGGAGAGGATTCTGGGATGGGAGATGGGAATTCCATGTTGTGGGTTTGATTGGAGCCTAGACCCAGATGGGTGAAATGCGGATTGTGGGGAGACAGTGAGATGCAGATTGTGGGGAGAGAGTGAGAGAGAAAGGATGTTGAGTTTAACGGCCTTTTTTTTTTTTTTTTTTTCCCTTTGACAAGAATTTGGGGTAGGCAAAGTTACAAGAATACTCCTCATTTTAACGGATGAGGCTTACGGCGTTAGACTTGGAAACTTGATTGGTACAAAACTGATACGTTAGGTACTAAATGTCTTAATGTTTACATTGAGAATGAAAATGAGACGAAACTAATACTTTGGGGATGAAAAGGTTAATAAGCCGAGGACCAGATCCAACACTTCTCATTTTCAAATTGAAGAAACTTTCTGGTAAAAAATCGAAGAAACTTATGCTGTGTTTGGTTTGATTTTTGAAAAATTGTAGGGATAATAAGTAGAGAGAGAAATGTTGTTAGTAGGAGGAATCTATGGAGTATTTTTTGAAAAATTCTTTTTGTAAAGTGAAGAGAACAAGACATTAATTGTTCGAGCTGTCACCATTAGTAGTGTATCGTACCTTAAGCTGCTAACCAAATCAGGTAACCAAAGGGTAATTTATTAAGGTCTCGTTCCAGAAACCTTCTTAAAAAATAAGTTCTTATTTTGAAACTTCTCAAAGAAAAATAAGAAGGGTCATTCCACAAAACCCAAATAAAAAGTTTATTTCACATTTTAAAACTCAAAAATAATGTAGATGGAAAAAAAATTCAATTTTCACTAAAATAATGTAAGTGGTTTGAGGCAATGTCACATGATGCCACAAGACCACTTTTCACTGCAAATTCTTGTAGGGGTTCATACACTTACTATTGAATTCCTTCAAAATAGGTAGATTAGAAGGTTGTTGGGTCACCATGCATGGATCACTAAATAAATTTTCCAAAATGAGATACTCTCCATCCCCATTCTTTAGTCCCAATTACCACTTTTTGTGGTCCCCAATTTTTTGTCCCACTTCAAAACTAAATGGCTAAAAGCCAATGAATTTCCCATTTCACCCTTCCTAAAAATAAGTTCTACTAACAAAAAAGGGGGATTCAAGGGTAAAATTGGAAAATCAAATGATCAAACATGAAATTATTATGTCTCCTTATTAAAGGGTTGTTCGGCTAAATTTTTTGTCCTTATTGAATTTTTTCCCCCATTTGTTAGTTTTTCGTCAATTTTTTGTGGATTATTGATTGTTCATGACGAGAGAAATCTAAGAAGTAAAAAATTACGATCGAAACCTAATTTTTTGAATAAAGATAAAAATAAGTCAATAAGACAATTTTTTCGTCTTTATTCAAAATAATTTGGGTTTCGATCATAATTTTATACCTTTTAGATTACTCTTGTCATGACAAAATAATAATCCACAAAAAATTGAATAAAAATTAATAAATGCAAAAAAAAAAATTGAATAAAAACAAAAAAATAAGCTATTTGACTTATTTTGCCGAACAACCCTTTAAGTTAAAATCCCAAAAAAGGACTAAAGAATGAGGACAGAAGGAGTACATAGATACCCGCAGTCTAGTATAAATAAGTGATGAGAGAGATCCCATGGATGGATCAAATCTTCATCTATTTGATCGATCCTTCCCAATATTCGTTTCTCTTCCTATTGAAATGGGTAGCATAATCCGGTTCTTTGAGGACAAGACTCTTTTAGTCACCGGTGGCACTGGCTTTTTGGCAAAGAGTAGTCTCTGTCTCCCTCTGTCTCTCTCTCTCTCTCTCTCTCTCTCTCTCTCATATTAACGCATGAGTCATGACCCTCTTTGAAATATGCAGTTATGGTGGAGAAGATACTAAGGATTCAGCCAAATGTTAAAAAGCTCTTTCTTTTAATAAGAGCTAAAGATGCTGCCTCAGCAACGCAACGATTTCATGATGAGGTATTGAATTGTGCTACTCTTTTCGTCTAGTAATTGTAGGTTATTAAAAAGAGCTAAAGATATTAAGGAACAAATTACAAAAAAAAAAAAAAAAACCCCATGATATGCGAATAACTTTTCGTGATTAACTAAAATTATGAGACGGAGAGAGTAGAAGCTATAGACATAAGTACCCTTCATCATCATCATCATGACAAATTTCCAAAGACTTATCAATATATACCTCATACCGGCCGGCATACTGCTCGGGCCTCGTTAAGATTGATTTTGTTCCTATTATGGATTCCCTCCGATGAAATAGATAATGAAATTGCAGCTGCCGTCGATCTGAAGATAGTTTTCAGTTTGTGTCTTTTCGATTTTCTCCCCTACAGACCGATTTTGTGAAAATACCCATCACTTCATCTATTGGCCAAACTCATCCTTTCCCTTTCCTTCCACCCCTCTGTCATTTGTTGTAGTCACCTTTTTCTCTCTTTAAAAAAAAATACAACTTTGAGAAGCGAAGAGGTACGTTGAGAATGTGATGCAGTAGCCAAAAAGTAGGAGTACCACCTTAAGCATTCCAAGGCCTATTTGTACTAGTAGGCATTTTCATAAATAACTGATTGGGGAATTTGGCTTTGGGCCCACTTGGATTCGATCCGAAATGGCCCAACGGTTCGGACACATGGCCTTTGGCCATGTGCCGTGTGTTTTTAGCCTTCTGAGGCCGTTTAGGCCTCTGAATGGGCTTTTGAACCATTTTGGAGCTATTTTGTTTCGCTTATAACTTTTCGTAGGAAACTGCATTTCAGCCCGTTCTTTTTTCAGAACTCTTTCTTTTATGGTTACTTTATGCTTCCTAGGGTTAGAATTGCGTCCTATATATTCGGTTGTTCGCCTCTGAGCGAGGGTTGTTGATTATTGAATATTGAAAGAGTCTACAGAGAGTTTCTCTAAACTATCGTGTTTCGTGATTGTTCTTGCTGCTCCGTTTTCAACTTCTTATATGCTTACCTGCATCAGAATGTGCGAGTAGCCGTAGTAGGAGAGTATTATGCACTCTTCGAGACGTCTCTCAATGCTTTTCTTTATAATTTCAATTTTTTATCCATGTAAAGTACAATTTTTTTTTTCAGGCTTAAAAAAAGGTACGTGACAATATAGCATTTGCAAGAGCCTTCATGACACTCAGAAATTAAGCATTCTTCATCTTCTAGCTTGTTCTACATTTCTTATAATTAGCATACTTCATGTCATACATAGGTCATAGGGACAGAGCTCTTCAAAGTTCTACGTGAGAAATGGGGTGAAGATTTCAATTCTCGTATTTCAGAGAAGGTGATTCCAGTTTCAGGAGATGTTACTTCTGAAGACTTGATCAGCCTCGAAAAAAGTGATCTAAGAGATGAATTGTGGAGAGACATAGATGTTATAGTACATTCTGCCGCGACAACCAAATTTGATGAAAGGTGAACAACACAATATATATGAAGATTGATTTTCTCCACCTAGCCAAACGTGAAAATGAATCGAATGAAATTAATTTACGAAAAATCATGTATGAACTGACCTTTATGTGTGTGTGTATATCTACATAATAAGGGAGAATGATTTTTGAATCTTTATCTCCTTATAAATCCTAACTATTGATTTGCTATATAAATCATATGGCTCTCTCTCCCTCCCTCTCTCCCTCAAAACAATGGTAATTGCACAATTGTCACTAATTAAATCTCATGTTGAGCCATGCCTTTAGGCACGGGCAAATCCTAGTATACGTATATGCAGCCACCATGATGGATGTTTTAATTTAAAATGGAAGGAGTACAAGGGACATGCCACATCATTCGACATATACATATACATATCTCTATTATAAAACACAACGGTGTGGGGATAAGTTGTTGGAACGGCTTAGATTCATTTGATCCAAAAGCTGTAATGCATCCTCCCACTTCTAAGTTAAGTGCCAATGGTTTTCACCTAAATTACACAACTGTTATCCCCTTCCAACAGGGATGCGTTGTGCCGTAGGCACAGGCTAGCACTAATATATATATATATATATATATATAAATAAAACCCACTCTTAAATTTAATTTTTTTTCCGATAAGGCAGAAGGATTTAATTTGTTACAAGGGACAAATTTTTCGTTTTCAAAATGTTAAAAGTTTCCTTTTTTTTCTATTTTTTTATTTCGGTAATTCGGGTCTTTTTACAAGATTTTAAAATTTCCTGAAAGGTAAAAATATAAAAAAGCACCTTTAATTTTTTTTCTTAAGCTTTTTTTCAAGCTTTGGTTGAATTAAAAATTTCCATTTTTTTTATTTCTATCGTCTAGATGAACGATACATGATCACTACTACAATAATAGATATGCGTGACACTAAAGACATTTACAAAGATCACGGTTTTCAGTGAAAGCGTGATAAAAAGTGGTGCTTAAATTTTTTTTTATCTTAGTTTAAGTCCAAAGCTGAGATAAAAAGTGAGTTTTAGCGCAAAATAAAAGACCTCGCTCTTGCGGCAAGATAAAAGAAAAACAACCTCACCCTTGCTGTGTAATAAAAGATTTTAGGGCGGAAAAAGATGAGAGAAAAGATCTCGCTCTTGTGACGAGATAAAAGAAAAAAGATCTCGCCCTTGTAGCGTGATAAAAAAGAGAAAAGACCTCACCCTTGTAGTGTGATAAAAGATTTTAGGGCGGAAAAAAAATGATAAAAGATCTCGCTCTTGTGACGAGATAAAAGAGAAAAGATCTCACCCTTGTAGCGTGATAAAAAAGAGAAAAGACCTCACCCTTGTAGTGTGATAAAAGATTTTAGGGCGGAAAAAAATGATAAAAGATCTCGCTCTTGTAGCGAGATAAAAGAGAAATGACATCACCCTTGTAGCGTGATAAAAAATTATAGCGCGAAAAAAAGTGAGACAAATGATCTCACTCTTGCAGTGAGATAAAAAGTCTACCTATTTAGGCACACAGTCTAAATTTTCACGTGGGCGGGCTGGTACTCATTTAAGAACTTTGAAAAGTTTTTTTTTTATTTATTTACAAAAGGTAAGAAGATAAGCCTTAATTACACTCATCCCAAAAATTCTTTGCGTTTCATCTTCATCTTCACGCCCAAAGAGAGAGAGAGAGAGAGAGAGTGAGAGAGAAGACAAATCCCACAACTGGGTTCCACCAGTTGCCCAGTTGTTTCTTCGATGACGGGCGGACTGTTCCACTAGTGCCCGATTTTTACCTGGGCGAGCCGTGATCTTTATGGTTTATTGTAGTAGTGAAATTTAATTATTTCGAATGTCTTCCAAGTATACGTTTGACACATTAGGTAAACTTTTTTTTTTCGCCCCAAGAAAATCTTTTGGTGACCAACAATTAATTTTGATTGGCAAAAGATCTGTCATCGTATTTTTAAAATTTTTTAAACAATGTTTATATGTGTATTTTTATATATTTTAATATCATGTTAATTGCATGCATTTCAAAAAATTCAGCAAATTTTAAGGGGGGCAAAAAAGTTTTCACACTTTAGGAAATAAGTATAAATATTTTTGTTTTCCTAATGTAACAGAAGTTCTTAGCTAGCTTAGTGGTAAGGGCTTAGGAAATCAAACAAGGGTGCGTGGGTTCGAAACTTGGCAATGACAAGAAAAGATGGTCTAGTAGATACAAAGAAAAGATCACGCGCAATTTATGGTGGTGTATCACATTTTGAACTTTCAATCACGGTTATAAACCGTGATCTAAAGTGACATACAATCACACCCAGAAAAGAGAAATGATCAAGCCCAAGAGAAACAATCACGACTTATAACCGTGATAAAAGAGAAACGATCACGCCTTATGGCCGTGATTGTTTCTCTCTTTCAATTACGGTTTATAATCGTGATAAAAGAGAGTAACTTACAACCACACTCAGATCCATCGCGGTAGCAGGAGCATGATGGAAAACTTACAATCACGGCCAATTGCTGTGATTTTTATGGTTTATTGTAGTAGTATGACCCAAAAAAAATCCAAAAACTAACTAAAAATCACACAATACACATCGTCTTTAAAATAATTAATTTAGTCCAAATCCACTCTCCGAGTGTGATGCATCTGATCTTCTCACTTATTTACATTGAATATTGGAGATTCAGATATGATATTGCAATGGGTATCAATGTCATGGGAGCCATGCATGTTCTCAACTTCGCCAAGAAATGTACTAATATAAAGATGCTTCTCCATGTATCCACCGGTAACCAATTTTTGTTCTCAATTTTCTAAAAACAATCTTTCATATCCATGTTTTACACTTGTGATATTAATTTCCAACTGAAATATGGTGAAATTTATTTCAGCTTATGTATGCGGTGAAAGGGAGGGAGTCATTCTAGAGAAGCCATTCGCCATGGGTGAGACACTCAATGGAACCTCCGGTTTGGACATTTGGGTGGAGAAGCAGTTGGTTGAAGAAAAACTACGCAAAGTTCGAGCTGAGGAGGCTACCGAAAAAGCAGTTACAGCAGCCATGAAGGACTTCGGAATTCAAAGGTCTGCAGCAGTATTGTTACGATGCACATGCACCTTTATTTAGATTATGTACAATATGAATATGGCCGATCGACTGCAACGTACCCGAAGGGACATACGACATGGACTTTCTTACTAGGTGTATATATTGCTAATTTATAAATTTGTTTATGTGAAATTAGGGCAACGCATTTTGGATGGCCGAATACGTACACGTTCACAAAGGCAATGGGAGAAATGGTTTTTGGGCACTTCAAAGGAAATCTACCTCTAGTAATCATACGTCCAAGTATTATTACCAGTACTTATCAAGAACCATTCCCAGGATGGATTGAAGGTTTGAGGTAACTCAGCTCGATCAGACCCAATCTTTATATCCTTTTGTCAGTTTGTGTGTGTGTGTTCCGAGCCCGGCTGTGGTGCCCGACTTTGATTATCCTAATTAGGCCTAGTTTCCCAAAAAAAAAACTTCGGGCATTTTTTGTTTTATCCTTATTCAATTTTTTTTCCCGCATATTGAGAGTTTTGCGTCAAACTTTTTTGAATTGTTGGTTCATCTTGACGATAGCTGCGCTAAAAGTGATAAATTTTGGATATTTTCAAAAAAAATTAGATAAAATTCATAATTTTTTTTTCTTTTTCGATTCCTCTCTTCGAGACTAACCAACAATCTACAAATGTTTGACGGAAAACTCTCAAATGCGACAAAAAAAATTGAATAAGGACAATTAAATAGATAATCAAATGCAAAAAATTTTGAATAAGGACAAAACATAAAAAAGCCCAGTTTCTTTTTTTTTTTTTTTTTTTGAAACTAGGCCTTATTTATCTTGGAGGATCAGTCGAGCGAATTAATTATGAAAAAAATTAGGTAAACAGATGACTGGATATATGTTAGGCCACATGGGTATAGCTATCTATCAAAATGGACAAAAGTCACAAAACTATTATTTTGAGAATGAAGTTTTCATTTTGTTCGAGACAACTGAATCTCATCAAATGGCTACGATCGTCACCAACCTAATTTTCGCATGAACGATCTGTGAAAGATACTAATCAGCTTGGATCATCAAATTGGATCTGCTGGTGGGCTTTACACCCTATCTAGTTAGGAATTGAACCAATTAATAAGCTATCTGAACTTAACCCAAAATGTAGCGCCGCCTCATCTTCGAATTACGACAACTATAAAGTCAAAGGTAGTTAAAACCGTTGAAAGTTGAGGGTTTCCATCAATGTTTTAAAATCCGGACCGGACGGACAGTTCATCTGGTTGAACTGCCAACCGGACAATTTGCCGGTCCGGACCAAGCCTAAAACTGCTAGGTTCTAAAAACCGATCTAGTTTTCAAAAACCGTTGAAAATAAGCGGTTGAATCGGTGAACCGGCCACGGGTCAAGTAGACTGGAAGAGACAAATCTTGAACTAAAAGAGTGCGCAATGTCAGCAAAGGACATTCCAAGTATTGTTTCCAACCGACGTGGGATTGGTAAACAAGCACACTTCATCTCAAGAGCCACGGTCAATTTTTCAAAACATTGGTTTGCATGGCGTTATTCCTCCTACTATAATTTACTCATTCCCCCAAAAGACTACTGAACTAATTAAAATTGCCAAAGCGCAGAACCATGGATGTCTTTGCCCTTGGATTTGGAAAAGGAAAATTAAGATGCATGTTATTTGATCCAGAGTCAGTTGCTGACATGGTAAGAGCTCTCTCTCTCTCTCTCTCTCTCTCTCTCTCTCTCTCTCTCTCTCTCTCTCTAATGGATCATTTTCCAGATACCTGGAGACATGGTGGTGAACTCTATGCTGGTGGCCATAGCTGTGAATGCCGCCGCAAATCAACATCCCAAAATCATGATTTACCATGTGGGATCCTCTCTTAGGAACCCAATAAGGTATGACTGCATTCGCGTGTGTGCCTTTCGCTACTTCACCAAGAACCCATGGATCGACAAGAAGAGTGGAAATCCCGTCAAAGTACGCAAGATCAGAGCGTTCAGCAATACAGCTAGCTATCAGAAATACCTAACTATCCATTACTTAATGCCATTGAAGGTACGTACGTGCTTCTCTCTTTCTATCACCGCGGGTTAACGTCTATGTATGCTGGAAATTAACAAACAAGGTCTCAACTTTTTGTTCATGAAATTATAATGACGATGACGTTCAACTGTGGAAATCATAACGCGCAGGTGAGAGTATCCAAATTTTGTGCAATTGTTTGGCATTTCTAACATTTTTAAGTATTGTCAAAGCCTGCAATTACACTCAACTAAAGCTGTTATTTATTTTGCTAATTATTAGGTATTCAAATTGTTGAATGTGGCACTCTGTCACTGCCCAAAAGCAACATATATCAACCAGGAACGAAAGATTAAGTTTCTTTTGCGATTAGTGGAGCTCTACATGCCATACTTGTTTTTCAAAGGAATGTAAGTAACATTTGAATGCGATTTGTTTCTTTTTTTCTTAATCCATATAATGGGTCCCAGATGGGGAGTTTTCCGAGTTAAAAAAAAAAAAAAAAAGAGATAAATTAAATTACTTCAAAATTTTATTGTGCACTTCGACAACCAAGAAATTTTGGTAAAATAATATTTCAAAATTTTCTCAAAACCAAATAAAAAAATTGAATTTTACTTCACTTATGTATTTGGTTTCCTGTTCGACATTTTCCACTATATCTACAAATCCAAGGTCTTGTAATACTTCCGTGTTGGCAATAATTTGTTGTATGCAGTTTTGATGATCTCAACACTGAAAAGTTGCGAATGGAAGCAAGAGAAAGGGGCGGCGAAGAGGGAGGAGTGTTTTATTTCGATCCAAAGAGCATTGATTGGGAACAATACTTCATGAATATTCACTTTCCTGGAGTTGTCAAGCACCTCTTCTAATTTACCCCCCAAAGAAATCCGTACTCTAAATATTTATTGCAGTCACGTTTATGTAATAATGGCTTTATGTCAAGAAAATGTGATGTGTTTCCTCTTATGATGCTATATTAATGAAATAAAAGTTTGGCTTGTGGATTGAAATGCTAGGTTGTGCATGCATGCAAGCACCTATCCAAACAAGAAGAAGATGAAACATTTTCGTGAAACATCAGCTAAACACCCATGTCACACCCAACTTATATGGAACTTATAATAATCAACAACGATAATACCAAACGGTCATCAACGGAACGGTACGGTACGTGGCCGGTGTGATTGTAGACTTCTTGCATAAAATCAAACCAATTTGTCAAACCATGCTCGACACTTTTTGATGAGGTTCAAGATGAGACTGGCAAAAGCCTCAGTACTGCTTGGGCTAGCAATGTAGACCAGGGCTTGGGCTACTAAAGAAAACGTACATGCATGGACCTTATTAACAAGTACCTTTATCTTTTTGGACAGGTTGATACGAGGCAAGTTGAGAAGACGACAGTACCCAATAGGGACAGGTATGCTAAAATTCAATTTCTTTAACTTCCACTTCATTTCCAGTTTTTCGTTCTGCTATATAGTTCAATTAATCATGGGTGAAGCTAAATTTTTCTCACTCCAACTTCTAGAGTTGTGTGAATGGATCGAGTATTTAGGTATTGAGTTGATTCTGTGCGGAGGCACCCGAAAAAATATTTCAAATTTAATGAATGCCTTGGATCATTTTGAGGGGACCCCGAAGTGGGCCCCACAGCGCCGTTTGTGCAGGATCTGTGCATAGTGTATCTGTGTGGGTAGAGTTTTTGATGCACGAATTAGGAAAAAATATGAAATTACTGTTGGGAGTGCTTTAATGCACGGGCAATCTGCTAGTATCTGGGTAAATTCAAAAAGCATATAAGTTATATCCAGTATCCACTGCACAGCCTCCTCTTGCTGCTGCTAATAAAATGAACAGCAGAACAAGGGCCTGAATCCTATAACGTTGCTGTTACAACAAATGTTGCTCAAGTTGAAAGAAAAAAGGGGTCATGCAAGAAGCACGAGGCTCTACCTTACAACACGATCTGGGACCGAACCACAGATTCATAAATACGCAGTTGAGGAAAGGAAACCTGTCAAATATCACAAGTTGGCTAACAATCAAGTCTCGATGGTGATACTGACCTTTCCTTTCTTTTACCGGTAGTGGATGGTTGTTTATCACGAATTGGTGAAGAATCTGAATTCCTATGTAATTTGTCTCTGCCAGAAGCTTCACAAGAATCTGGCCTGGTGATGCATAGCCAAGTTCTTGAAGACTCGTCAGTCCATTCCCCAGCTAGAGGCAGGTGCCAATTTCCTTTTTCTGATTCCTGAAACAATTGAGTAGCGTCTGAGTGCACCAAAAAATGACTAATTGGATCTAATCTCTCAGACAAAGCGAAAACACCCATTTGTACAAATTCATAATCGATAGAATTAAATAGCAGCAGTCTATATTTTTAGAAGAACAAACTTAAAACTTGTCAGTAAAACTAAGTGCCTTGTAAAGCTTTTGACTACTGGAAACACAAGAAGAGAAATTGTACGATATGTTAGAAAGAAAAAAGATAGGGCGCATCCTAAAAAGAAGATTTTCAATAGAACCAGAATATTCGGTCAGAACAAGATGTTTTGTATTATGTTCAAGAAAAAGTACAAAAGATCTTGTTCTGCACTCTTGGACCTAATATTGTGGTTCTATCATCAATGATTTCTCTTCAAATAGTTTTGCTAGAAATGTGTTCTATCTTGAAAGGATAACACATTTCGTACTCGAAAATAGAGGAATGGAAAAAGGACTGAAGTTAGAAGAAAACCTGAATGACAAGAGAGTAAGAGGGAGGCATTTCAAGTTTGAGGTCACCTTTCAGGAAAGTATATCGAACCTGGGAAAGAGATAGTGAACGAAATTTATTTACCAGAAATTTTCATGAGAATCCATATCTTATGCAATCGAGTATTAAACATAACAAGTGACAAGAACTGAAAATTGGACGTGAAACCCATAGCACAGATAATTACATCAATGACAATATCTGACATGTTAGCCGTGGAAAGCTAAACGAATAACCTAAAACACACAATGGAAAGACCCAAAAATCTTACTTTTCCCAAACAAAGACGCATATGAAGTTCTTGAAGAAGTTCAGCTTAGAGGGCAATTCCTACTTTGCCTTGTTAGTATGAAATTATGAATTATTTTTCCTTTGCATGAATAATGAGAAGGAAAGTATTCCTTTCAGAGAGGCGTAGATAGACTATATTAACATGAAAGGCACATTTGATGCTTTATGACGAATTCAGACCATACCATGACGGGATCCGTTGCCATAACATGTATATGATGAAAACCCAATGCCTCTAACATATTTATTTCTCTTTAGGCGTGTTATACGTTAGACCATATGAACCAAAGGCAAGTTACAGGTGTTCATGACAAATGGTCTGCTGAATACCAAGAAGCCCAACCCCTTCCCTTGGGCTTTATTTTTCAACTAGTGTTACCAATTGATGATTCCTTGTTTAAAAGAAAAAAAGAGAAAAAAAAGTGTCATGTTCAACATTAAATTGTATATATGACTGACGATATCCATACCAAGAGGAGGGAAAACAAGTCAGTTCAAAATATTAAGATATGATGGATGCTGATACCTGGTTAAAAAAGGACCATGCTACATTCTGTGACCATTTGAGAGATTAGAAGCTCTTTGAGGAAAAATGAAAATTTTTCCTACCGTGTATCCTAGAACAACATGATTCCCTTACCTACCCCGGAATTCTTAACCTGGAGAAAGGAAAAAGGGCACTTCTCCCCGTGGCATGTGGCCTTCCCCAAAGAAAGCAAGATTTATAGGGACAACAGAGACCACAGAAGGATACAGATTGGGTGGAAAGAGCAAAATGAAAGGACGTGATGGCTTTTAATCTACAAAATTACTGTCATCAGTTTAATAAAATGGAACATGGAAGTAAGGTCAAAGATTTCCTTACTACTTCATCACGAAGGTATTTCAATATGACAAAAATAACGATGTGTGTGCAAGGTAAGAGTCGCAAGACACACTTTAGCACTTAGTTAAAAGAGATTTTTACGAAATATCAGCATGTGAAATTCCCTCTTGTTGTGTTTGGGTACGATCACTTATTTTGCCTTAGTGATCTCGAACTGAAATTCTAGTAGCCAATGCCATACAAAGTTGACACGTTTGTATTTTGTCCTTGCCCAACTGGCCACTACACAGTTCAGATATCAAACTGCACTTTTGGAGGATCAGACATATAAATATAAAGCTAACTGCAAATGAACCATTAGAAGTTGACCTTAAGAAGTATGTGAGGTATAAGCTTTCATGCAAAACATACTTGATGTCTTTCTTTCCACTTGAGGAAGAAGCTCCTGCCCAGCAATTCAAAAATGTGGTCTCGCATTTCATCATTTGTCACTAGCAAACACTTAAGTTTTACAGCAGCATAAAGCCAGTACCTAAACCATGGAGAAGAACCATCATTAGCATGTTCACAGAGGAGACATCTTCAAGATATGGCAAACATCTTAGCCAAAATAATAAAAAGCATACACTGTTATTTGTTAAAGAAAAAAAAAACTCCAATAAGAAGATGCACACCATAGTGAACAACATTGAGAAATCTGAGCAGAGCAGAGAGAGAGAGAGAGAGAGAGAGAGAGAGATTCCAAAGGTCCAGAGATTGTACCAATCATCATTGGATCCATGTGGGGTCCCATAAAGCACTCCTTGAGCTATCCATTCCTCAAGCAACTTTCGATTGGAAGCATTTTCTAGAAGTGACTTAACTCGTTTATTGTGCAAGACAACAAGTGGCCATTTGTTGCTCCTGCTATGCAATTCTTTCACCACAGCATCAAGCTGCTCTATTGCAATTTTGAGAAAACAGAAACTATTACTCAAAGTCAAAGAGAACAGCTGTTGTAAGTGTGCGAAACCAAGTACAAGACAAAAAAAGCAACAAATGACCAGCTCAAGATGTACAACCTGAGAAATACTAAATCCACCTTCTGCAAAATTTTGTTGGTAAAGGCCAATGTTTGCTCCATCCACTATAGCTTCGTATTCAGCATGTGTGGCCAGCCAGTCCTTAATAAATCATTGATAATAAGAGTAAAATCAGCATCTTTGGGGGTGGGGGGTGGAACCCGGAGTCTATGTAGCACAGACACGGACACGGGACACGGACACGACATGACACCGACACCTCGACACGCAAATTTTCAAAAAATGGGGGACACGACACTTTGAGGGACACGTGATAAATACATATATATAAATTAAAAAATATATTCAAATTAGATAAAAGTTTAATAATATTATAACGAGATAGCCCAAAATCTGATCACAGAGAGAGAAAGAAAGAGAGAACACATTCAAACAAAGAGAGTGTCCCTAAAGTGTCCCTAACGTGTACACTTTGATCCATTTTAAAAGTCCTTCTAATTGTTTTTTACCCCCCAAAGTGTCCCTAAAGTGTCCTAAAAGTGTCCGTAGAGTGTCGGACCCCAAATATTGGGAAAAAAAATAGGACACTCCGGGAGAAGTGTCGGACACGTGTCCGGGAAGTGTCCGGAAGTGTCAGTGTCCGACACCGGTACGTGAGCTCCGACGAAGTGTCCGTGCTACATAGCCCGGAGTATCAAGATATGCATAATCTTCCAGTACGGCACAATATCAAGAGAATACACGGTTCTACGCTGGACAAAATGTAACTAGTTTTTCTAAACCCAAACCAAACATGATAGCTAAACACCAAGAAACGTTTTAGTTTACACTTTTTCAAGCAGAGATCTTCTAACTAAAAACAATCCATTGTCCATTTGGTAAACCTGAGAACCAAAAATCAGGCCCCAATTCTATTGGTACCAATTCCATGTCGCAAACAAACTATGTCACTCATTTTCCTACTCCACTGATCATACAGTTGTACACTGGACAAAATGTAACTAGCTTTTCTCAACCCAAACCAAACATGATAGCTAAACACCAAGAAACGTTTTAGTTTACACTTTTTCAAGCAGAGATCTTCTAACTAAAAACAATCCATTGTCCATTTGGTAAACCTGAGAACCAAAAATCAGGCCCCAATTCTATTGGTACCAATTCCATGTCGCAAACAAACTATGTCACTCATTTTCCTACTCCACTGATCATACAGTTGTACACTGGACAAAATGTAACTAGCTTTTCTCAACCCAAACCAAACATGATAGCTAAACACCAAGAAACGTTTTAGTTTACACTTTTTCAAGCAGAGATCTTCTAACTAAAAACAATCCATTGTCCATTTGGTAAACCTGAGAACCAAAAATCAGGCCCCAATTCTATTGGTACCAATTCCATGTCGCAAACAAACTATGTCACTCATTTTCCTACTCCACTGATCATACAGTTGTACACTGGACAAAATGTAACTAGCTTTTCTCAACCCAAACCAAACATGATAGCTAAACACCAAGAAACGTTTTAGTTTACACTTTTTCAAGCAGAGATCTTCTAACTAAAAACAATCCATTGTCCATTTGGTAAACCTGAGAACCAAAAATCAGGCCCCAATTCTATTGGTACCAATTCCATGTCGCAAACAAACTATGTCACTCATTTTCCTACTCCACTGATCATACAGTTCTACACTGGACAAAATGTAACTAGCTTTTCTCAACCCAAACCAAACATGATAGCTAAACACCAAGAAACGTTTTAGTTTACACTTTTTTAAGCAGAGATCTTCTAACTAAAAACAATCCATTGTCCATTTGGTAAACCTGAGAACCCAAAATCAGGCCTCAATTCTATTGGTACCAATTCCATGTCGCAAACAAACTATGTCACTCATTTTCCTACTCCACTGATCATATACAGTGATCATTGATTCATTTTTTGAAACGAACCATACGGAACTAGATAAGGAAACTATTAGGACAAATAATATCTTTACAACTCAGTGATAAGTTTGATAACAGACAGTGGAAATGACAGTTCAATAGCAGAAATCATATAAGTTAGAAGCTGTATACACTATACATTCTCAAACCTACAAATACTCTAGTCACCCAAAGTCCTAAAATTTACACTCCACTTAAAACTGCCCACCTGAAAATCCTTGAAATTAGACTGAACTTCCCTCTCCATAGCTAGCCCCGCCACGGCCTGCGCAAACTTTTCGGTCTCATCTCTATCAATATCAACACAAACCAATTGCTCACCACAAGATAAACAACCACCACCCACATCCACATTCACCCTTCTCACATCCCACTCCCCCTTCCCAAGCCAACCGAGCCCATGCCACCCACCCCCGTTCCTCGAAACCGCTTCTTCCACCCTCTCACTCTCCCACTCCTCCAAGCCCACCTCCCCCGCCCCGGCCCCACCAAACCAACCCTCAATAATCTCCGCCGTGGTCTCACTCACACACCTAACTGCCCTCCTCAACTTATGCAAATACCCATAAACCCTCTCTCCCCTCCCTGTATCCGCGCTCACTTTTAAAAGAGCCGCGAGATCCGGCTCCTCTGCGCTCACCCCTACGCTAACCATGTAGTCCTCAACCTCATAAGCCTTATCAGCTTCCAAATTCCTACAATAGCAAAACAGCGCCGGCTCGAGCGACCTCAGCTTCGGCGTAACCGTATACTCCCCCATGGTTTTAACGAGCCCGAAGGCCCGGTCCCCGTCCTCGACCGCGGCCGCGAGCCTCGCCACGGCCGTGACCGTGGCCTCCGTCGGCTTGACGTCGCCCGCCAGCATGCGGTCGAACACGCGGAAGCCGAACTCGAACGCCGAGGCCCTGTTCGATGGGTCGGTTACGGTTTCGGAGCAGACGTAGAGGAGGGCGTTGAAGTGGTAGTGGTTGAGGCGGAGCTTGTCGGAGAGTGCAGTTTCGTAGAGGGAGATGGCGGCGGAGAGGGATTTCTTCTTGGAGCAGAGGTCGAGGTCGTGGCGGAACTTGCTCTCCGGGGTGTGATTGTGATTCTTCCTCATGCTTAGGTTGATGATGATTGATCAATGGTAATGAGTTGGGGAAGAAGAAGAAGAAGCAGGAGAAGAAACCCTAGGATTTCAAAACGAGAAGGTACTTATACGGTTCGTGATTAGTATGGGCCTAACGGGCTTGGGCTTTGACTGAGAATTGTGGGGTGACTTACGGGGCCAGTCTTATGTTTTGAACTTGTTTCCAGCTTTTCAGTGACCATTGGAGACTTTTGTGTAGGACAATTACGGACTAGTTTACGCGTGTCTCGATTAAATTTTTGTCTCCGGTCCGGTTAAAGGCATCACACCGAAACTAAGGCAAGTGTGAGAAATTACTTTCTTGTAGCTTGACTCAAACAGTCGAACCCTGATATAATTGTATTGATAGTTTTTTCAGACATTATGTCGTTTTGATCAGTTGTTTCTATTGGTGTAACTATATTGCTAGTTTTTCAAAAAAGAATTTACAGATAATAAAAAATTCCCCCAAACGACATTGTTTTGAAAAGAAACGACATATTGTTATGCACTCCCAAAATCCAATTTTTTTTCCATCTGAATTCAACTACGTCTTAACTATTAGCCCCACAACTGCCTGCACTGTTGCCACCACCGACCAACTTCATCGTTACAGATAAGAAGGAAAAATTACCCATGTCCTTTTATCTACCTATGCCGGTCCATTTTAGCCATATTTAAACACATGGAAGTACAGTAATAATTTGGGGGGAAGCATATCAATGGTGGGAAGTAGAGGTGCAATTTCAATCCATATTTTTTTAACCCGTCCATTTATAACTCAATTCAACCCGCCCATATTACATAACGGGTTGATATGGATTCAACCCATATATACTCATATTTACATGGATTTAGATGGGTTGAAAATGGATTTAATATGGGTTTGAATTAAAAAAACAGTCTATTACCTTGTCCCGCCTCCTGTACGGCTCTACCAGACAAAACCATTTTTCGGTTTCATTATTCGATCAGCTCTCTCTCTCTCTATCAATCCACCCCATTTTGATTCCACATTTTGGCCTAATGGCGCGTTCTCTTAAACTTAATTTAAATTAGTGAATTTTGGCCTTATTTGAATTTTTTTCTTACTTGTTAGTTTTGGGTCAAACTCTTGCGGGTTATTGATTCATCTCGAAGAGAAGAATCGGAAAAGTAAAAAAAATTACTTTTACCCAAATATTTTGAGAAATAACCACTTTTTAACAGAATAAGTGACATTTTTTTGATAAAAAATGGTTATTTCTCAAAATACTAGGGTAAGACTAAAAAATTCTTACTTTTCTAATTCCTCTCATAGAAACGAATCAATAACCCACAAAAGTTTGGCGCAAAACTAAAAAATGCGAAAAAAAATTCAAGTAAGGACAAAATTTTCAGATTTAAGTTAAGTTCAAGAGAACGCACTTAGCGCTCTCTAGAATATTGGCAGTGACTTCCGTGGACGCAACAAAGATTGAAACTGTACAATCGTTGGAATCCTCATCGAAATTATGTTACTGTTTGGAAATGGAAAAAAAAAAAAGTAAAAACCTGATTCTTAAAGTTTTTTTAGCCTCTAATTGCTTCAATACTTCTTTAAGTTTTTTTAGCCTTTGACTCTTCGTCGAAGTTATCTTGTTGTCGTTTTTTTTTCGTTCCCAAAAAGTACGAGACAAAAATAAAGTAAAATTGAATTTCGACACTTTTAAGCCTAAAATGGGTTCAATACTTGTTTTTTGAATGGTGTGACATGATCGATGGATTTTGTTTGTACGTAGTTGATGGGGTAAAAAAAAAAAATTTTGAGGTCTAAGTTATATTTGAAAACGACAGAAAATGAAGGGAACAGGTGTGTGTGTGTGTGTGTGTGTGTGTGTGTGTGTGTGTGTGGGGGGGGGGGGGGGGGGGGGGGGGGGGGGCGAAGAAGAAGAAATCGGGTCAGGTCGGTTTGGTTTGTGTTTGGATTGACCCATATCCGACCCGATTCGTTTCAACCGTTTACTATTTGACCCGCCCACATTTGACCCGCTACCTATTTCAACATGCTCAAACCCGCCCTAACCTAATCCTCCCATTTGCCACCTCTAGTGGGAAGTAATAATTTGGGAGAAACAAAATTTTGGGATTTAGCCTCTCTTTTTCGATCTGTTTGGGGATTTAGCTAACATCGTGAGAAGAGGGTGGAAGAGGATGACCAATATGCCCTTTCAAGCTGTCACGACGATGACACATGGATATTTGCTATCCAAAATTTGGACGAAATTCTACAGAGGAGTCACATTAAAACGCAATTGAAATCGCAAGGTTATACATGCCCAAATTAAAAATAGACGGACTAAAGTGAAATTCACGTGGAAGTCGAAGAAATTAACATAAGAGAAATTTACCCAAAATAGAAGTATAACTATTTCATCATAATCGATAAATTTATCATGATTGATAAGTTCCATATGATAAAGTTATCCTACCGTATTCGGAAATTAATAGGTAAGGTAATAAATTGAACTTCATTTGCTAGAGCTAGTAAATTTTGTGTCCGAATCTTTCCTCTTTCTTTTTTTTGGTAACACAAAGTGTCCCAAGGCCAACTTTTGCACATCTTGGGACTAAATCTCTACGGAGCCCCCACCAACCTTTGCTAACCCAAAAAGTTTTTACACATAGGTAGCTCCAAGGTTTTTTCGCGGTGCAGGGGAGCTCTTCTCTCAACTATTCAAGATCCAAACATGGAGTGGTTTGAAAGGATTACAAAGCAAACAAACTAGCACATTGCAACTCTGTATATTCAAATGAATCTATTTCAGCTATTATTGAGGGCAACTGAATCAACACTTTTGTTGAAAGTACTACACAATACATTTTGCAGCAACACATTCGAATAACACCTCTAAAACAAATGAAAGTATACAATTGGGAAAAACTCCCCCAAAATCACACCATATAATTTGTATGCTTTTGTTCATCACTTAAACACGTATTTTACTATGCCTGGAATGTGAGTATTCATGAAGTAATCTTCCCAGTTAACCGTCTTCGGGTCGAAATTAAATACATCTACCTCAACGCCACTGTCTTTCGCTGCCATACGCAACTTTTCCGTGTTAATATCATCATAGCTGAAACGAAAAAATCATCCCCAATAATTAGCATAATGTGAAAGAAGAAGTAGTGAATTTGCCTCATACAAGAAACATATATATACTCACATTCCCTTGAAGAATAAGTAGGGCTGGTAAAGTTCTATCAACCGCATCACGAAGTTGATTTTTCGATGAAGATCACGGTACACTCCTCGAAAATATTGGCATAATGCAATATTAATTATTTCTAATCCCTGCAAGACAATGAAAAGGGGGAAAAATTTTAAAAAGAAACAAGATTGGTGCTGGTAAGAATGTGGACATAATTAGTGAAGTCAAGGGCATGCGTCGTATTCGGTCATATTGGTGAATTACATGATTCTATTTCTCCTATTGGGAGTTTCGTTGAGTAGGTCAGTTTCATTGAGTAGGTCCAGACACTCCTGACCATTGAACAAAAAATGAAGGAATAACTCACGTAGTGTCTCGTTTGGTTGCTAAAAAGGGAAAAAAGAAAATAAAATTTTCTTACTGCTTCCGCCAAAAAACTGTTATCCAGACCACGTTTCAAAAACTAAAACGCTCATCATTCTATATCTTCTTTCCTTTTTAGAGAGAGAATGTTTATGTTCAACTATATATCTCTCGATATCGAAAAACACGCGAAAGTAACCCCCATGCAAACAGACCTTTAGTGGGAGCAAATAGTAAATGGCCATGTATCTGTGGAAGCTATCCATGGAGCTCAAAACTGTGACCTTTCCGACTTTGATAGGCTTCCCATCTTTACCAATCCAAGGATTACTTGTGAAGTAACGGAGTCCATAATCCTGAATACAAGTAAATCTTATCGGGTTTGACACCGAAGAACCCACTTGGTAAATTGCTATCTGATCATGATCATCTGGCCGGTAACAAGGTTGATTTGCATTTGCAGCCATGGCGACCATCATTGCGTTTACCACCATATCTGCCGGTATCTGCATATAAAAACATTCAATAATCTTGGCTGAACATGTATTGCTCGATCGAGAACTGGGTCGAAGGATTGTACGAAAAAACTCAAGCGGGATGGCTTGTCATTGATATCTTTGTAGTTATAAACTACCGTAGGTATGAATAGTAAGATGGAATATTTCCGGCTGCGACAATGCACCCATAGGTACATATTTATCATGTCGAATACTGTTGAATTATATCTATATATCATTACCGTACGTCTAGCGCATGATGGCATAATACTTTTTGTGGTAGTTACCTCTCACCATCGTAAGCGATGGGGATCGGTGAAAGGGATCGTTAAACAAAATGAAACTCGCAAAGTCATATTCTATGAAGCAGCCCATATGCACCTCGACTTTCAAGGTACGAAAATATTACGAAAGCAACTAGTTTTGATTGCTCACCACATCAATTATGGATTCAGGATCGCCAAGGAAGCATTTCAATTTCCCTTTGGCATATCCAACGGCTAAGCTATCAATCGTCCTGTAATCGCACAAAAGAATCATAGATTAATGATGAAAAATCAAATTCATAACCTATATAGTATATTACAAGTAGGGTATTGATCGATTCTGTTTCACCAGCTCGGTCTTGATCAGAACCTGATCACATCACAAAATGTTGCTACACGGCCGGCCGGACGGACGGACGCTAAAGTTAAGAGGGTAGTTCTGTACGTCTACCTGATACCTTCAACCCAGCCGGGGAAGGGTTCTTTGAAAGTACTGGTTACAATGGTCGGACGGATGATGACAAGCGGCAGATTTCCTTTCAAGTGCCCCAAAAGCATCTCTCCCATTGCCTTTGTGAATACATAGGCGTTTGGCCATCCGTGCTTCCTTGCTCTGAAACAATGGAAACAAGAAAATCAGCACGGACAATGAGTTAGTCTAATGGTTAAGGCTGAAGATTTAGAAATTTGCTCCCCTCCTGGGTTCGAAATATCCTAATTGCTATTAAGTTTTAAGAGTCCATTTCATTCGAGGCCTTGTTTCGATTTTAATTGGACTCTACAATAGTAAACGAATTAGTCTCTCAAAAATTAGATAAATATGCGCATAAGCAACTCAAACCTTGAGTTATTTAAAAATTAAGTGTACTTCAAGTGTCGACGACCTATTTTGTTTTGTTTCGACGCAAGTATGGGAGGCATCGATTGGTAGTTGGTGCTCATTGTGATCCAATATATATGAGAGGTGATCAATTCAATAGCATTTGTGCCGATCAATGATGTCAAATTAATGGTTGAGTAATTACGCAGCCGTCTAGCTGATCACCATTGTATGATAGCACATGTCTTGCTTTCTACGTAATCACACATTTATATGAGATATATACATTTAGTTAATTATGAACCTTTCATGCATTCGCAATTATTAATGTGGTGTAATGGCATCCACAACCAATACCTAGCTAAATTATAGTGAACAGTACAATTATTTGGTTTAGCTAGTCATCTTTTTTTTTTCAACCAACACTAGGCATTTTACCAATCATCTTCTATTAATTAAAGAAATAATTTCTCTCCCGTTCCCCCCTTTTTTTTTTTTTGGGCTCCAGAGAACAATAAGAGGATAGGAGAGAGAGAACTAATAAAATAATGGGAGATAGGTGAACAGTAACAAGGAGATTTACTGCAGTTGCTAATTAGATTACTCAGACTCAAATTGCAGAAATTTTTCGGTGCCTAATGGGTACCACAAGAGAGAAAAAGCAATGATAAAGAGGAGAGGTGAGACGAGGGAGAGAATTTTAATCTGGGCCGTCTAATATATTTTTAAAGGGCCTGGATGTGCCGAACGTGCACCACGTAGCCATGGCTATGTAGTATCCACCCGACTCTGAAAAATTTCTCAAATTGAGGCTGTTGTCTTAATTTTGGACCTTTTATGCTTTGTTTGGATTGCTTTTAAAAAAAAAAAATTCAAATCAAAAACTACTCATTCCTCCTACTTCCAACCATTATCTTCAATCATTACTCTCATTTCTCTATTGATCTCTCTCCAATCATTACCTTTGCTTCCAATCATTACTTTCATTTCTCTCTTCAATCATAAACCTACAAATTTCTCAAAATTTTCTTAAAATCTCATCCAAACACAGCATTAATTTCCTCGCCTAATACGAAAATGACAATTTGACTAGCTAGTGCCCTAGGTAGGAAGTACGGGTCATCATCGGGCCGGGCTGGCCTAGCCCACCAAGTCACTACCCAAGCCCGCTCACGAGTCGGGCCGACCGGATTTTTACTTTTTTGCGGGCGGGGCTACCTACCATAAGTTGAAGCCCAAGCCCGGCCCACGAGCTAGCCCAATTGACAGGCTAGCGGGCCAAAAACGAGACAGGCCAACGAGCGGGCCAAAAGCCGGGCGGGCTAACGGATGGGCTTAAATTTCCTTGGGTAAGGGAAAAAAGAAAGAATTTTGTGGAATTTTGGGCTAATGGGTGGGCCCATGGGCGGGCTTTTGGGCAGGTACCATGGGCAGGCTACCGGGAGGGCTCACGGGCCGGGCTTACGGGTGAGCCGAGTAAAAATTCATAAGCCCAAGCCCGCCTATTACAAACTACAGGCCGAGTCGGCCCGCCAGTTTTACGGGCTCGAACCGGGTAAAAGCCCGATGGACCGGGCAGACTTCGGACGGGACACGGGCCTTCGGGCTAAATGATCACCCTAAGTTGGAAGCTCTACTTCGCAGTGCCCAACGCCTCACGTCCAATTAATTTGTTGGAACATTCCAACAACAAAATCGACACGTCTGTCGCGAGAAAGAGTGATGCGACGAAAAGCTTTCCTACTACATTTTGTCTTCTTTAGATCGAGTTGTAATTTTTTTTGGGTAAAAATCGAGTTGTAATTTGAATCACCGGGGATTGTTCGTTTGGGAGCTTTATAGCATCTCCAGCGTAATTTGGGTAAAAATTCATTTTTGGTCAGGCTTATTCTAGTGGCAAAATGATCCCTTATCCAAATATATTATTTTTTTATACTTTCAAGACTATTTCTCTCCATTTTTTGTTTCCCCCAACGATTTCGGCCAAAAAGATAGCACACATCTCTTTTCAACAACGCAGTTCTTATTCCGCAACCAGCTTTAGAATTCTTCCAGAGAGAATAGAGAGAGATCGTCGAGTCTTCAGCATTCAGATATCCGAGAGAGAGAGAGAGAGAGAGTTACAAGTATCCAAGCTTAGAAAAGTCTTGACATCGTAGACGCCATGCTCTCAGAGTGGCATGGAAGGAGCTGTTGAAAAAAGAAAAGAGCCGTTGGAATATTGGGAAAAAAAATGGGAAGAGACTTGGGCTGTCTCAAATTTGGGAAAAGAAATGGGTCAAACCCAAAATGAGGAAGGATTTAGGTCAAAGATTGGAAATGATTTTTTGTGGGTTTTGCCCAAATTTTAAATTTGGGTCTTAAAATAGGTCAAGATTAGAGATGCTCTTAAAACCCTTGCGCATAGTCTATTAGTCTCTGATATATTTTTTCTACCTCTTTCTCTCTATTTAAAACCTCCTTCAAAACTCAAAACGAACAAGTCTTCAAGTGGTCCTTAACATCTCTGTTTTTTTTGTTTTTTTTGGGAGCTGTCCTTATCATCTCATTTGATCTAGACCTTTGGGTATAAGGTCCACTCCAATTTAATAGACAATGAATTCTCACCTACCTCAGACCGACCTCGATCGTCAAGAAATGAAAAACTTGGGTATTAGAAAACAACCGTGCTATTTGCACATATCATGCACATATATTTTTGTGGGGTCATATTGAGATTCTACGAAATGATCCGAACCATTCATTTTTTTAAAAATATTTTTTGGAGGGTTTCTATAAAAAATCAGATCTAACTGATATCGGTAAGGACTTTTTCAGAATTCGTAAGACAAAACATTTGGAGCTGATTTTTTACAGAAACCCTCCAAAAAATATTTTTTAAAAAATGAACGGTTTGAATCATTTTGTAGAATCTCGATATGGGCTCCATAAAAATGTATGTACAAGATATGTGAAAAACATCTGTGTGGGAATCATTACTGATTAGAAAACAAATGCCAAATGAAGGGGCATCAAGTTTATAGTTTATGTTATAAGAGAAAACAAATAAACCAAAAAAAAAGAAAGAAAGAGAAGGCCTGGTGACGGGGAGACATGGGGTAATTACTTATTGTCGTTATTTACAATTGGTTGTTCAGGGCACTTCATGCAAAACTCGACTGCATCCAGAGTTTTCAAGTTAACAACCGGACAATCTTGACGTTTTTCTATATATAAACTTGAGAAGTTGAATGTGGCTTTGTTTAACCGTGTGGAAGGAAATAGGAGGAGGGTGCGTTACTAAACCGAGTATCACGATCTCGTAAGAGAGTGACCCATGCATGCATCCATAGGATTTGTGCCGATCAATGACGTCAAATTAATAGTTGAGTAATTACGCAGCCGTCTAACTAATCACCATTGTATGATAGCACATGTCTTGCTTTCTACGCAACCACACATTCACATGAGACATATACATTTAGTTAATTTTAAACCTTTCATATGTGCGCAATTATTAATGTGTTGTAATGGCATCCACAACCAATACCTAGCTAAATTATACTTCCTCCGTCTCTTTTTTAGAGTCCAGTATTCTATTTTAGGTTGTCCCTTAATAAGTGTCCATTTTGTAAAGTTAGTGGGTAAAAGTTAGTGAATTTTCCATTTTGCCGTTAAAAGTAGATTCTATTTTAAAAGTTAGTGAGTAAAAATATAATGATAATGTTTTCATAGAGGGTAATGAGGGAAAGTAGAGGTAAAAGTTGATGTGAAAGGTGTAATAATAATGTATTTTTAACAAGTTGGAATTACGAAGCAGGACATTTAAAAAGGAACGAAAGGAGTAGTGAACAGTACAATTATTTGGCTTAGCTAGTCATCTTTCTTTTTCCAACCAACACTAGGCATTTTACCAATCATCTACTATTAATTAAAGAAATAATTTCTCTCCCTTTCCCCTCTTTGTTTTTTTTTGGGCTCCAGAGAACAATAAGAGGACTAAGGATAGGAGAGAGAGAACTAATAAAATAATGCGAGATAGGTGAACAGTAACAAGGATTAATTACTGCAGTTGCAAATTAGATTACTCCTCAAATTGGAGAAATTTTTCAGTGTCAGGTGGGTACTGCGCGGTCATGCCAAAATAAGAGAAAAAAAGAAGAGATAAAGAGGAGAGGTGAGAGAAGAGAGAGAATTTCAATCTGGGCCGTCCAATAAATTTTTGAAGATCCCGGATGTGCCAAGCGTGCACCACGTGGGCATGGCTATGTGGTACCCATCCAACTCCGAAAAATTTCTCAAATCGAGGCTGTTGTCCTAATTTTGGACCTTTTATGCTTTGTTTGGATTGTTTTTTTTTACATTCAAATAAAAAAATACTCATTTCTCCTACTTCTAATCATTACTCACTCATATCTCCAATTATTATTCTCATTTCTCTCTCGATCTCTCTCCAATCATTACATTTACTTCCAATCATTATTCTCATTTCTCTCTCCACTGATAATCGTACAAATTTCTCAAAAATTTCTCAAACTCTCATCCAAACACAACATGGGCTTGTTCGTTTGGGAGCTTTAGAGTATCTCGAGGGTTGACCTAAATTTGTTTTTAAATTTGGGTAAAAATTTATTTTTGGTCAAGCTCATTCCAATAGCAAAATGATCTCTAATCTAAATATATTGTTTTTTTTATGCTTTCAAGACTATTTCCCTCCATTTTTGTTTCCGCCAATGATTTCGGCTAAAAAGGTAGCACACATCTCTTCTCAACGACGCAGTTCTTATTCTGCAACCAGCTTTAGGATTCTTCCAGAGAAAATAGAGAAAGATCGTCGAGTCTTCAGTATTCAGATATCCAAGGGTGAGAGAGAGAAAGAGTTACAAGTATCCAAGCTTAGAAAAGTCATGGCATCGTAGACGTCATGCTATCAGAATGAGATGGAAGGAGTTGTTAAAAAGAGAAAAGAGCCGTTGGAATATTGGAAAAACAATGGGGAGAGACTTGGGTTGTCTCAAATTTGGAAAAAAAAAAATTGGTAAAACCCAAAATGAGGAAGGGTTTAGGTCAAAGATTGGAGAGGATTTTTTGTGAGTTTTGCCCAAATTTTAAATTTGGGTCTTAAAATGGGTCAAGATTAGAGATGCTCGTAAAACCCTTGCGCATAGTCTATTAGTCTCCGACATATTTTTTCTACCTCTTTCTCTGCATTTAAAACCTCCTTCAAAACACAAAACGAACAAGTCTTAGAATGGTCCTTAACATCTCTTTTTTTTTTTGAACTATCCTTAACATCTCATTTGATCTAGACCTTTGTGTATATGGTCCACTCCAATTTAAGAGACAATGAATTCTCACTTACCTCAGACCGACCTCGATCGTCAGGAAATGAAAAACTTGGGTATTAATTAGAAAACAACCGTGCTACTTGCACATATTATGCACATACATTTTTGTGTGGCCATATCGAGGTTCTATGAAATGATCCGAGCCACTCATTTTTAAAAAAATATATTTTGAGGGTTTCTATAAAATATCAACTCCAACGGATATCGATAAGGACTTTCTCAGAATTCGTAAGGCAAAATATTTGGAGTTGATTTTTTACAGAAACCCTCCAAAAAATATGTTTTTTAAATGAACGGTTCAGATCATTTTGTGGGACCTCGATATAAACCCCATAAAAATGTATGTGCAAGATATGTGAAAAACATCTGTGTGGGAATCATTACTGATTAGGAAACAAATGCCAAATGGAGGACCATCAAATTTATAGTTTATGTTATAAGAGAAAACAAAAAGAAAAAAAGAAAAAGCATGGTGACGGGGAGACATGGGGTAATTACTTGTCATCATTCTTTACAAATGGTTGTTCAAGGCAGTTTATGCAAAACTCAACTGTGTCCAGAGTTTTCAAGTTAACAACCGGACAATCTTAACGTTTTCTATATATAAATTTGAGAAGTTGAATGTCAGCTTTCTTTAACCTTGTGAAAGGAAATAGGAGGAGGGTGCGTTACTAAACCGAGTATCACGGTTTCGTAAGAGAGTGACCCATGCATGCATCCAGTAGGATAAGAGATAACACAAACAAGTTGAATATGTGTGGTTTGAATTTAAAGATCACATATATCTTGTGAATTTGAGCTTCTAGCTCGCTAGCTCTGAGGCTAAAGGGGTCACCTCTAATTTAATAAATTCGTACGGTTTTCTGGTAGAGTTTAATAACCTCACATTTAATTAGGTGGGTTCAAAATTCGAACAGTCCATGGATAACATGTACGTGATCAATGGTGTGGGTGGCCAGGGTGGATGCAAACCCCACCCCAGCTTCAAATAAACTTTTCTTTTTCTTTTTCTTTTTCTTTTTCTTTCACACTAAAATATAATTGGATTAGGTACCTAATTAATGATATTTGGACAAATTTATATTTTACGTAGTTAATGTAAAGATTGTGTATTTAAAACATGAATTAATGATCGAGACGGAACATAACATTATTAATGTGTCACTGAACTCTTATTTGGACTAAGTTCTTTTTGTTCTTTCTAACAATATAAAAACGCCTACAACAAAAGCTAAAATTCTAGAAATACCTCTTTGCGTTTCTACGAAAAAATGTAGAAGAACACAAGTGAGCTTAGAATCTACGCTGTCACTCCCGAATCTGATTCCTAACTCGGCCATTGCCAATAGAATTCCACTACTATTTATTTTTTCCGTTTCTATTTCTTCACACCACCCAGTGTGTAATTTTTACGTTTGAGCCTCTCTCTTCTTCTTTTTTCTTTCAATTTTGCTACAACTGCAAACACATTTATACAAACACTCACGATATTATTTATAAATAAATGTGTTTGTGGTTCTAGACTTTTTTGTTTTTCTTTTCTCCTAAGATAATTTATTATCCAGGAAACTATTGAGAACCCTCCCCTAATTGATTTGAAAATTCTTTGTAGTTGTATAGGGCTTAAATTAATTAATCTCACATAACTCTCGATCAAAGAAATGTTGCCTAAAAATGCGGTGCAGCCCTACGTTTTTATTGGCTGCCCAATTATACAGAGTTCCAGCACCTTCTAGCAGTCTTTAGTACAGGGAGATGACATATATATCTAGTGCGTACTGCGCCTAATTTTCCCTACAGCATAATCTAGGAGAACTTTTCTGGTGCCGGGTGGGTACCACATGACCATGCCCACGTGGTGTCCGAGCAGTAATGGATGGAATTAGGAGCGAGAGTCTAGTGGCGACAGCCACCACGACAAGAATTTTCGAAAATGCAATTATTATATGTAAAAAAAATATTATCTTCAACTTATATAGTCTCGCCACTGCTAGATTTTTTATCTTATTTGTTGTTATACTAGTCCTAAATTCTTTATTTTTTTAAGAAAGAAAATTCAGAAGGTATTTCAAACTAAATTCAATAGGCCAAAGTGAAACAATATAAAGGATAGGGTGTAATTAATGGGAAAAAAAAAACTCCACACTTTAATCCTAAAACAACTTAAAAATTAAACTAAGTTAAACTAAATATATACTCGGCATTAGTGTTGTAGTGGATTTCTTTTTTATTTTCGATTCTCAGTTCCAAATTTCCGATGGCAGCACTGTGTGGATTTCTCATTTAGAGCAGTGGTGGACTTCCGAAACATTAAAAAACTATTTATCATTTGACGTTTTGTGTGGATTTCTCAAACTTTATTGTAAAAAAAAAGGTTAGTCTTCTTCAATTTTTTCATATTCAATTGATGTTAGAGAAATTATTGAATATTTTGAATCCCTTGTTGAGTTTTGTCTTAGCAATAGATGATATTTGCACTACATTGAGAAAGTATAACATCATGTACTATAGTAAAGTTCGTACTCCATGTGCAAATGACAAACACTATTTACTATAGTTTTTGTTATGTTATTTTAATTTTTTCTAGAGTCGATAATTATTCATATTGTAATGCATTTTTTTATAGTTGATGATCAATAAGGTTGGAAACTGCAGTCCGGTTGGTGGTGGATTTGCTCTTGATGTACAATTATTGATCAAGATACGATTCTTGAAATCAGACCGCAATAATGTAGTTTATCGAGAATTCCCATATGTCCCATCATGGATGTTATCATTGACCGAACTAGGAAGGATATTAGTTGATATGCACATGAACTAACTGGCCTAATAACCCTGACCGTCGTTAAAAAAAAAAAATTTGAAGAAGGTTGGATATATCAAACCTTTGGATGCCAAAGTCTTTCATTTCCACTGTTATCTCTGCATCTGTTGCCTCTTTAGTGTAAAGCTCGCTCAATCTCTCCTCCACAACTTTCTTCTCCGCGTCAATATCTAATCCACCGCCTCCGTCGAGTGTCTCACCCATGCGGTAAGGGTTTTCAAGTATGAGCCCCGCCTTTTCCCCGGATACATAAGCTGAAAACATAGAAACCATTTTCAAGCCTAATCAAATAATCTAGGGTTAAGAAAAAGGAAATACTCCCTCTGACCCATTTTAAATGTCCCCGTTTATATTTTGAGATATCCGAAATCTTTGTCCCGTTTCTGAAAACAAACAATCATAACATACCAAACTTCTAGTGTTACCCTTAAAATGTACTCTTTCGATAGAATCATGTATAATGGTAGACAATAAATTCTTTACATCGCACCACGTTACAAAGCAGTGGTCTCAATCAATAGAACATGGTGACATGACGCAATATAATTGATTCGGAGGAAACAAATGTTTACACCGGCAATGTAAAGAATTTATTCTCATAATAATGATAATGTAGTAGTAAAAGACACCAAGAAAATGACAATCAATGGACTCTTTCGATCCTATATTCCCATAGATTTCTACTTCATGTATCAATGCAATCTCAATCACGCATTCACAGCATGTTGAATTTTCGACGCACCCAAAAAAGAATAGTCTTGAAATATACCTAATTAAAAGGCTTGAAAGAGAGAGGCGGAGGAGCAAAGAGCTAGCGTACAAAGGTGGCCCAACTTCATTGAAGGCCGAAGGCGACATCTGAGTGCGAGTTGGCTTTGAGTAATCTAAGTGTGACTCTAAACTCATTGATGTTTGACCTAGTATATTATTTTGATTTTTTTTTTTTGTTTTTTTAAGATGTAAAGTTGTTGCTGAAGAAATACTTAGTCTCTAGTGCATATGATTCTAGTATTTTCAGGTGGTACGCCCTCTTTGGAGTAGTTTTTTTGAAGTTGAAATGTACTCATTCGATAGACACATGTATATAATGGTAATGGAGTAGCAAAAGACAACAAAAAAATGATAATCGATGGAATTGTCAGGTGGTACGCCCTCTTTGGATCCTATGTTCCCATAAATTTCTACTTCATGTATCAATGCAATCTCAATCACACCATGTTGATTTTCGACAAACCCAAAAAAGAATTAAATCTTGAAATATACCTAATTAAAAGGCTTGAAAGAGAGAGGCGGAGGAGCAAAGAGCTAGCATACAGAGGTGGCACAATTTCAATGAAGGCCTAAGGCGACATCTAAAAGTGCGAGTTGGCCTTGAGTAATCTGAGTGCGATGCCAAACTCATTGATGTTTGACCTAGTATATTATTTTGATTTTATTTGAATTTTTTTTTTGTTTTCATAAGATGTAAAGTTGCTGAAAAAAATACTTAGTCTCTAGTGTATACGATTCTGGTATTTTCCTAAAATATAAAATAGGAGAGAGATTAATCTTATGGAATGATCAATTGTGAAAAGATCTTTTTTAGAAGGCCTTTTGCCCAAATGAGGTTCTTTTACCAATTGAAGTAGTTTTTTAGAAGTTAAAATGTACTCTTTCGATAGAAACATATATATAATGGTAATGGAGTAGCAAAAGACCCCAAAAAAATGATAATCGATGGAATTGCCAAGTGGTACGTCCTCTTTGGATCCTACGTTCCCATTGATTTCTACTTCATGTATTAATGCAATCTCAATCACACCATATTGAATTTCTGACGCACCAAAAAAAGAATAAATTTTGAAATATAACTAAAGGGGTTGAAAGAGGCGGAGGAGCAAAGAGCTAGCAGCATATAGAGGTGGCCCAATTTCATTGACGGCCTAAGGTGACATCTGAATGTGAGCTGGCCTTGAGTAATCTGAGTGTGACGCCAAACTCATTGATGTTTGACCTAGTATATTATTTTGATTTTATTTGAATTATATTTTTTCGTTTTTAAAGATATAAAGTTGTTACTGAAGAAATACTTAGTCTCTAGTGTATACAATTCTTGTATTTTCATAAAATCTAAATATGATAGAGATTTATCTTATGGAATAATTAATTGTGCCAAAAAGATCTTTTTTAAGAGGCCTTTTATCTAAATGAGGTTCTTTTACTAGTTGAAGTAGTTTTTTTTAAATGAAATTAAATTTGTAGTATAAATGAGTACACCTGCATGAAAGTGATGCCTCTGATCATAATTAATAGAAGGCCTACGCAGAAGCCTGAAAAATCCAGTGCGACTGGGTGTAGCTTAATTGAGCATCCGTACAGTACCCGGTGATGCTGCCAAGCACCCGCGCTTGGCAGCTATGCCAAGCGTCCAATCCGATTGTTCATCTCGACAATCGACAGCTCGGATATTAATCTGAGCAACGGACGATTTAGATTTTTATCCGCTCAGCAGCGCTACGAAGCACCCCGCCCCCCTTGTACATTTCCATAGAAGAGGTGAGGGCCCAATCTTTGCCAAAAGCATCAATTGGTTGTTTATTCCCCTGAATCGGGGTTACTAATTTAGTTATTGGTTCCCTTAATGGCATATAACTTAGGCTGAGTGTAATTGTGGCGTATATTCCGTTTGATGTAATTCACATACTACTATTAATCTTCTACAGCTTGTTAAAAAAACATATAGAAAACTAAAATTCAACTGAAGGTAATAAAAGCAACAATGGTGTATCAATCATCACTAAGGAAACTAATAAAAATTATGCAATTAAAATCATCTTAAAAGGTACTAGTCATTAAAATAGTCAAAACTGGAGAGGGACTTTACTTACCTGTGGATACATGGAGGAGCAGCTGTATATTTGCACATTTTTTTGCAAAGTTTATAACATTCATAGCTCCAAATGTATTGAGATGCAACGCAACATCGTATCTACACAAAAATAGACAAAGCAAAACAAAATCTTTCGTTGGTAAGTATATTATGAGAACAGATCGATAAAAATCGTAGCTGTGGATCAAACCAAAATAAAATGAAATGAAAATATATAGTAGCTCATACCTTTCATCAAAATTGGTTGTTGCAGCCAAATTCACTACAATGTCAACCTCCTTCCACATCTCTTCCACCAAATTAGGGTCATTCACGCCCAAGTTCTCAAAAGTAATGTCACCAGGGACTAAAGTGACTTTTTCCGAAATAAAGGGATTCAAATTCTCACCCAGTTTCTCTCTCAGGACTCTAAACAAGTCCTTAGCTATGACCTACAACAATTAAATAGTCGCTAATTAAGTTAATTATATATACTCCAACCATATCACAAATATCTACTATTAAAAGGACTACAAATTGAGATTACGCAATTTTGATCCCCTACGGCTATTTTTCTATTTGGTGTATCATAAATTAATTAGTGCTGGCCGCGCGAGGTCCTGCGTTGATGGATCAACAGGAACGCCCCTTGTAATCTAACTCACTATCCTAGCTACCGGCATTATACCTGGTTGAAATCCTCTCCATCGAATCTTGTCTGTATTGGCATTTCGATACGTACATTTTCGTCGTTTGATCAGTTGAGAATCTTTTGATCTCGAGGTTTTGACGTCGTGATCTAATAATGGCAGAAATGCATCGGAATGCTGGTGAGAAGTAGAGCTTACGGCGTGCGTTTCGGTTTAACTATCCAATTAAATGGAAGTTACCTAAGATCGATGTATGCAGTGATGGATTTTGTTCAAATCGATCTGTCTTGGAAAAACTGGAAAGCTACTAATTAATTATGCTTTTTTTTTTTTAATTTGGTGGAAGCTACGTACTTTTATGCTTGATTAATTAGTTACCTCATTGTGGAACCTTTGGGATGCTGACTTAGCATCTTCAGCTCTGAGAAGAAGATAGAGCCTCTTCACATTTGGCTGAACTCTAAGTATCTTCTCCACAAAAACTACATCCATAGAAACAATGTGTTGCGTTATTTGGCAAAATCATCAGTACACACACACACACACACACACAGAGAGAGAGAGAGAGATTATACTCTTTGCTATAAAGCCAGTGGCTCCAGTGACTAAAATGGTCTTGTTCTCAAGGAACTTGATAATGCTCCCCAACTCCATTGTAAGGAAAAAGGACCAGCAAAAGTGTAAGAGTCAGAGACAGAGAGAGAGAGACAGAGAGAGAGAGTGTGTGTGTGTGTGTGTGAGTGAGAGAGAGAGAGAGAGAGAGAGAGAGAGAGGGGGGAAAAGGAAAAGAATGAGAGAGGTGAAGTAGTACTGAATACTTTGGAGAGCTTTTGGGGCAATATATTAGGATTGATTTTCAATTTGGAGGTGCTAGAGTACTGTTTATATATATAAGAGAGAGAGAGAGAGAGAGAGAGAGGGGTGGAGCGAACGCAAGAAGTTGCTAATTTTTTTGGTTAGAGATAGATAACAAGACGGCGGTGTGTTTTTTTAGTTTTATTGAGATATTGAGATGATGATTCTTTCCCTATGTTTTATTACTCCTAAAAGATACAGTAAAATCATATGACCCAATTTGCTTTTTCTTCCAAACCTAACCAGTTACTTCATGACACGTGTCAAAACACTAGCGGTGTGCTTGGAATGGGATGTATGTAAGGGAGCTGGCTCGTCGGCAGTCCCCTTATGGGGTACGGAGACTACACTGTGAATTCAGCCAATTATCGGTTTGTGTTGCGTTTATTTTTATGATTGAAAACGTTTATATTATAGAGCTTGTTGAAAACTTCAAGCATGTCAAAAATTATGCTAATTAATCACTTTTTAATACCTGATCGGATTACATTTATGTTTCTGAAAATGGATGTGGCCACACTGAATCAAACCCATCAAGCCTAATTTAATAAAGCAAAAATTCACTCCCATTATGTATTACCAAGTATCCAATTAGCATGATTTTTGACGTCCTTAAAGTTTTTGATGAACTCTACGACATGAACGGTTCCAATTATAAAAATTAACTCGATACAAGCCGATAATTAGCCGACTCCACGGTATAGGGAACTCCCGACGAGCCAAATTCTTTAGCTAAAGAAGTTTAAAGCTTCCGGATAAAAAAACAAAACAAAAAGTCTTGGTATGTGAGCGGTTGTGGATCAAGTTGTGTTTGGACCATTGTGTATGGAGGGAAAAAAAGTGTGTTTTTTTTAGAAGGGAAAAAATGAAGACGTTTAATGCTTGTAAATTGCACTGCTGTACTAAAAAGCTGGCAAGTTCAAAAGGGAGTGTACTTTAATGTTTAAACTGATGAGTGCTATACCTGAGCGTAATGCTGGGGTACCGAAAATATGGATATCAATATTTTGAATACCGTACCAGTTAGAGTACCAATTTTTTTATTAGTACGGAACGTATCGGTACTGGTAAGATACAGGGTACCGTTTCAGATTGATCTCTATTAGTGTTATTTCCTACTTAAAAGAATTTATAGTATAATATACAATTTTTAAAACAAAAAAAATAAAAAATATTCCGGTATTTGTTCGATACCATCCTGTATTTTCCCGGTACAGTCCGGTATTGACCGATATTGTCTGGTACTTGAAGAAAAAATTATTTTTAAAAATAGTCCGGTGCTATCTGGTATTGGCTGATACTGACCGGTACCGCCGATACCGCCGGTACTGACCGGTATTTGAACCAGAACAGAATTAGAGGTGTAGGGTATCGGATTCTGTCAAAAATGGTACGTACCGGACGGTACGGCATGGTATTGATAACTTTGATGCATATATGGTGTGTGGGGCTCACTTTTGCGTTCGACAAGAATAATACTATATATGAATTGTTTATAAAATTCAAATAATTTTTTTAGTGGACCTTTCAAAACATTAGCTCAATAGGCAAGTGTAAGTGGTTGATCCAATATTTCAAGTTTTCATTCAAAACTATTAAATTGTTTTGGATAGACTGGAGGAGCGTGTTGTGAAGCCCCATGCTGTGCACGGCGAATCGCCATTACTCTGGTCTCGCTTTAATGATTGGAATCGTTCACTTCGTAGAGCTCATTGTGTAGAATAAGTGTACCATCAGCTTGATCAGATATAATTAAGTATCTCATCCGAACAATATTATTATCTTGAAATTATTAAGTACATTATTATCTTGAAATTATTAAGTGTACCAAAAAAATAGTGGATGTTATCTAGTGTTTAGGATCCATTTGTTTCAAGATAATAATGTTCGGATGAGGCACTTAATGATATCCGATCGAGTTGATTTTTGGTGCACTTGTTCTTCACGACGAGCTCTACGAAGTGAACGATTTCGATTATCGAAGTAAGACCGGAGCAATGGCAATTCGTCGTGCACAACACACTGTGCAGCACGGGGCTGCACAACACGCTCCTCCAGTCCGGTTTTGGATACTTCAGTGCTTGTATTCGGGAGTTTGTTCCCTGTTCTTGATGTCTTGGTCTCTATAATTTGCTCGTTTAGCTCAATAATTTTTTTTATTTTTTTACATACCAAAAAAAAATAAACGGTTGATTCAATCTAACAAGTTTTCATTCAAAACTATTAGAGTTTTGGATACTTCAGTGCTTGTATTCAGGAGTTTGTTCCATGTTCTTGATGTCTTGGTCTCTATAATTAGATTGTTTGGATCTACTACTATTTAATGGCAATGGCCATGACTTTGAATCTCAAGGAAAAAATAAGTTGTCAAGAACATCCTATAAGAAATTTGAAGACCCGAATATCTGATGGTATTATTATTAGATCCCGAAATGTTATGATGCATGAAATAAGAAACATGAAAGTGACGGCTCGGATTCGCTCTGTGTGTGAATTTGAGCTGTCCATTCTCTTTTATGGACACTTTCATATTTCCTGAATCAGCTATCGGTTGACTCGTTCCTGTTTGTACTTTGTGATGAAATTACCCTTCATGTCCACCCATGTGATTAGGTATAGCCAGTACTAAACAAGCCTTAATTTCCGTTTGACCCAAAAAAAAGTACTAAAACAAGCCTGAATTTCCGTTTGACCCAAGAAAAGGTACTAAACAAGCCTGAATTTCCGTTTGACCCAAAAAAAAGTACTAAACAAGCCTGAATGCTAATTAAGGGGGTGTTCTTCTAAAAAAGCCATTAGCTTTTCCGCTAAAAATGAGCCAAATAAAGCCACATAAAGACGAAAATAAGTCAATAAGTCAATGTTTTCGTCTTTATTCAAAAAAAATTAGATTTCGGTCAAAAAATTTTACTTTTTAGATTCCTCTCGTCGTGAGGATGCAATAATCCCTAAAAAATTGATAATAAGGCAAGTGATACGAAAAAATTTTGAATAAGAACAAAAAATAAGCCACTTTGACTTATTTGTCCGAACATCCCCTAAGCCCCCGAGAGGCCTAGAGCATGTGAGCTGGGTGAGTATTACATTTTTGGAAAAGTGGCAGAAGTTAGCTTTTGGGCTTTAAGATGGAGGAACCCACCACCACCAACTTCAGTGTCCCGCATTATAAAAGTAACCAAAATCGGTAAACTAATTTATTGAAAATGGGTGACATAAAAGGGGATCCAATTAGGGCAATTGAGTTTACTTATATCTCATAAAGACAGCTTAACAATAGTTGAATTTTTGTGTTTTGATGTTTTGAACAAAAAAAAAACTTGGAAACTAGGACAACTGAAGTAGCACAAGATCAAACCCCACCTTCAACTTCAAGTTTAAGACGCAAAAGACTCAAGTTTCCCCCCCCAAAGATACAAGTATGTGTGTATATCGATTTTGCACTGTAGTTGGCTTATCAGCCATCTAGCTACATGAAGTGTTTTTCATGCATGCACGTAGTGCTCTTTACAGGAAGTGCAAAAAAAAAAACCTCTTTATGATGGCATCGGTCGCACTAGGTTGGCATTGGTCAGTCTCTGTGAAAAGCATCATCAACTGTAGAACTATCGTGCTTACCGAACATTGGCAAGTAGTTAGCATGCAAGGCTTGAACAACTGACCGTGCGATCAATTTATCATGGGACTCGTATCCTTCATTTAATTGAGATGTGTTTTCTGTATCCTTGTGCATAATAGGTCTTTATAATAACTATATTAGTTGAACACGGTAGGTTGTGATCATCATATTCACAAGGGGGACCCATTAATAGGCAAGGGAAGTCAAGTAAACCCACTAAGTTGGGAAACCCACCAGAAGAATATTTAAATTTTTTAACATTTTTATAATTTTGCCCCATAGGCTTTTGAACTTGTAGTTGTTGCCCCAAAGATAATAGAATTGCCCCATAAGTTCTACACCCTTTGGTTCTTATCCCATAAGTAAAACAACTGCCCAGATTTTTTAGGCATCTCTCTCTCAACAAGAAAGATCGACTTTGTGGCAAAAGGATTTCGACTGTGACTTCTTTTAAAAGAAGTTAAGGTTGAGCACGAATTTAAATCACACATTTAGGTGGGTTTTACACATTTGGGAGTGGACGTCATACATTTGTGTGATTTAAGTTTGTGCTCAACCATGTTCCAGGGGCATTGATTAATTTCACTTTTTCTTGTATGTGTTTTTGGAAGAAAATGATTATCAAAGGCACCCCATTTTTTATCTTTTAGTGTGAACTTTATGTGTAATTTTCATTAAAAGACAATAAAAGAAGTGGACAAATAAAAAAAATATGAGTGTAAAAATCATTACTCATTTGGAATTTTAATTTTTAGGTATAAATAGATATCCTTTTTGTTTTGAGAAATTTTATAGATAGATAATTCACTTAACCACTTTTTGTATGGCATTTCAGTGCATGTAATTTTTGTAAGTATATTGTAAATGAACTATATAAAATCAATAGATGTCTTCTTAAATCCTTTTTGTATGTTGGTTTAAGGTTTAGGGTAGGTAATTGATCCCACTGCCAATAAATCCTGGGTCCGTCACTACATATTCATCAATGCATTTGTAATGTGTATCCAAAAAAAAAAGTACATACGCATATTATAATTTCGTGCAGAGATTGCGTTACGGCATCCACTTTAATTTCTACTCAAGCAAATCACTTTTTCAAAATAGGAAGAAAAAGATATTTTTCTGCTTAAGCAAGTCAATTTTTCAAATACCTACTATTGTATTAGACTTTCTATTTTAACACAATTCTACTGAAATGGAGTAGTATTCTTTTCTTCCAATAATCCTTGTTTTACTTTTTCCAAGTAGTGGTGGAGAGAGTTGAAGGAGAGAGAAACACAAATAATGAAATAAGAGGTAGGAGTGAAAAGTTTGTTTTTCAAAACAATTTGTTGAAGTGCTCTATGGAAGCTGGTAAAGGGCTAGTTTTATGATTTTAATTTTGGTTAACGATGATGTTTAGGGAATGAGAAGCGGATCCTCTAGGACGTTAATTTTGGGCGCCGCTATTTGCAGCCCTTGATTTTCTCTCATAGCCCGTTAAAAATTTTCAATTATACTCGACAGTTAGTTACCGAAATTGAGATACATTTTCAGCATCCAGTTACCGAAATATGATATTTTTTTCAACAATTATTTACCGAAAATGCATGTTTGGCAGTTGTTTACCGAAAGTTGAACATATTTTCGACATGTAGTTACCGAAATATAATCTTATTTTCAACAGTTATTTACCGAAATGTTATTTATGATTTTCAACAACCACTTACCGAAATATGGTGGGCTATGGAAGAAAATAGAGGGTTGCGAATAACCGCGCCCTTAATTTTTGAGATCTCCCTGGATTTGCCTTTTTTTTTTTGGAAAATTTACATATATGGTCATTCTCGTTTCATTCGAGTCTCATTTTTGTCCTCCAAGTATCAATTATAAACTCTTTTGACCTTCAAGTTTGGTTTTCGTACCAAATTTGGTCACAATTGATAACTTCTATTAGCCAAACTAGACGAAAAAAATCAAATTGATGGCAGTTTGGATGTTGTAGTTCGTACCAAGTTGGTTATCAATTAACCAAACTTGAAGATCAAAAGAGTTGTAATTGATACTTCGAGGACGAAAATCAGATTCAGGTGAAACTAGAAGGACCATTTTTATAAATGTTCCTCTCTTTTTTTAACAGGGAAAAAACATTTCCCTTTATCTTTGAAGCAACACAAGTACAAAGATTAAAGGGAAAATGATACAACTGCATCACTACCAAAAACTATCATCCCAACTACCTTGGCATAGAGGCCTTGGACAATCACATGTCATCCAAACACCGAAAGAAGGTTGACGAGAGACCAACACGACCCTAAGTGAGAGAACGTTACATTATAATAAAGAAGTCAAATCTCCAAACAGGTGGAGGAAAAAAACCCAAAAAAGTCCCATTCAAATGAATCCAAAATTAACCCCTTTTGAGCCCATCACCCTGATCTTGTGACTATAGTTAATTAGCAGCAGCAACCAAGGATAACAAGATCAGTAAAGACCATTCGCATTTAGTACCAACTCACAAGGATATAAAGAACAGTAGCATCAGGTATCCGAGCGACCTAGAAGCACAGCAGCAGGTAGCAATATTTAGGGGTAAACGGTAGGGTTTGCTTCGGTTTAAGCATTTTTCCAAACCAAACCGGATACTTCGGTTTTGACATTTTACAAGCCAAACCAAATATTAATGGTTCGGGTTGACCAGTTTATTCAGGTTTTCAGATTGCTCTTCGTGCATTTTTCGACAATAACTTATATCTAATTCCTATGGGACAAAATTGGTAAGAGAAAGGTGGACAAAATTGTTGAAAAATGCGTTCTAGTAAGGAATCCCTTACTTTCCACCAGTTTGGTCCGGTGTCGTTTTTTATCTGGTTTAATGTTCCTGGACAACTCTAAATTCCAAATATAGCAGCAAAATGATACTCCCTTGAACATACTTCAAATACTTTAATAGGGCTGCACCTCGTGGAGGATTTTACTAAGAGAAAGGAAAATGAACATTCCCTTCTTAGTTTTTATTCGCGATTTGATCAGTGCAATGGGTGTTTTGATTCAGTAATGATGCAAAAACAAAATAGAATACAATGGGGAACTTAGTTACAAAAAAATCAAAAACAAAAACCAAACCCTAGAAGCCTACATCTAGATGGGAGTTCCAGAAAGGAGGATACCAAATTTACACCGTATCCAAACGACCAAATTAGGCTTTAACATGTTACAGGGAACAACATCCACTAACTAGATTACAGTTACCCATGTAAACTGTTAAAGAGAGAAATCAAAACAACTTATGCTATTTCAAGAGTTAGAACTTCTGTTACATACCCCCAGAACTCCTCCAATGTGCCTCAGCTGACAAGAAATACAAGGGAGGTTTAACCAAAATGAAGTTGACTCAATTCAATCTCTCTATGTCGGAAAACCTTCACAGAATGATGCCACACGAGACACAACGGAGTATGAAGCCAGAATACGTACTTCGTCAAACACATCAGCAACACCATACATCAGTGTTCTATATCACAAGAAACATTGCTTCCAAAAGCAGAACTCAGGAACCATCCGTTTCTTTCACCTGTGGGGCCGGATCTAATGGCTCTAAAGGTCGGTCCAAATCAACATTGTTTACTAGGGGCACCGTGGACTCTATTCCATCTTTTTCAGGCACGGCCGAGTCAATTTGATCCACTTTTGATAAGGGGGCTAACTCTGTTTTATCACCAGCTGGCTGCACTGAACCCGTTTGATCCGCTGCTGAAAGGGCAAAAGCCATTTGATCAGTTGTTGGAGGGGTGGAGGCCGTTTGATCTGTTGTGGGCAGCAATTCTATAAGAGGGGTGGAACTTTTGGGGTCAGGAATGACTTCGGTTGTTTCATATTCAGATAGGAGATCCATGAATTCATTAAGAAGACGCTGGACTTTTCTGTTTGATGCCATTGCCGGAAGAATATCTTCCCTTAAAAGTTTGTGCTTCTTCATTCCCTGCGGAAGCCCAGACTATGTGACTTGGCAACCCCCGAAAGAAACCACAAAAACCAGAACATAACTCACATGCATATACAGAGAGAGAGAGAGAGAGAGCACTTGGAAATTGTCAAATCCTAGAGTAAACCAGGTACTACAATCATTAGGGTGTCCTACTTCGAAACAATTTTGAAAAACCAACCCAAACTCCAACTCTAATCCATTCAGGAATAAAGCTTAACATGTTGAATTCCACTCACAGTCACAGCACACTAGGATACCACCGAAAGGGTTCTTTTCTGGAGTTCCACCATATAAAATTGGAACAGTAAAAACTTAAGGATGATTTTGAACCAGAAACAACCAAATGAACCTCAGAGCAAGTGTAGGTATGTGGGATGCAGAAAGAGGGTGAACTTCCGAAAGCCATTTTTCTTTAATACCCTCAGTCAAAATGCAATATTGATGCAATCATGCAAGCCTCTTAAACTCGTACCTCTAAAAGAGATAAAAGTCCACCTTTTAGAAGAGTGGGGTGCTTAATTACCATTGCTAAAAGGTTAAGGGATAGAAAAACAAAATGTTCAAAAGTTTATCAAGAATCGAATACAGCAATATTTTCTTTTTCACATTAGGCCTAAACTATAAAGCTTCCATAAGAAGTGTGATGACAAAGGAGACGGGATGTCCTTGTCTTAAACTCCAAGAATATATAAAGAAGCCCTAATGAACACCATTAACTAGGATAGATGACTTCAATGTGAAAATGCAAAATTTGATCCACTCCACCTCTCACTCCTTTGCCATCCTCCAAAGCAAGCATATCAGAAAATCCCAGCTGCAATGGTTGTAGGCTTTCTCCAAGTCCAACTTGCAAATAACCCCAGGACTGATGTTTGAAGCCTCACATGCACGCACACATAGGCAATCAAAGTTGCATCCAAGATTTGTCTACCACCCCTGGACTTGGCAACAATGTTGTACACTAGGGTAATATGCCAGAAGTCCTCAATGACCACACCAATCCTATAAAAAAGCGGCATTCAAGCTCGTCTCAAACCCCCTAAAAAAAAGAGCTCCTTAAAAAATGGTAATGCATACCCCTCAGAAAGGGCCGTTCGACCCAAGATATATAATCCTCTCCTAACTCCAACTATCAAGGCAAGGTATCCTCCCATCCACCTCCAAGTCCAATCCATGAGAGACCCTCACAAAATTCCTGCTCCCTGCCAAGGGACAACCACTGAGGACTCCTGGGGAATGAATCTTAAAACTCCCTCATTGCACTACTGAGAATTTCACAGTTCCAATGTCTAGTGGGGAACCAAACAAACACTTTTCTCTTCTCCTATCTCCCCTTATGGAACTTGTCTTCTTACTTATTCTTCTCCTCTTCACATCCAGTTTTCCTCTGGCTTTTGTTTCCATTTTACTAGAACCCAAATGAATCAGATCTATTAGGACATAAATAAATGCACAAGAAGAGGAGGAAATGACCCTGCCAACGAGCCCAAAATGCTATGGTGGATTATAAACCATTGATCAAAGTAAACGACAATATTCAACATTATAAACCATTGATCGAAGTAGTCGACAACTCAAACAAATGTTTTTAAAAAAGTTCATTTTTTATCCTTGGTAAACGAAATATGAAATCCATTTTAAAAAAAAAAAAAACGAAATATGAAACACATTGAATGAGCAGCTGTATTTTCTAAATCATGACAAGTTTGTCTGTAATGAAGATTCTTTTAAGAGATACTCAGAGTTGCAGTAGCACAAAAATATTGATGACACCAAAGAAGAGGTGCATCAAATCTTACCAGCACACAAGAATCCCATTTCAGGTCCTTGGGATCTGAAGATACAGCATCAGCCATCCCAGTTGGAGGTCCAAGAAAGTTCTCACAAACTTCCCGCAAACGGGACTCATCCGCCTCTCTGCAATACGAGAGAACAAATTATTCCAAGTAAGAGAACATATAATTAGCAGTTGATATTTCCTACGGCGCTATTGCAAACACACAGTCCAATTATAGAGAGAATGAAGACAGTAACACCTAACCATACAACTAAGTTAATGTGACAAAGAATTCAACACAGCAGCAAAGCACTTCAAGTTTCACAATGAGTACAAAATTAGATTTCTAAGTCACAGTAATGAAGACTTCACTTGTATACACTAGAAAATGGAAACCCAACCAACCTTGCCAGAAATCGCACGTAGGACAGAAGGCACTGGTGATATTCAGACGGGGACTTCAATGCCAGCGCAGATGCTAGTTGAGATTCCAAATGAGCACGTGTTTGCACACCATCGTCAGTGACTCTGTACCAGAAACACCATGCAGTTAAACTCTTGCAGTAATGAAAATTTTGTCATAATTTGTATATAGACACTTGATAGGAAGAGATTTCAAAAGGCATCGAATCTGAACCACAGCAATCACGACAACAGTCTAAATTGAAGAAAATTGTGAGCTTGGTAAAAGCTGACATGTTCCTAAACATAAATACAAATGGAATCAAACTAGTTACATGACAGATTCATACAAAGGGTTATTATAAGACTGGATTATTGAACTTTGCATGAAAACCCAGTTAAACAATGGGAGAGCACCCATTTTCCACAGTCCGCATGGGGTCTCATTCGATGGTAGATGCTACATCCCATCCTATGGTCACCACCGAAGAGGCATTTTACTGTTGGCAGCCTCTATGATTCTGACCGCAAAGAATCCAGCTACACAAGGTAGATGCTTCCTAATTGGTGTTGCATTTTATTTTTGCATGAGCAAGAGGGTACTGAGACAGTTAAATACCTCTAAGGCCATTGCTCGGTTTCAGGGAGCTATGATCCATTCTTTTTCATGTCGTGAGCAGTTCTCGACAGTGTATATACATAAGGAGATGATAAGGAACGTACATTCTTAAGCTAAAATGCTAAAGCCAGTTATGTTCGGTTTTTTGCTTTAACAAGGTCAAAAATGGATCCTCAGCAGCCAATTGATGGATAGATATTTGGGGCCAACTCTTAGTAGTAGGATCCTTTCAAAATGGGTGCGCTCCCAAGATGGGAGCTTGACGAGAGCTCGCTCTAACTAAGAAGGGGGAGCTTGACGAGAGCTCGCTCTAACTAAGAAGGGAGCTTATTGGGCCATAAAGGCAGTTATACTCTTACTTTGAAGGGAATTACGACTTTGAAGGGAGTTACGCCATTGTGGAACTAAGAATATGAAAATTATATCAGTCAAGAAGTTTTGGAAATTGTTAATTGTGAAAATTCTAAATAAGTATATTGTTTCCTGCAACGGTCAAGTATTTATAGATATTTTATATACGTATTTATACAGAATCTCTATACGCTCACCTAGAAGCTCCTAAGGTCGCTCCCAACCTTGGAGCTTCAAGGTGCCTCCTTTCCCCCGCACCCACTCTTGTGCTGATAAGGGCCAACTCCAGAGAATATTTGAATCATACATGCCCCTATACAGACACACCCCACCCACCTGCATGTTTTAGTGGCATTTCTTCCACACACAACAAAAACCAAAAACGATGGCATAGTACTTTGTTGAGGCTACTACACAATTTAAGAGAAGGAAAAAAAAATCACGATGCATACAAACCTGCTCCAACCTGGCTTCCTGGCCAAGAACTTCCTAACGTCCACCTGTAAAGCAGCAACCTCACCACTCTGAATAGAGCCCAAGTTCCATGAACTTGCAAAATTCGATGCAGGGAAGCAATCATCCGCAACCCTAAGCCAACACATGAGGCTCATATCAAAAAGGAAGGCATGACGTGTGGCTAGAACAACAAGAGGAAAACCAGACTTTGATAGCTTCGCAGATATGATTTTGATTGTGCCTGGAAACATGTCAACAAGAAAAACGCCATTCAACATTCACATAAAAGGTATACCAGTAACGAAATAAAACAAAGTTCAAAACCAACATCTGTTACATTTTGATAAGGTCCATGCAAAAGAATCAAAGCTAACACTTTCTCAAATAGGGGGGCGGACAAGCATGTTAATTTCCTTTCTGATATGCAAAGAAAAAAAGGACTTGAGAAGATGGAAAATCTAGACTAACTAGAAATGAGAGGAGGAAGCAATCATTTATCCATCTTCAACGTCTTCAGAACCAGAACCCGGGGAGAAGAAAGGGAGAGTGATGTAACTAACTTCAATGTCTCATGTGGAAGAGACCAAAGAAAGGCACAGCTAAAAGAACAGGAATCAGGAAAAGTGAGAAACAAGAGAGCCCAAAGCTCCTTCACAATTTTCGTGGACAAACTTTATTCCTCTGAATGGAGGATATTCCCGTTCTGTACATGTATGCCAATCATGGCCTTACAAAACACCCTCAAAAAAGAAGAAACATCTGGGTTGTTATGAAAGCTCTTCCTTGAACATTTTAAACAATCTAGTCAGTGATGTCTAATTGTCACAACAGCTCATCTCACAATCTTTGTTGATCTCATGGAATCCATAAGAATTTGAACTGTATGGTGTATTTTGGGGATCTTCAAGTACAAGAAGCAGCAACACATCATTACAAACCATACCCTTAGTATTAAGTTACCTGCATCTTTGGCAGTTGATCTTGGATCTGCAGTAACCAGTGAAGCCAATGAATCATGAAGGAGACATTTCATGTTGAACAGATCCCATACATACAAGGATCCCTTCCTCGTGACAAGAAACAACTTCCAACTCTCATCACAATCAATGAATACCGCTGCAGATCCCATCATCATGGTCGGCATGGCACGTCTCCCACATTTTGTGTATACCTTCAGAAGGACAAATACGTATACATGGTCGATATATCACAAAGGAAAACACAACTAGAACAAAGAATGCTTTCAATCCCCAAATAACTTGTCTTAGTACAGATATATGCATGCTTTTATGTATTGGTGGACATATGTACCCTCTATGATCTTAAATTCCATCTAGTTTCAAACATCAGCATAGGATCACTGCAAAATGTGTGCAGTGAGAGCCTTTATTGTTGATTGAGATTAAAATAATTGTTTTAAAAATGACACGTGATTGCAGAATCAAAATCAAGTTCAAAAAACAGTATTTTAGCAGCACGATAAATTGCATGTCCATTGAACCGGCTACCAACTCAATAGCTTCACAACATGTCAGTAGGTAGAGGAGGGAGAGCTACATTGGTGATGGTGGTGCAGTGGTGGCGCCCCTGGAGAATGCTGAGGTAGTAGATGGTTCTAGAGGAGAACCACCTGGAAATTCAAATATGTGAATACTGAATATGAATGGTAGGCAAAAGACAGCATCCAACTACTGCAATGCCTTCTAAGACAGAAAGGCTAATTCTTGGCCATTGGAGCAGTAAGGATGGGATTCAGATGGATCAAGAGAGGAGCAGTAAGTGTGGGATTCAGATGGATCAAGAGAGGAGCAGGTGCATTGTAGACTGGGAAGTGCCAAAGAACGAGAGAGCAACTTTTAACAACTTCATCAGCAACAAACCACTAATAGCCTAGCGAACATGACCGTGACATATATAACTCAACTGAGCTAGCACGTCAATAAAAAGATAATGTCATTAGCTGTATTAAACTTGCTGCTTGCTTTTAAAACACACTCCTATAAGATAAGACACTTCATCAGCAACAAACCACTAATAGCCTAACGAACACGACCGTGACATATATAACTCTACTGAGCTAGTGTATCAATAAAAAGATAATGTCATTAGCTGTATTAAACTTGTTGCTTGCTTTTTAAAACACACTCCTATAAGATAAGAAGGGAAATAGAAAAGAAAAGAAAAGATTATGATTTGCAAAACAAATGTACAGAATCACTAAATCAGTCAGTAAAAATATTCAGTTTGAACTCTTATGCAGGAATACATTAGCAACAATTGGGCTACATTTTCTTGAGAATTATAGACTCATAAATTAGAAATTTTCTCAGCACTTTGTGTGCTCCACAAAGTCTCCTTATCTTACTCCCTGATTCCTCTAAGTCTAATACTTGATTAGTGATGAAATGCTCTCCTTAAAAGTTTTTACATTCTTTTCCTCGACGTTTTGCAATATAAGGTCTTGATTACTTGGAAAAAACACATAATTTGGCTCCACCAGATTCAAGAACTTCTTTATGGTCGACTACAGATTTATCTGAAACTAGAGGATAGAAAAAAGGATGCAAATGATTTTTCAAAAAAAAACTAAACAAAAACATCAAAAAGAAACAAAACACAAAACCCACAAGAACAACAAAAAGAGAAAATTACTGATCAAATTGTCCACATTGAGCAACGGAATTGTATTCGTGGAGGAAATAATTTGGTAGCCATTTAAAACTACAAACATTAAAGATCAGGAACTCCATGCTAACCTGTAGGCATCCATCCTCACACCCAACGGCCCAGAAGTTGGCATTACCAGCCAAAACAGTGACATTGCCAGAAACCCTATCAGACCAAAGAGTATCTGCCCCTCTTGTACAAGCAATTTCCGTTTCTCTCATAGTAAATGTGTTTCCCACTCCAACAATATCATTCACAGCATGTTCGCGAGGACGAGCTTCCAAACAAACTGGCTCGGCATCTTTCCCTTCTTTCTTGTCAAAAACCCTAATTGAAAGCTTCCCAGAAGCAGAAGCTTCCACAATTCCTTTCTCTTCAACACAAACACTTCCATCCTTACCATCTGATGCCGGAACCTTCTCAATTACCAGACTCTCACTGACAGTAGCCCTAGCTGTGACACCTGAACGCTCTTTCAGATCAGAGTTTCCACCTGCTGTTCTCCTCATAGAACCCTCTCTAACGCCACTGTCTCTAAGAACCAATCCGTTATCATCCTTTCTGTTATTCACCCCCTTCGTAGGGAAATCAAGTGCTTGAGACTCAGCAGACACTCCAACTGCCTCAGGGATTATCCTCTTTCTCCCATCAGGGCGCCTATATTCTCTTTGCTTTACAGGACTTGAATTTTGAACAGTGTTTGTCACTTTGTTTAATCCATCCCCATCCTTCTTCCCATCGTCAACGCGAGATTCAGGAGCCTTTGTGGAAACCACCAAATGATTAGAAGATTTTATGGCTGTCGAGTTTTGTGAAACATCTGGGATGGCTTTTTTGCTTGTGGCTTGTTTAGCAGAGGCTGCTTCAAGCAACAACTGTGCTGGTGTTTCAGCTAAGTTTGCCTGTCGGCCTCTGACATCACCATATCGATTTCTTTTCAGTTCATCCAACTCGGTATCACTTAGCTTTTGGCCAAGTTCTTTCTCCTCAAAATGGAAAGTAGCCACTGTCCCATCCAAGGAACAAGCAAATAGTGAGTACCCATCAGGACTCCTGTTTTGAAAAATGAAGACAATCAGAACTGGGATTAGAGGGAAAAATCTTAAACCGAAAAAAACAAAAGGAAAAAAGGAACAAGGAAGTGGGCAAAAGAAAGAATATATCACTACTATAAAGCCAGCACCTTGAAGCTGGCTGACGCTACTTTTAGTTCCTAAAGCACCATGAGGGCAAACATAATAATCCTATTTCAACTTAGTTTGAATTTTAATGTCCAAAAAACAATGTTACCTATACCTGTAACTTCCTCTATACACACGAATGGTAACCGCCTTGAAAATGGAAAGCAAGCCAATAGTAGGGTTAGGAATATATTTTTGTTCTTCTTCCAATTCTCATCTCCCCCCTCTCCCCAAAATTCAAACACCAACGTAGACATACACAAAGGTGAAAAACTTACGCTTCAAGGTGAACTGCATCTTTCTATGGCTTCAATTTCTAATTTCATAGTTGAATATTGGTTGGTTGTAATATGATATTTATCTTTGCATTGGTTCCGTTTCTGAGTTGATTTCTTTCAGTGTCCTCTTTCTTTCTTTGTTGGATTCTCCAAATTAGGTGCATTGACAGTGAAGAAAGGGAATTGATTTATCCATTATCTAAATACGCAGCCTCAGATTTATGGGGAATTTCCCTTACCCCAATAGCATCAACATCAAACAGAAGAACTGAACAAGTATTTCAGGTGTGCAGCGAACGGTAGTAGAGATTAGAAAGATGCCAACCAAAATGATTGACAGTATGTAATGAAGAAAACATTTTGACTGAGAAGAAACAAACCAGGATAAATCCACAACACTTTGGGTGAAGAAATGCTTGGCCACAAAGAGAGGGCGAGGACTTGCAGTTGTCCATACTGTTATTGTGC
>CM024965.1:12072102-12414602 GCA_014282245.1 Rhododendron simsii
CACAAAGATATTCTGCGAAAGTTGACGTGAAATTAATTAGTGTTCTACAGCCCCTTAAAGCATTGTTCCTTTTATTCTAAATTAACAGCAAATTTGGGTTTGAAGCACAGACAAAACGGTAAGAGCTCCACTAAGCACTATATATCAGTTCAAGCTCTCAACCATGAGCGAGTCGGCTCCTATGCCTCACACGGGGCCCGAGTGATTCTCCCAGCTTAAACCGGTTTCAATGATAGCGTATTCATCATCAACCCGTCATTAGTGAATTTTGAATCTTGAATCGTATTCCCATTAAGTATTTGTAGAGTTCTTGAGCAGCATAGAAACCCAAGGAACTCCTTTGGTGGGAAACAATATTGACTATCATGCACGTATATCCATGTCAATGGAAACGATAACATTCAATTACAATTGAAGACCGTACAACAAAACAAGGGAAATTCTACTCGTCATTGGTGGAGTGCACTGTGCAGCTGCTAAAAAATTTCACTTGGGGTATCAATTCTTGACCACCAAACAACGCATAATTCAAACAAACTAAGGCCCTATAGTAGAACAAAAGGTAAAGAAGCACCAACCTTGTGATCACCACCACCAGTTGCGAACCTAAGCCAACCAGGTTGAATATCAATGGAGAAAATCTGCATACCCTCATGCCTAACCCAACTTGGCTTCTCTGCAATCATTTTAACCTTTTGTTTCCGACACCCAACACAGACTTAAAACACTTCGAATCTCTAAAAACCCACTACAAGGATCTGCAAATTAGAACCTCTGGAACCCCATAAACGCCGTATGTGGTCATTAGGGAAAAAAACCCAGATGGGTAAAGAACTAAAGAAACCCTAATTCTGAGGCTTAGCGTAAAAACCCTTCTTGATTTAGGCTATGAGAAAGCACTGGGGAGTGGTGGGTGCTGACCAAGAATATTTAAGCAACTTTCTTTTCCAAAAGGTCAAATCACTGGCAGAATTAGAAGATGTTTAGATGCGAAAGACTGAAAAAGGAAAAATAAAGAAGGAGGAAAAGAAGAAGAACCCAGTTGTTGAATCCATAAGTACTAACCAAACAGAGGGAGATTAGGGTTAGCCGGAAAGTGACTCGGAGAGCTATGTACTTTAGGGCAGCACTCGCACTACGAACATGTGTGGGGCTTAAAAATGTTTAGAGCTTGTAGTATCTGCTTTTCAAATAGTAGGAGTAGTATCGGATCAAAAAAAAATAGTAGGGGTAGTATTAATTTTGGGAAAAAATTTATTTACCGAGACCAATTTCAGCCATTCAAAAATATTTTGGACAATCCAGATTAAAAACAAATTATTAACGGTAAGAGATATTTATTATCGATTAAAGATTAAAAATATAACTCAACCGTTAATTGCCTAAACGGACGAATGAGATTGCACGTTTTCCGTACACTTATTCACAGAAGATTTGTGAATAAGTTTCTCTTGTTAATATTTTGGAAATTATATTTTATAGTATCTGTTTTCCAAAATAATGCGTGACGTGGGGTAGGTTTTTGGTATAGTGACAAGAAAACTATGGGAGGAATTACAAGAGAAATTTCAACTATCTTCCTTGGACTTTAATTTTGCCTTACAAATTCCCCTCATGAGGTTAAGGAATAGTTGGGAAAAAAAAATATACATTTGTGATGATGTCATTAGCTTGTTCATTTATTTTCTCGTTTATTTTTTACGTCAACACTTCACGAATCTTGGGCCCAATAGTGACGTGTATTGGTTAGGAATTTGATGAATAGACTAGCATCGATACTCTTTGCAGTAATTTAAAAAGCTAATCGACTAACTTTGATACAGAAATAAAATATTAAAAAATACTCTTCAAAATGATAAATTAAGGAAAACTAATCAAACAAATAAAAATGACTGGTGGGCCGAAATAGTTGCCACAAGTGACTGGTTTACATGTCACGCCACCGATTAGATTTTAAAAGTTCGTTAGTGTAAGTAAATTGAATTTCGACTCCACATGATAAAAGCTTATTGCTTGCTCTTAGGTACCATCAATGATATATATTCCTCATTTTTACAGTATATTGTGTTATACATTCATGTGCAAATCAAAATCAAGTGTATAAATTCCATCGGATTGCATGGTGTAGACGGGTACCGGTACATTGCATGTCGGTGCCCCGAAACCAGTCTAGAGGTGTCAAATGTGTTGGGCCGGCACGAGCACGACATATGTGAGTGGCATGATGTGGCACGAGCACGATCCCTATAGTGGGCCAGGTTGGACTATTATTTTACGGAACATGATACAGGCACGAACACGACACGAGTAGAAATTCAAAGGTTTAAATAATTAATTACTACAAAAGTAGATGGACACTATGTACAGTCTTTGTGCTTAAGGTTTAAGAATTACAAATGATTGATAATTGAGTAGGTACTAACCTAGTTAGGATGTATTCAAACTATAGTGATGCAACTCTTACCTATATATTTAGGTTCATTGTACTGCGAAATTACAATTCCCAATAAAATATTTGTATTTCTTTTTAATTTTATTGTTCTAGTTTAGTTACTATTTGATATACTGTTTTTCATCCATTATATAAACATTTCAATTCTTAAAAAAAAAAAATTAGTCATCCAATGCCCAATTTAAAAAAGTTCAATTGGTGGCACGGGCACGACACATCATGATACGGAGTTAGGCGTGCCCATGGGCCAGGCCGGTTGAGCATATTATAAAATGGGTCAGCCTAGCACGACACGACTAATAAATAGGTCGGACTAGACACGACACGAAGTACGTTTGACACGGAACTAAATAGGCTGGGCCAGCATGACAAGTCCATTTGACACCCCTAGAAACCACTGAATAATTGCTCCAACCACTAAGGCCCCGTTCCGGAACTAAAAATAAGTACTTATTTTTTAAGAAGGCAATTTTAAACTCAAAAAAAATGTGTTTATACAAATAATTTTTCTAGCAATATAGATCTTGTTTGGTAGATCTTATTAAGATCTTTTATACGGTGCAAAAAAAATTAAAAAATTAAATTTTATTTACATTATTTTTTAATTTAAAAATGTGAAATAAGTACTTATTTTTTAAAAAGGTATTCTGGAACGGAGCCTAATTAATTGTTATGAATGGTGGGAGCAATTCATAATAGATTGGGTACATAATAATTTTTTGATTCTTAAATTAAATAAGTGAAATAGAGAAATATTTATTTATTTCACTTATTCGACAAGATCTTACAAAACCTGTTTATATACGACATAATTCGAATCTTATCATAGAAAAGGACCTCTTCAAGTGGACCGCCTGATATAAAAAAAAAATAAAAAGAAAAGAAAGTGTCATAATGTCCAACCTCCAAACAGGCCGCAACATGGCACCAACAGGTGTAGGTAACCCGACCCGCCCAATACCCAGATAACGGTATTTTAAACTTCCAATCCCAATCAGTTTGTTTTCAAAAACACTGCTTTGTTCTCTTTGCAACTTAAATAGAATTTTTCAAAAAATTCTCCTAGATTCTTCTTATTTTCAACTTTTCTTTCTCTATCTCTCCACTTATTACTCATACTATTTTTCAAAAAACTTTTCAAATTCCAATCCAAACAAGGCAACAGTATGGTTCTTGGACCTGTTAGAAAAATCTCTCTTGCTGAAATCTACCGAACTGTAAAGTCTTTCCAACAAACCCAAATCTCATTTCACTCCAAAACTTTCAATCAATCTCAAGCTGCTGCCCTCAAACCTGAAACTCTTTCCTTAGGCACAAGTTTTTCCCAATCACACCACCTGTTCGATGAAATACCCCAGAGAATCCTTTCTGACAACAACCACTTGCTCTTCGAGTACTCCCGCAGTAATCTCAATGTTGACGCGCTGAATCTCTTTGTTCGGAACCATAGTTCAGGTTTTCCATTTGATGGGTCTAGCCTTTCTTGTATTTTAAAGGTTTGTGGTTGCCTATTTGATCAGAATGTTGGTAGACAAGTACATTGCCGTTGTATTAAATCCGGGTTCATTGAGGATGTTAGTGTTGGCACTTCTCTGGCTGACCTGTATATGAAAACCGCGAATGTTGTTGACGGCGAGAAGATTTTTAATGAGATGCCGGAGAAGAATGTGGTGTCCTGGACATCGTTGCTTTCAGGTTATTCACGGAACGGATTGGTTGATGAGGCAATAGAAACGTTCTTCCATATGCAAGCAGAGGGAATCAAGCCTAATCCGTTAACCTTTGCAACTGTCCTTGGAGCTTTGGCAGATGATGGTGCAGTCGAGAAGGTTAAGGTTATCCATTGGAAGGGAGCAGGGGAAACCTTCCGGATAAACCCTTTATGGTGTTGCCTTTGAATGTTGAAGAGGAGGAAAAGGAAGGCAAATAATTTTCAAAACAAGGAGAGGCTTGGCCATTGGCCATTTGGATATTGCCAACGGCCTTTGGGGAACTCCAAAGGTTTTGAAGGAAATCTTCGAAAATGGTGGTGGTGTAACCCAGTTATTTCCGGGTTAATATCATTTGTGAAGGTTAAAGATTATTGCTGATTCAAAAATTTCATCAATTTTAAAGGAGGTTTACTCTTGTTGGTTGATTTATTGGTGGAACTTGGAAAATGGATCCATTAAAAAGGTTTTGTTAAAGGGAACCTTTGGCATTGCCGGTTCCCTTGGTTTGGGAAAGGTGAAAAAACCTATTTTATGCAGCCACAAGAAGGCATTCCTGGAATAAAATGTAGAGACCAGGTTGGAAAGAAAGGCCAAATGGGAAAAAGGTGCAGGGTAAAAAAACTGGGAACCCGGGGATTAAGGACCTTTTTCTTGGCCGGTGTCAACACAACCCAAGGATAAAATTTAAAACTTTAAATTTTTTTTTTTTGGGTGGGGGTCCAAGGGGGATATGGAAAACACAAAGAAGCCTTTAAACTTTCTCAAAAAAATGGAACCTCCATTGATTTTGGGAGCCACCCTTCGGTCCCCAACCAAATTGTGAAGTTTGAAATTGGGTTATTTCCCAGTTTCGTTAATTTCAAATTGGGGAGAGATATTATTTTCTTTGATTCAAAAGTTTCCACATTTAAAAGGTTTAAATTCTTGTTAATTGGGACTTAATGAAGGGTCCATTTGAAAGGTTGAAAGAAATTCCTTTGCAAAGGATTTCCGCTTGGCCCTTTAAGGTGGGAAAAAACAATTTAGGATAAAGAGGGGCCTTCCATGGAATGGAATTTTAGGAATCCATTAAGAAGCACCCAACCTTAAAGGGGATAAAAATTCTAAAGAGTTGGAACCTTGTTGTTATGGTTTCAACACCAAGGTTGGATTTGTGTTTTCTTTGGTGGGGGATTAAATTGGAAAACCAATGATTTTCGCCATTTTCATAATAAAAATAATTTTTGTTTTTAAGTTATTACCCGAAATTGGGCCTTTTTGAATCTTGGGCATTTTAATTTGGTTTTTTACAATTTGGAAGAAAATTTCTCTTTAATGAATTCGGTTGAAACTAATTTGGTAACATCTTTTTCCTGACTAATGGGGTAAAATAAACTATTTTGCAGAAAGGTATTTAATGCATTTTGGCAACTGGTCCAAATTCTGGAAGACTTTCCTGGCGTTTTTTGGTTTTTGGAAACCCACCAAAGTTTGGTAAGGAACACAGAAGTTGTCACTTGGTTTGGTCCCCTAACTCCTAAGGGTTCCCATTTTTCAAATTAATCCGATCTTTAAGTATGTTTAAAAATTTTTTGTTTTGGAAAAATTGGCTTTTCCAAATATTAAAGGGCTTTTAATTTAATTTCACAATTTTCAATTTAAGTTTTTTGGTTGAAAAAGGCTAACAATCAATTCCAAGTACTTATGGTAAATCATTTGACCAATTTTCGAAGGGCCTTTTTGGAAAATGGTTTTAAACTAAAAACGGTCGTTCCTTTTGTTTTGGGAAATTCCATTAAACCCCACATAACAAATTTCCAATATTGCACAAATTTTTTGTTCCGTTTTTGTTAGTCCAGTGTGATGGTCAAAATGCTCATGGAGAATTTGTAAACAAGAAACCAACGAAAGAAACCTGAGAGATGGACATCTACACTATGTAACCAATATTTGTCGCCCTTTCATTCCGTAACAAATCCCTTCAAAAACCCTTGATCCGAACTCAGCCAAATTGGTTTTTCCAAAGCCAGTTGAACATCCCACAGGCTATTAGCGATGACGAAAACATAACTTCAATTTACGTGGTTTAATATCCTTATTTCTTTTCCTTGTGTTTTTGCAATGACCCAAGGCAAATCAGAGCAAAGTTAAACCAATGCAAGAGGACACCACCCAATGTCAACCTGTACTGGTTTGGGCTTTCTTTCGTGGTTAGCATTGAACCTCAAAGGATTCATGGCCGCATCTTTATCAGGAATTGTATCCCCCGGAATCACTTTAACGATGTAGTAGGAACTCTGTCAGTGTTTAGATTTTGGATTCGTGGAGCAATTTAGGAAGGAGAAATGAAATGAAAAGAATAGAAAAAGAGATCACCAATTAACTTTGCAATTTTCATTCATTTCATTTTCCTCAAATCACTGTAAATCCACGATTCAAGCATAGCCCGAATGGAAAAGATAAACTAGAAAGCAATCCACAATTATTACCTGGAATGAGAACCTCTACCAAATATAATGTTGAAACAGTTTATTTTTTTTGGTCAAATAAAAACTGAAAGCAAAAGCCAAAAAACTGATGACCAGCAAAGTTGGAAAGGCTTGTTAAAGCATCAAATAGACAGGCCCGACCAACACAGGTAAGTAACATTTCATAATCAACATTTTTGGACAACATTCTGAGACATACACAGAAGAAAAAGCCACAAGTTTCTGTCATCTTTCCAACTGCAGAGGCTTTTGATAGATCGATACATTTCGATCCAATACAGCTGCAACAAATACAATACAAATGACAGCAATGGTGTAAATAGGCAGGCAAGCAATCACCAAATGTACAACCATTATATTCATCAGCCATCCTCTCCAAACTCTTTCGTGAATCTCTCATGCACGTCGAGGTCAGCTTTGCTCACAGTCGGCCTCTGTCTTGCCAGGACCTTGTCAAAATCCGCTTTCGTGATGGGAGGCGGAAGTATCTGCACACATATTACTCAGTTAGTAATAATGAACTTTTCTTTTGGCCGCAGATGCCATGACAAGCATCTAACGTCCTTTACTTAAATGAACACCTACCTATTTTTCCATTGTTGAGGGAGAAGAGGGAAAATAAAAATCATATGAGATGAGATGAGAAGCAAAATTCCTTCCTTTTCTTCTATTCGACTAATTACAAGAAAAGTGGAGTTGTTCTGTGGGGCGAAAATCTTCCTCTTTTTGGCTTAATTACTGTTCATAAGCAATGTGTCTTAAGGTCGTTTCATTTCACTTCTTTTCCTTTGCCACTACTAATCATCCAATAGTGTTAGCAGCAACTCTCAATATGAGTCGTACTAAGTTTATAAGGTAAAATCTTATATAGAGTGAGTAAAGAAATCTCAGAAGCTCCTATTGCCCCAACAAAAAACAAAAGCAAAAAAAACAAAGCAAAATATCAGCAGGGAGGACAGCACAAAAATCCATTTGCAGTTTTAGCAAAAGCATCTAGGACTAGGAGTACCTTTGAAGCAAGTCCTTTTGCATCAAGGTCCTGCATAGTTGTCTGCACAGCGCCAGGTTGCTTTGGTCCACATGGCATCAACAGATCATCAGGAGTCTTTACGAAATACATGGCATCTTGGGTTTTTCGGACAGGTTCAAAGAGGACATCCTTAACCTGGAAAAAGCAAAAACAAAAATAAACATGTACCCACATGCAAGGGAGAGATTCTAAGGCAAATCCAAATATTCCTTCAGATAAAAGACCCTGCAGGGCCTGCACTTACACACACAGCAATATCTGAACCAGAAAAACCTTCTGTTTTACGAGCCAGACTTTCAAAGTCACTTTCGGTCAAATTGTGAGGGGTATCACCTAAATGCACCTGCACAGGCAAAACACTTCAGAATTCTGTTGCCAAAACTCTTGTATTTTGTCTAATGAAAGGAGATGAGAAACAAGTTCGCTACTTTGAACATATGCTGCCGTGCCTTCAAATCTGGAAGGGGAATATATATGCGCTTGTCGAACCGCCGCCGAATGGCCTGTAGTAATTGTCTCTTAGCCAAACCATCACTAGGATAATCCTAGCTATCGCAGAAAAAACACTAAACAATAATTCTACAGAGCTGTCTAACCTGATCCAGAGCATAGGGAGTATTTGTCGCTGCTAGAACGAGAACTTTGTCATCATTGTGTCCGACACCCTAAAACGTTGTTTGATTAGCCCAAAAAAGAAAAAGATACAAGAACCGCCAGACTCATAGAAACAAAGGCATCCTACGGATGAAAGAAATGGCTTGTATCACTGTCAAGATGAAATGAGAAGAGAAACAAGGCGTACATTATCTTGCAAGTAACAAGACATCGTGCAAAATACTGAAATGCAGATTTTAGAAGTTGTCATTTCTTCTAGTCAATAAAATGAGGGATGTTTACATACCCAAGTCCAAGCAAGCCTTCAGCCAAAGATGTTGTGGCATATAAACTGGCTGATCTTTTGCAAAAATATACATGTATATCTTAGACAGGTATATGTGTGTGTGTGAATGTATGATATACATGTGTATGTAGAGAGAGAGAGAGAGAGAGAGAGCGCGCTCTTTCTCCACGTAGTACTAGTGATTCAATACTCAATAGTTTGTTTTAAAACAAGGGCCCTATTTATATACACAATACACAAAACAAGGTGCACACTACCTAGCAAGTACCAAGACTTCGTGCTAACAACTGAAATATATGAGTTGTCATTCCTTCTAGCCGAGCAAGCCTTTAGCCAAAAAAGTGGCAGCATATAAATTGGCGATTCGCCGATATACATACGTATGCTGCTATGCACATATATATTTATATATGAGAGAGAGATAGCTCTTCCAAACTTCTTAATAGAATATAAATACATGTGTGTGTGTGTGTGTGTGTGTGTATATATATATATATATATATATATAGAGAGAGAGAGAGAGAGAGAGAGAGAGAGATCTTTCAGACTTTCACCATGAAGTACTAGTGATTCAAGAGTGAGTTTGTTTTACATCAAGGGGACTGTATTAATAGATCTCATAGAACCCTAAAGCCCCCACAAAACAGCCCACATAAATCCTCCAATTTGCTCCTGAATCACTAATCAGTACTCCCTAGTTCTCTCAAAGGAAAAAATCAGTCCAAAAGCCTCTAATAAGACAATCACCCATATTATACTATGAGCAGAATCATCAGAAGAATCAACAGCTTGCTAGTCTCTCTTCATACAGGTGCATCACCTTCCAAGCCTCCGTGGTCAAAAGCAAACCCTCTTGGTAGTATAAGTCGTTCATTTTTGAGGTACCTCAATGACGTGTTTGGTAAACCGTAAACCACATACATGATGGGGAGTAACGGGACAAAGGGAGGTTTATAATCCAATCCAAGTTTGCCAGGCATAGATAAGTCTCTGAAAATGGCATGGCATCCATTGTTTTCCATTGGACAAGGTACACAAAATCAAGCTGTATGCTATTCGAGATCACCCTTTTTGTTGACAGATGCATAAATACCCAGCTAGCCTTCAATGTGCAAAACAAGCACAAAAAAAGCACTGACCCAGAAAAGTGCAAGACTATATGCTTCTATTTTATGATAAGGCGTAAATAACAGTGTCTTATCCTTCCAGGTGAATTTCACAAAGTGGTGCTAGCGGGAAAATACCTAAATTGGCATGCGATGTGGTCAAAAAGGGCATAAATTTCAGCAATTTAACTGAACACATATTATTTGACAGACAAACTGGGAAAGAAGGATTTATGTAGGGTTGTATCTGACCCCAATTTATTAGGACACAAAGCTTAGCATGGTTTGGTTCAATTAGGGTTACCATCTAAATAGGTTTGTGGAAAGAAAATTTAACCTTCAAAGGCCGTTGGCTTTTTAATTGTTAAATTGAAAATTTATTTTTACAGGTTTCACCTTCCCGGGTGAAAAAACCTGCATTTGGGAAGCTTCGGATTCGTTGGAAAGATTAATTGGCCTTTTCCAGTGGTAAAAATAAAAGGAATCCCTATTTCCTCGTGAAGTGGGTTTGGAAGGTGCAATTGGAGCCAAAAAAAGATTTAAATTTAATTTTATTTTCCATCCCTTTAAACCAAGGAAGAAGGTTTAAAGGCACCAAAAAGGGGAGTTGGAAATTGGGAAAAACTTTCTTTCTGGGAATTAATGGGAACATTTAAAAGAAAAAAAACAGGGAAATAACAGAACAAAGGGGAACAAATACAAAGGAACCAAGAAAAACAGATTGATTGGTTAGGGGCAAAATTTTTTAATTAAGAAACCTTCCACCAAAGTAATCTCTTTAAATGATGGATTTTGGATTATTCCCATGTTGATTAACCAAAAATTTCCGTTTCAATTAAGGAATAGATTTTGACAAATACCATCTTTCAAATCAAACAATGAAATTTTAATTCCAAAATTAACCTAAACCCTCCTTACCTAAACCTCTTCCAACTTCTTTTTTATGCCTTTTCCAATCCTTTTTTTAAGGTTAAATTTAGGGTTTGAAATTAGAAATTCCCTTCGACGAATAATTAATTCTTGCCATCAATTTGGGAAGTTGCTCAATGGAATTCAAACCCAGATTTTTTTCTCCAATTGTTACAAATTTCCATTTAATTTTTCCATTATTTAATTAAATTCTCCAAATTAAACAAAAACCCGGGCCCGGGAAAATTTAAAAATTTCAATTTCTTAAATACCATCTTCCCTTCATATGGTTTGAACATTTGGGTGTTTAAACCAATTTATAAATTATTTTGCCGGAAGAGGGACCCTTAAATGACACTTTAAAGGTTAACTTCAAGGCCTTTTGGTTTTTAAAATTTTTTTGTTCCCTCCCTTTTCTGAAAATTTTGTTTTGATTCCGGGCTTATTTTTTTGGAAATAAAATTCATTTCTCCTAAGAAAGGAAGGTCCTTAAATAGTTTGAAAAAATTTTATTTGAAACCCAAAAAAGCAAAAAAAAAAGGGGTTCAAACTTAAAAATAAACGAAAAAGGTTTGGGAAAACCAAAACCGTCTTTAATTTTTGTCTTTTTATGTGTTCCCGTCTTTTAATTGAAAACCTTCTTTCCAAAACTTCCCCAATATTTTTTTATTAACCTTTTTTTTATTTTCCTCTTTTTTTTGTTCGAGATGAAAATTGAAATTTGGAAAAGCCAAAATTAAAACAAATTACAAAAATTAAATAATACTGAAAAAAACCACAACAGGCAAATTTATGTTTAGGAAAGGAAGGGGGGCCCATAAAATGCCTTTCAACATTCTTGGTTGAAGGTGCCCAAATGGGTTTCCAAAAACTATGTTTGGAAATTTTAATTTTTTCCCAAAAACCAAATAAACTCCTGGGTCAAAATGTTTCCAAAGCAAAAAAAAGAACTTCAAAAAAAAGAGTCCCATGCCAAATTGGCCCTTTTTTAGTTTACCCAGAGAAGAAAACTAAATCAAAACAAAATTTTCCAAAACCCCCCAAATCACTCCTCTTAAGTAAACAAGGTTTACAACTCAAGATGAACCGCTTGAATTTAATTATTTAAATCCTAAGAAACTCTTTCAAAAGCACAGATCTTCTATAATTACCTGAAAAAAGTAGAGTCAGCTTCAGTGGCAACAGCCTTGGCCAAGTATGATTTCCCTGTTCCAGGTGGACCATACAGAAGAAAAGCCCGCCATGGCCTCCTCTTGCCTAAAAGAGAGCAAGAAAAAAGTAATATTGTAAGATTCAATCACAACAGACAAAGCAACAATGGATTTGAAATAATAACATGATTAAACAAGCAAAAGACAGAACCAATAGAATAAAAGTCCATTTGCTCAGTCCCCTCCGCCCTATATGATTCAAACATTGACGTTGTGCCATGGAATAACAAAATAACTATTCAAGTCGGAAGTCTCAGGAGCATCAAACCTTCAATGAGGCCCTACAGCCTTTTCAAAGAAGACGTGGCATGAGTGAGGACTAAAACATGCAATGTGAACTGCTAACCAAGAGTCCAACCGCCAAATATAACAAAGTCTAAGGAAAGAATGACTAAACAAATATAAATAAGTGGTTGGCCTTAGACACCCCAACGGCTTCCATTCAATCTCCAAAGAAAGGAACTCAATCTCGTCTCTCTTCAACTTTTCCTTAAAAAAGATATACCTAGGTTTTAGAATATATCAACATTTACTTGGACTTAAACGTAAGAAATCTTGAAAATTGACTACTAACATTATCATACGCCTGAAAATGCCCATAGAATAAACCCCCATACCTGGGATTGCAAGTTCCCTATACCCACACTACTGCTAATACGAAGTTTAAATTTTTGATTTTGGATTTAAAAAAAATTAATAATTAAATAAGAATTAAAAAAAGAGAAAAATTTTTGAAATAGGGGAAATAAGAAAAATAAAATTAAAATTTAAATAAGGGATTTTTTGGAAAATTTTAAACCCCCCAAAAAGGCTTCTTAGTTGTCGTACCAAAAACCTTCAATTTAATTCAAACAAAAGAAATTTTAAAGCCATTCCAACTGGTAAATTCCATCCACTTTATCTTTCTAAGAAAAGGTTCAGTTGCGGGAAAAAGAAAATTCCCCGAAATTTAATTTAATTATTAGCCAATTGGCACAGGGAAAGCCCAAACAAGACTTCAACGGCTGCTATGAATTTGGGCAAAGGCAAGGATGCCATCAAATACACACGACACCTCAAAATAAAACTCGTAACAACCAACGAAGGGCAACGTTTTTTTTTCCTCTTTGTTCTGTTTGTAGGTCGAAGTCTAAAAGCCAGAAGACAAGATCTCACTGACACCACAAAAAACACTGAATGCCACTAGAAGGAGAAGTTCAGCAAACACTAGAGCTATGAGGGAATATTCGACTTCATTGACACTTCTAATTGGCAGACATTTTATTGGAGAGAGCATTATTCACACGGTCCATCAATCCGTTAGTCCTTAACCCAATCTGGGAATCACAACTATGCATTTAACATGAGTGTTGTTAAGTTACGTCACCATCTATAAGCACGGATACTTCAAAACTAGTCATGTACAGGTATCGAATACTTCCCGGATACAGATATGTGCCCGATACGCCCCGATACGTATCGGATACGGCAAATAAGTATCCTGTAATTAAATTAAATGTTTTTATTTTCGGATACGTTTTGGATACGCAAGCGATACCCGCGGGATACGACCAGATACGTTTTAGGATACGGCTGTAAAGCGAAGTCCCACATCGCCTGGGTACCAAAGTAATATGAAGTATATAAGCGTAAGCTAGCTTTTGGGGTTGAGTTCTACCCAAGATCTTGTGACATGGTATCAGAGCTAGGTCTTGGGTGGCCTCACCTCTCGTGGGAAAGTTTCTGCCGCCCGAGTCAATTGCGCTCAGCTCCCGGTCTCCTGGTTTATCACCTCCATGTGCATTTAGACTGCATGTGAGGGAGAGTGTTAGACTTGTCCCACATCGTTTATCTAAATCACCCAAACTTGGTTTATATATTCTAGAGGTTACTCCACCTATTGCCAATTGGTTTTAGATTGGATCCTGTGAAGCGCAGTCCCACATCGCTTGGTTACCAAAGTAATATGAAGTATATAAGCATGAGGGTTCCCTCACTTCAAAAGCTAGCTTTTGGGGTTGAGTTCTACCCAAGATTGTGTAACAACGGCGGGGTAAAAAAAGAATTTTTTTACAGATTTAAGTAGAAAAAGTAGAAACTTTAAGGGGGAAAGTGTAATAGGACTTAGAAACTTTAAGGGGGAAAGTGTATAGAAACCCTAATATATGCTATAAGATTGGAGAGTTGAAATTGAAGGCAGGACTAGTTGACGACTCGACACCTACAAAGTCCAAACCTAGATCGATTCCTTCTGCAAGGTACTCTCTCTCTCGAGATTGATCGTACTCTCTCTTCCTCCCCCTCTCTCTTGATTGGTCTGGAATTGATACTTGCTGAATGTGTTTATTTGTTGTTCATTTTTAGGATGGGCAGTTCTTGAACTGGAAGTTTAGGTTCCACGGGCGGTAGTAGTAATCACACAAATGAAGAAGGAGCTCCTCTTTGGGGACTTCAACCTCTTGTTTTGGACTTTTGGCATGTATCGGATGTTGGATGCTTTGTATTAGTTTTTATTAGGTTTTCTTTGTTTGGAAGACTTTTGTCATTTGTCTTGGACATGTGCTTAATGCTTGTATTGGCAAATTAACTACTTTTGACTTCTTATGCATGGTAGGATACTAATAATTATAATAATATATAAGTTGCACAGCCGTATCCCCGACGTATCCGTATCCTAGTTTTTCAGGTTTTGCCGTATTGCTGAATCCATATCGTGTCGTATCCATATCCCGTATCTATGTCTGTGCTTCATTGGTCACCATTGTTAAAGAGAGTCGGCCAATAAAGATGGAAATGACCCTTCAAATTTGAGAAAATTAAAATTATTCTTTGTTTCCTTTTTTACCTAATACACGCATATTTATACGATGCACCACAAGTAGTAAAATAGGGGAAGATTTGCCTGGATTGCAGATCCCAAAATAGGAGGTAGAAACCACAAAAAGTCCCAGTAAACAGCAATTCTACCTCTCCAAATTCAGCTCATGTTGAGGGCAACACAATAACTGCCGTCTAAGCTCCTATTCTTAAGAGGTTCGAGCAGAGGACAGTACGGTGGAAAGTGGAACTCTACCTTTCCAAGGGTGATAAGCCCTCCCTAATTGCTATGGCAGAAAGCTGGGAATTACTAAGAATTTGTTATGCAGCATGTCATTCTTGGTAGTGTTTTCGCCTATGCCACAGCCCGCATTAGATTTTTCATCTGCTTCAATAGTGAAGCTGAGCTTTTATGCAAGTTTGATGGGCAGTCTTTTCTGTGGTCCATTTAGACAGAAAGGAATAGATGTAGTGTTGACAAGGTGGAGTTGCCAGCCCACAAATTGAGAAAATTCACACTCAACTCTCTACCATTTGGATCACAGATTGCGTATTTGTTTATTGTCCAAGGAAAAACTAGAGGAAGCTATTTAGCTTAGCTCCCCTTCCTGTGTGCAAATTTTTCTGAAAATAGCCTTCCTGTACACGTGGCTTGCACCCTTTCAGTGATTTTCATGGTATTTTATCTATCGAGCATATAAACAAATGCCTTAAGATGCAAATTCATAACCCTGATGCACAACATACTCTGATGTCAAGGTGATTTACTCAACAAGCCAAGACAAATGAAAGAAGCACAAGCAAAGAACAATAACAATCGTCTACCGCAAATATACGAGTCTCTGTACAACAAAAGTGCCAAAAATACAAGTAAAGAGGACAAATAATACAAAAATCCATGTCTCACACGACTATCCTTAAATAACCAAGCGATTGTCCTGTGAAGAAAACAGAATCCTAACATACGAACATCCACGCTACTTATAAAAGTAACTTTCAAAAAACAAACGCACGTATCATCAATTTTGAACATGGACTTGTAGTTTGTATGAATTGGCCATCATTTAACAAGAACTGAGTTTAGACCATACACACTCTCGTGTAACTGAAAATTGGTCTCATTCCTATCAAATATGAAAAGCCCTAATTTTACTCTTTTCCCTTCTTCCAGTCACTTCAATTAACCCCAAACTAAATTACCTTCAAAGAACAACAAATCACATAGCAATGATCAATCAAGTTGGACTCATTTGCAATCAGGCGCCATAATTTTATCTATTCCTGTTTTCAGTCATTTCAATTAACTCCAAACCAAATTACCATACACAAAAGAACAACGAATTACTTAAAGAACAAACACAAAGCAATGAGCAATCAACTTAATTACCACTAACAACCACGATTCAAAGCAATTCCAATCAAACCCATAACCAAAAGGCAAAAAAACCCATGTAACAAACTACTAACCAACAAAAAACTGGGGGAATTTAACCGGCAATATAACCGCCTCCTGCAGCGCCTGCTTAGCACTCTCCAGCCCCGCCACGTCGTTCCACTTCACATTCGGCTTCTCCCTTACAATCGCCGAGTTCAGCCCCGACCTCAGCTTCGACTGCTCCGGATCCTCCCCGTCCCCTCCTCCTCCCTCCCCGCCGCCGTCCTTCCCCTTGGTCTTCGGCCGCGTGGCCACCGCCGCGTCCCCGCCGTTGGGCCCCGGGCCGGCCCCGCCGTCGTCCAGCACCGCCCTGATCTCCTCCGCCCGGCGCAGGTACTCGGTGAACTTCTGCGTGATGGCCTCCTTGATCTTGGGGTTCTTCTCGTACTTGAGGTGGGTCTTGAAGTACTCGAGCGCGTTCATGTACAGCGGGAAGGCCTTGGCGTAGTTCCCGGCGTTGTCTTCCAGAACCGCCTGCTTCACGTACTCGATCGCTTGCTCTTTGAAATTACTGTACATCTTCGCTCACATATAGATATATAGATAGATAATACGAGTATATGCGTAATTAATTACGTGTCAGTGGATACCTAACAAGGAATCGGATTGAGGTTTGGGAGATCGATGAGGGTTTTTGATAGTTGGGAAACCCTAGAAATTGAGGGAGATGGAAAAGCGGGGAGCGATCGATGAGAGGAGGGGTTTGTTGTTGGATTTCATCGTCAAGATTTTGTGTTGAATTGGATTTGTGTCAATAGTTTTGCTAGAAGAATACGCGTAGGAATATGTTGGCTGGGTCGCTGGGTGTGAATTAGGAAAAATTGGAGGACTCGGAGGAAAAGAGGAAACTGTAATTGGTGAAGTGCTTTGCTTTGCTTGGGGAGGAACCGATGAGGAAGTTTCCTCTCCAAACGATTTCCTTTAGAGTAAGCGGTGTTGGGCACATCAATTTTTTTATTTTTTGTGTCTGGTCATTCGTGCTGAAATTAGGGAATTCATTATTTTCTTGTGCCTGATCCAAAGAATCGAATATTGATCAAGTCAGTGGGGAGCATCCACTCTGAATGATTTTCATTGCATCTTTTCCCTTTCTATAATTGACCATGAATGAAAACGTGAACACCTTTCCTCTAACAACCGTGTGAAGAATACGAGAGATTTAGTACTAGGTTTACTATAGACATTTCATAAATCTACAAGTTCACCTAATAGTTTTGTAAAATCACAAGTTCACACAATCTAAATCCTAATATACCCTATGAAAGTGTCTAAAATCCTTATAATAGGAAAGTGCACCCTAAAACCCTATAAAAGTGTCAAAATCCTAGGGCACCTTACGCTAGGGTAATCTACCCTACCCTAAGGTACTTTATCCTATAATAAAAAAATGCACTCTAAAATCTTATGAAATTGTCTAAACCCTAAGGTATCTTAAAATGGACTTGATACCTTACAAAATTAATATGTGGACTTATGGGCTTATGAAATTCACATAATGGACTTAAGACTAATTTTCTGTAAGAATATTAACGTTCATGTACCGGATTTTGTCCTATCCAAATTGTTGTTGTTTTGCTAATTGGGTACTAGAGTGAGTTTACGCTATATTTTGCTTGACTTCATATTCATACCAGAAATACCACGTTTTTCTACTAAAAAGAAGAGAATTGATTTCTACACTCTATTTTTTGATAACCACATTCTTTTTTTTAAATTTTAGTGTTGAAAGTGTATGCATTTCTTTTGCAAAAAGACAAAAAAAAAGTGTAAAAATCAATTCCCAAAAAGAATAAAAAGATCCGTATAGTGTATTAAATAGTGGGTATTTCTGGACTAAATACCGTAAATACATTTTGGTTAATAGCGTGAACTCATTTTTAGAATTTTGAAAATCATTTGATGTCTTGCACTCTATTTGAAACTTGGAGAATGAAGTGGAAAAGAAAAGAAAAGAAAATGAAAGGGAAAATTGAAGGAAAAGTTTAATTTTCTGTTTTTGAAATTTTCTCCTCTCTTTCTTTAAGAGCCAAAGGAGGAGAAAATTTTACAATTTAAAATTTTCCCTTCTCTTTCACTTCTTTCCCCATGTTTCAAACAGAGCTTTCCATTTCTTACATGCTTACGTGAGACACTACTACCATACTATATTGTCTCCGTCAGAGTGTTAAAAGTTACGTACTCTGTAGATTTCCCTCCTGTATTTGGGTTATAAAGAGCAAGTTGGGTTTTTCTGATTTGGTACGGCTATATTTACCAAAACACCCTTCACGGTTTAGTACGGCAATTTTACCATAGAGACCCCGCTAAACTCTGTTTATTCCTCTTCGATCCCCTCACTTTCTCTCCTCAGTCCGCGAGTGTTTTCGGTTGTAACTCCCATTTTCTTCCCCAAATTCATAAAAAGTGAAGACCTCTCATTCTCTCTAGCAGTCGAAGATCCGGGAGAACCACGAAGAAACTCTTCGTTGTGAACAATCCATCCCGATCTGTTGCGCACTGTAGCACGAACACCACCGGGCCACAACTACACAACCGGGCACGACTCACTCCGCATGCAATCGCTCCCATTCTTCTGCTCATTTCCGGCTTGATTCTGCTTCCAAGACGCGCAGGTCAGTTCGCTTACTACATTCTGAGACTCCAATTTCATGATGGAAACTCCAATTCCCTTGTTTTTTTGGCTTCTATTTATTTGCATGTACCATTTATATTCTTCAAAGAAGGAAAAATCTAGAGAAAAGGAAGTCTTCATTTTTATGTTGGCTACGTTTTACTTCAATTGACTTGTTCAGTTTGATGATGAAGACTCCAATTCCCTTTGCATCAAAAAATAAGGGGTTTGGCTCAGTTTTCGTTCCCATTTTTAGGTTAAATGAAAAAGGTAGTCCAGCTAATGATGTTTCTGTTACGTTTACGTACTTCGCTCTTTCTTTTGATATTTTCCAAAACTGTGTTCCATTATCAGGAACTTCAGGAGGTTTCTACATCTGATTTAGTAATATGTAGTGATGGGTACCAGGTGTTTGTTCTATTGCCTCAATGAGTATGCCAATATGTTGGAAGTATTGAAGTCAATATGATCAGGTAACATAGAAATTAGAGTACATGACATTGCATTTCCACAGCGAATTTAATGAAATTAGGAATTCAAAAGTTGTGGCCTCGAGTGATTACTTAAATCCACTTCCATCTCTTACATTTCTACATTAGTTGGGCAACGTGGTCAGCATGAGTGCAAGCAGAATGGATAGTGGTAAAATCTGCTTTCGGTTTGGCGAGAGAAACTAATGAATTGAAAAATAAGGCCATTAAATGGTTTATGCAGTTAAATTTAAAAATAGTGAATTGACTGCACGCGAGGAGCACAATTTAGACCCATTAAATGAACTTAGGCAAAAGAATATATCTACCAGACATGAAGAGAATCAGAAATTGGAATATATCTGTGAACGTTATAGATCCCTAATTTTGTAAGCCCTCTTTTTTTTTTTTTCACTGGTAAACCATCGCTGTGGACTCTCAATTTCTTTGTCCAGCTCTAGAATGCTTTAATTGACTTTCTGTTATTCCCTCCGTTCCTTTTTAATTGTTAGTTCTGCGTGCCATTTTCGATGACCTATATTTCTCAATGTACATTGTGAGAAATATGCAATATGAATCTTGTTTAATAGATCTCAATTATTTCTATAAGCCAATGAATTTAAAAACATAATACATAATATACATCGAGATATATAAGTCATTGAAAATGGCAAGCAAAACAGTAGTGGAAACTTTAAAAAGCGACCGAGGGAGTAGTTAATTCCCCAATCTTGTGTGTTCGTGCGTGATAACGCAAAATAACTTTGACACCACTTTAAAGAATTCAATTTTTAACTTTCTGCGAGACATCGTCAACCACTTGCATGACACTTCTAACAATGCCACAGGTGCCAAATGAACGACCACTGCCTCTCTCATTATTCTAGAAAATCCCCCACAGAAGGATGTTGTGGGCCCCACCAAGCTTGTCAGAGGTGGTGGTTTATGCAATGGTTTATATCTTAGCGTTAGCATAAAAAAAACCTGTGTAACTGCTTGAATTAGGCGCTAAGAGCTGGTATTTGCTTAAATTGAGATACAGATATTGATATTACATGCTTGAATGCAGAAATCAAGAGTATAAATGCAGACATTGATATTTAAAGTTGGATTTTGTGTTATAAGTGGTAGAAACAATAAAATTAGGAACCTTAGCTTGACTATTGTGTTACCGTGGGCGAACAATCATCCAGCCTTTTGTTTTAGTTAAGTGGTAGAAATTAGGGGTGGTTATGATTGTATCATGCCATAGCGTTTCTATTAGGGTGTCGGTGCAAAATAGGGTCAGGCCATGGTTATGAATTCTGATATATGTTTTCTATGGCGAGTCTTTTTTTCCAGATATTTCCTTTGTTTCTTTTGTTGTTTGTCCTTAAATCCTTTGCTTTACATATTTGATGAGTTTCCCATAAGAACTTTATTGTCTTTGTGTTCTGGGTTTATGTTTTGAAAAAAAAAATTTTGAATTTATTACATGTTGTGTGTCTTAGTCTGTTTTGAGGCAAAATGGATGACATGACTTTAGTGCAAAGTTGTTATTTTGCTCTCACATGTATGAGTGCGGGCACATACAGGCAGTCAAACACATGCACTTAGCAACAACACTTCACTTGTGTTTTGGGTTCCTAAAACACCAATAGCACTTCGTGTGGTTGCTTTCATGTGTACTGAATCTTGAGTTATATTTGCAATAATACTTGGTTTAAATTAATACTTTCATCTAAATTTTGTGGAATTGTTTGAATCTTCATAGTTCCCTTAATATGACATCTGAAACGTTTCATTGTTAATAGAGCAGCAAATTTGTTGGTACTCATCGGGGTGTGAGCTTAATCAAATTGAGAGTTGAATGGTGATGGATGTGCCCTTGAAAAGTCAATTATGAAGTTTTGATACACCAGAATTGTGAAAGATGATGACAATGTAAATCGGAAAGTTCAAGGAGAGCTTTGCCATAATTACTATGTCTACTTTTGGTTCATCAAATCATTTTCCTATAATGTGTGAACTTAAACATTGGCGTAATTTTGGCTTAATCAATTTTGGGTTCGATTCAATTAAGGCATAAGCCTGGGGTTGCTACTTATGATTAACTTTTTTTTTTCCTGCTCCACTCAAATTTGTCTTAGGTTGATACACTGCTACTCAAAACATCGATCACTGATTGATGCTGAAAAACTCTTCGAGGTAGGCATGTCATAATGAGAGGAATTCTTCTTTATTGTACCATTTTGGTGTCACTCTTGTAGTCAGTCGTATAGGCAACATCTCATTTGTTTAAAGTTTGTTTGTCCCATTATTCTATGTAATACTAATTACAATTTACAAAGTTAGTTCAATTAATATTAACGACCATGGGATGATCCAAAACCGTGCAAAATTTAATCTTGGTTGTCTTGCAATTCATTGTTATCTTCATGGCTTGGTATGCTTGTACAGTATCTGTATTGGGCCTAAACTGTGCGCCTTGTCTCACTAGTAAAGCTGAATGTATATATCAACCACCAAATCACCCGTGTTTTGGAGGATTTTGCTTTGAACAAAACAATTGGCTTGAAAACATTTTAGGAAGATTTCTTTGGGTTGTCAAGGTTTACCAATTTAGAGACACAAAAATAAAAGCGATCACAAAGTAATTGAATAATTTACTTTATAGTATACTTTATGTATGAGGTTTAAAATAGCTTAATTTATAGTGGTTAGATATCTTTTTCTTTATCCCCTTCTTTCTTGGAGCATAAACATTAGTGAAAATTATTTTAATATGTTGTAGCGATTAAATTTTCAAAATGTTTGTAAAGATAGACTAGTTTCTGTGTTTGAATGAATATTTGAAAAAATTTTGAAATTTTTTTTATGAGAGTAATGATTGGAAGTAGGGGTAATGAGTGGAGGGAGATAGAGAGAGAAATGAGAATAATGATTGAAGATATGAGTAATGAATAGAGAGTAATGATTGAAAGTAGGGATAATGAGTGTTTTTTAAGTTGATTTTTTTTTTTTTTCAAATCTTGATCCAAACAAGGCAACTGTAGCACTTATTTGATTTTCTTCACACGACTCCCAAATTACCCTTAAAAAAACAAGGAAAAAAACCCCAAAACATTTAGGGAAGTCATTGTAACCATTAACCTTTTTTAAGTAGCTAATTGCAGCTAAACCAATATTAAGGGACGTCAGTGTAAATAAACTATTCCACAGTTGCCTAAACTTCCCTGTTACAGGCGGCGGCGGCAGAAAAGGGCAAAGGAAAATGGGAAAGCAAGGCAAGAAACAACGACACCATAACCAACACAAGACTTCTCGTAGAGGAGGAGGAGCCTTCTTCAACTCCGAAGAAGACGACAACGACCAATACCCACCTTCCTCTTCTACTTCAAAGCTCACTATTTCTGATGAAGAGAAACAATCTGAAGCTGAAGAAGAAGAAGAAGAAGAAGAAGAAGAAGAAGAGGCAGAGGGACCAAGTGAAGACCAAAATGATCAGAACCCATCAACGGGTGATAACGTACCATCGAAGTTTTCACTATATCAACAGTCTGTTCAGGTGACCCATTTGTATTGTGTGTTTTTTGTTTAGACGGTTAGGGTGTTCTGGCCAGCTTTCGCACACTACAACTAATCCTCTCCCTTCACAGCCCGACCCCAAGAATCGAACCCTGGTCAATTGTGTGGGGAGCAAATCCACCAACCAGCTAGCCTACTTGATGTAGAACACATGGAGGCCCAATTCCATGATCAGCCGGACTGAACCAAGCCCCGGAAGCCCAAATGGTGTTTAATTTGAGATTACCCAATTTGGCAAAATTCGGACGAGCTTAGAATAGGCCCAAACTTGGTGGGCTGACTTATTTTCGCGCTCCGGTCAAAACTCATTAACCCTAAGTTAATGATCGATGGTGTTTTTCGGCCTAATTCCTTCATTTAGGCCTTCAATTGTGTTATTTTGCCGTTTTAGGAAATATTTGTTTCGTTAATAACTCTTGGACCGTAATTCCTTTTTAAGTTGATTCTTTTTGAGAAAGTCTTGTTTTTCTTTCCCGTTTTCAGTTTTAGGAAAAGCCCCAAATTCTAGGACTTTTTATTTTCCAAGTTTATTTTTAGGGTTTCTAGGGTTTCGGCCTATATAAGGGTTTGTAACCTAGAGTTTATGCAGCTTTTTATCAATAATATTGCAGAGATTCTCTTTTTCTTTCTTGTGCGCAAGATTTGCTCGTTGTGACGAGTTGTTTATCTCATTTGGACTAATATGCTAACTAGTCTCTCGTGAATTCCACTACTATTTGTCCGCTTGTCTACTATTTTTACCCGAATCTTGCAATATCTGGTGTTTATGCATTGTTTTGGTTAGATAATCTTTAGCTGTTTGCAGATTCAAGTGCATGAATGAATATGCGCAGAAGGGTCATTAGTGACACATTTGGTAATTTGAAAATTGGATTCAAAAATTGGAGTGAAGATTCGAGTAGAACTCGTTTTGCTTAGGTTTGAGTAAGGAGTGGAGGAAAATTTAACCCATTTCTTTCTTAAATTGGACTTTAAGGGGAGGTTTGAGTAAGGGTTGGAGATGCTGTTATGTGAGCATGAATTGTGATGGTGCTTTTTTCTGTTCTTGGTTTTTTGATCGTTGTTCTTGTTTGCAGTCCCCAAAAGGAGACATAAGTTATCTGCAGAAGTTCTTTCTGATGTATGTGGGTGGGAGGCTACCGCTTCATCTCCAGGAGGATTTCTGCGGCACTGCTCTACTTAGGTGGGGGTTATAAAGCACTTTTTGATTCTTTTCTCTAATATTATCCTTGTCTGGTTAGATATTGCGGTAGCGTGTTCATCTGGTTATTTTGTCAAATCATGGGTTTTCCAAATGATTCACGCAGTTAACGTTATGGAGTGAGAGAAAACTGAAGCAAAACATATTGAAATACATGGAAGGCTGTGTTTGAATCTTAGAATTATGGAGGGAGGTGGGAACTGGGAAGGGAAAGATGGGAAGATACTAAGGTCGAGAAGCTGAATAAATTTCTCTCGTTTCCGTATGACCTACATTTCCCTCATCAATCCCTCCACAAATCCATGATCAGCCTGAATGTTGTTATTTTGGTGCTTTATGATGGGTTTTGGTTTGGTTTGTTGTCAGCTTTTCTGTTGAATCTGTTGGTTGATTGAAGATTAGCTGTCATCGTTTCTGTTGAATCTGTTGCTTAACACATATTGTGCATGTCAAATGATCACGACAAGCCTTTCACTATATTGTAACATGCGAAAGTGACTCCCAGCATATGGTTAGAGTCTGCCAATGGGGCATATGGTTAAAGTCGGAAATCATGAATTCGAAACTTAAGGACTGGATCAATTGTGGAAATACTACTTCAGTAACTTCATTTCTGCCAAGCTCAAATTATGGGTGTTTTGCCACTCTAGCTTTTCCAAAAGTGGAGGTACAGCTTATGGTTGTAGAGTCTTCTTATGCACCTCTAGCATGCAATCTCAGTCAATTTAAGGTGCTTATACTTGTCGTGTGTGCTTGACACTTGACAGTACAGAATGGCTCCACACTGATTCCAGGAGGACTGCTGTAGGAATAGATTTGGACCATGAGGCACTTAATTGGTGCATGGAAAACAACCTTAACAAAACTGGGGCTGATGGGTATTCAAGAATATATCTGTTCCACGGCAATGTCTTGAATCCTCTTGAGGCTAGATTAGTCAAGTTTGAGAACCAATACCTCCTGGAAAAAGTGACACTGAGTGACGTTGTAGATGATGGTTCAGAGACTACTGTACTGGATTCTGCTGCACAAGAAAACCCTGGTGGTTTTACTGATGGTAGGCTAATGAAAGATTTTCCTTTGCCGGCAAGGGATATCATTTGCGCTTTTAACTACAGTTGTTGCTGTCTCCATAGTCGTGTGGAGCTGGTTTCATATTTCAATCATTCACATAATGCCTTGTCTAGAAAAGGTGGTATATTTGTGATGGATTTATATGGTGGCACGTCATCTGAGTGTGAGCTTAGGCTGCAGAGGAAGTTTCCTAATTTCACGGTAAGCTCTTACTATTCTTGCTATTACTGTGTACGAGCCTGTGATTTACCAGTGAGACTACTTATCAAAAAAGATTTACCAATGAAACTGATTCTAAATTGAACTATCATTTATCAAAATATTATTATTACGGAGGACACAAATATTTCATTGATTTGATTGGTTATGTAGTAAAGTTATACCACTGTCTTCTTGTTGATCTGAAATGGACAGCATCTTTCTCACCAATTACAAAGACAGAAATAACATGGTCTAAAGTATATACATCTGTTCCTGGATATTGTACTTGTTACAATTACCAGTGTAGATTTTTTTTTTTGGCAATCTTGGTGTTTGGATAGTATTGTTGCAAGGAGTAATGTGTTTGTGTCTCCTCAGTCCTCCCTCGTAAGTCCAGAACAGTCGAATTCAATAACCAATTTACTCGCTGTCTTCAAATGCCTACATCTTTTTATTCCTAGCTCTGGATTTGAATTGGTTCCAAAAGGATTGAATCTTACTTTGTTACACTTTCAATGTCTTTTAGTATGTTTGGGAACAAGCTGGATTTGACATAGTTCAACGCAAGACAAGAATTAGCCTCCATTTTCATCTCCAAAAGCAGCAGAAAAAGCTTCGCCACGCATTTTCATATAGCTGGAGGCTGTAAGTTTGTTGCCTCTCTCATCAAGATGTATTCTCTATCTCTATAACAGCATTTTCCTTTGGGTTTTGGTTATTGAAGCAGATGGTGACTAATCATTATATCCAAAAGCATTACAACTTGTTGCTTGTGCTCTCAGGTGGTCGTTGCCAGAGATCAAAGACTGCTTGGAAGAGGCGGGATTCCGTTCTGTTCATTTTTGGATACGACAGATGCCAGACGCCGGAGATATTAGAAGCATAAAGGGTTTCGGTTCGGGACGAGATGTGAAGTATGAAGAGGTCTCAAGTTTTGAGCAACAAGATTCTTGGAATGCATATGTAGTTGGTGTTGCATAGTAATGGATCATTAACAATGACTTTTGTAGAGTTGTCTGTTTGAGCTGACTTGTTGCTGGAGACTTTGAGAACTTAAACTAAGCTTCCAGCACCTAACAAAGCAGGAAATGTTATTCGCTCTACTCCTGGAGTTTCAACTTATGTCAAAAGCTAGATATATCTTCCTAGTGGGGGAAAATTTTCCCAAATTCGAAATTGAAATGGGTACCTGAATTGAATTTGGGCAATGAAAAAGGCTGGTTATCTTGCACAATTGCCCATATCTTTTCATTAATTACAAGATCCAATTCTCAGGAAGAGTTAGAACGCCCACTTAGAGTGGTTGTTTCATTACTCTCCTTTCTAAGAGATCGGGTCCTTAGTTTGAATTTTTATGGAGGAGCTCGACTCTTGTTGACAACCAACTCTCAAGTCTTTAACATCCTATTGTCAGACATTAAAAGGCGGAAATTATGTACTGTTACTTCTACAAGTCATTTTATCAGTTCTTTATACGATTTATCCAATATTCTTATTAGTTGTACGAAGGCTTAAAGTTGTTGATACTACAGAGCTGCAACCAATGAGAAGTTTGTTAAGTGGTGGAAACTTAGAATCCCAAGATCCAGGTTCGACCCCTCATCGCTCCACGTCCGTTCATACGTGATGAGATTTTAGCTTCCGTTCCGGCATACGTATGGTGAGATTTCCTACAAATGGTGGTGTGGTGTGACAGGACGATACTTACCATTTGGCGAGAAAATACAAATTTCGTCACCAAATCATAGACTAATGAAATTTTATACTTTGAAAAAATTCATATATATAATATCGTATATATCATTTATGCATAGATTAAGTTGAAAATACTTGATAATATATAAAATTCCTGCAAATTCATTTTTGGTACCAAAAAAAAAAGATAGTAGAGAGCCACAAACAAGAATTTATCCACCAATTACATCATGTTATGTTTCTCTTTTTTTCTTGTGAAAGAATAAGAAATTCATTGATTGTATGGTTCTTCTCTCAGAAATAATCTCTCCAAAATTTTTGACTGTTTCGTTATCCGTGGTTTTTCGTCTTTAGTGATTTTTTGTCAAAATTTTTACTTATTTTATACTTTTTGAATGTACATAGCGTACCTCTATTTAAAAAGTAAAAGAGTTTGTTAAAATGTTAAAATTTTTTACCACAGACGAAGAAATACGCAAACCTATAGAACTTTTTTATCTCAAAACTGCAACAATTCACTGTGTGTATCTAATACAATTGAAAAGACCTCTTGTACACGAGTAAGATAAATAACACATCCAAACCTAATGAAAAAAACAACAAGAATAAATTGATTGGATGGCCAGATATAGGAGACTCGCATGCAAGTTATCGATGTACTATTATCGAGGCTTCCTACAAAAACTGACCGATACAACCAAGTGATTCTTGCAGGGACGAAACCGAGATTTCATATTCAGGGAGGCTATAACAGCAACAACAAAATTTTGAATTTCAAGGTTGCAGAGTATAAAAAAGTTAATTAAAATAATACCCAATACTAAATACATTATCTTGGTGCTTTTAACAGAGCATAAACAAATAAAAACCGAAAAAAGTAAAAGTTTCTCAATATGTTTCCTCAACTATGTATCAAAATGGAATGTGGCGCTCTATTAGATGCTGTAAGTCATCTACGATGGAATGCTTCACACTAAATTTTGGTTTAAGAAAGAGGTTTGGTTTTTGTTTCTTAGAGGAGATAATTGAATTGTGGTCCCAAATGAGGGAGAAAAACGTGTGAGTGTAAAAAGCATTAATTGTTGCAATTTACTGTTCTGTAAATAAAACATTTCTGTATGGATATGGGGTCCGGACATGATAAGTGGAAGTATATATATAAATGAAGTACTAGAAAATGGTTAACTTTTCCCAAATTGAGGGTGGCCAAGGCCCCCATAACCAACTTCTCATTCCGTCTCTGGATTCTTGCATTTCCGGTGGAGAGCATTATATGCAGAAAAACACCTCATGCGACTAGATGGCCGAGAAACCAAGTACAATATAGAAATCAATTAAAAAAAATGGAGAATGAATTGCAGGTGTGGTTATTGAAACACAAATTATTAAAAAGCAAACAAAGCACTATCCAACTAAACTCCTACCTACCCTCCCCCTTCCCAACACAACCACCATCGAACCCCAGCATGCAAGCAACCAAACCACTCATCCAAAAAATGAACCCCAGCAATCCAACGCCAAACAACACAACAAGCGCCAATCCAGAACTCCAAACATATCACAGATGCTTCAAAACTGGACCGGATTTGTTGGAACCCAAGCGGTGGTGGAGCCAAGATTTTAACTCGGGGGGCCGATTTAGTAGACATATATTTTTTTATTGGAACGTATACTTATTACGGAGTATATCATAAGGTTTTTGCTTTCTAATTTATTACATTTGTACATTGAAATGATTCTGTAGGCTACATCAACTATCACATGCTTATTTTTTATTTATGAAAATAATTGAGAAATGTGAATATGAAATAACCAATTTTTTATCAAATCAAACACAATAACTTCAGAGCTGACTTTAGGCTTGACACGAATTCCGAGCATACTCGATCTCTGTTCCTGATATTCTTTCTGTGTTGAACTGCACCATCATTGAATCTTCTCCATTGAATCCTGCGCCCTTTGGCAAAATGATCGCCGAAGCAAACGATTTGCCAGGATACAAACATATCCGTGAGTGATAAATCACTCAGTAGAAAAATCAAACCCAACTACCCCTCTTACTTTACAACTAGCAAGTAACAAGATAATAATGATGCGAAGAAGTAAACAGAGATTTTTCACAGAAACCGATTTATTACTATCCATTAATCCTATGTGAGATCTAAGATCTCATCCACGAGATCTCTTCCTCCCATATCCGCTAACTATGACCGTGTCAAGGAAAATCTCCCCTTGTTTGTCCTGCACACGGGGTTTTAAATGAATTCACCTAAATTATGTACCTCGCATGAATTCATTTAAGACCATAGCAAGGGGCACGATTACCCTTTGGAACTTCCCATGGCGTACCATACGTTAGGGTCACCGCCATTCCTAAGCCACTAACTATGACCGTGTCATGTGACAATCTCCCTTGTTGGCCTTGTAAGGCACGATTACCCTTTGGAACTTCCCATGGCGTACCATACGTTAGGGTCACCAAAATATCATCATTGGGCCCCGCAGGTCACCCTTATCCATGGCCAAAGCATAATCCACAATCTCGCAACTTCAACACTTTACCATTTTTCTATCAACTTAGTATCGTCTAGATGAAATCTATTTGCATGCCACCCCATGTCTCTAGGGTCCAATCTAGCCTTCAAATCAAGTATTTGAAACAATATACAATTAATCAAAATAGTAATTCAAACAATAACAAGCAATGCAATCACATAACTTTTTATGAATGAGTCGTTGCCCTTAGTCTTGTATGGCCAAGATGTTATTAATAAAATAAGAAACTTTTATCTAATTATTGAGAAGGAAAAAATAATAATAATCTGGTCAAAAGTTAGTAAACTTAGGCTTATACAAATTTTATTTTGGAAATAGATAGATTAATAACCATACTAAATACAAAAATAGACAATGATATTTGGATAAAATAACATGGCCCTAAAAGGAGTCCTACGGTCCTACGCAACATGTTCGAGTGTTAAAATTTGGGTTCGGGAGGTCGCGGGATTATTTTAAATAAAGATATTAATAAAAGTTATCAAAAATAAATTAAATGGATAATGACATTATTTAATAAATAAAATATGTTGAAGTTAGGAACGTTTCATCTTTGAAATGTAAAGAGTCTAAAAAAAATTATCCAGGCATTAATAGCAAGGTTTATAAGGTCGTAAGAAATTTTGATTGGAAACACTTTAAAAATAATAATAAATAGTAAATTTAATAAAATAAATATGAAATTAGTAAGATATCATATTTGAGATGCGAGAAGTCTAGAAACAAATAGTTTGGGTGGTAAAAACGTTCTTGAGAAGGTCGTAAAGATTTTTCATTTGTAAACTTTGAATGAAAACAAGAAAAAATATAATAAATAGAGAATAAAAAAAATATGATAGTAACAAGTTATGATCTTTGAGGTGTGAAAAGTCTAGTAAAAATATCCCGGGTGTCAAAAATCATGTTTGGAAGGTCGCAAAATCGTTTAGAACCAAAACAGTCCAAACCGCAAGGTTGGACCGGTCAACATAGCGGCAAGGCCGATAGACGCGAACTCCGAGCTGGTTCTCCCGAAGTTTGTGGCCGCAAGGTCGGGTCCAGATTTGGTTTTCTTGTCGTTTCGCTTTGGTTTCTGTCACGACCCAAATCTAGTAGTTTAAATATCGTGACTGGCCGGTGAGTCTATCTCACCAAAGGCATCTACATATATATATATATATATATATATATATATATATATATATATATTTTTTTTTAACAATAGAAATACACCAACTTAACAGTTGCGGAAGCCATTTCAAATGATAGAATCACTAACTCTTTATTCATTATGCTAACGATGACGTAATTCACATTATTACTTCTTTTTTTCTTATTCATTACATGTCCATAACATAGGCTTAATAACACTATTACTCGGCCCGCCCTTCTAATCTTGTTTACCTGAAAAGAAAAGATTTCAACAACATAAGCCACTGCTTGTGTGAGTTTATGAATTATCAGAGTTACATACGTACCATGGAATCTTTAGAATTCTTTTTATGATCAAATAAACACAAAGAACATAACTTCAGTTTTTCAAGGCTTAAACTGTAACCCAAAATCATAACTTCAGTTTTTTCATGGCTTAAAGTGTAACCAATATCATAAACAAAACCATATATACGATATACCATCCAACGATTACCGCCGGTACTGAGGGAGCGACCGCCAACGCGTATATAGTGAATTGATCAATTCAATTGGACACCCGGCTATGCCCCCTTTCTTTCCGCCCTTATAACACCGTTCCGACTAGTATCTTTACCGTCCCCTAGATTCCAGGGACATCGTTCAGATGTATCGATAATATTTTTTCATAAACTGTTCAAAACATCATAACTCCATGGTGTATTTGCTAAAAAATAATTCAAATGTTAAATAAACATACTTTTGTAAGTCAAAAACATAATTTTACGAAAATTCATGTAACAGAGATAATTCATAACTCACCTTTCGTTCTATCCAACATGCCTTATGATCACCTACTTTGAATGACTTGTACCTAATTCTTTTCTTCTTCTTTCCTCCTCTATTCTCTCTCTCTCTCTCTCTCTCTCTCTCTCTCTCTCTCTTCTATTTACTTGGTGGTTTGTGGAGGGGAGGGGTGGAGGCTTGCCTATTTATACTAGTGGAAGAAGAATCCAGATCATATCTAGAAAATCAAATCTTATATAATCTAAGAAAATCCAACCATATCTAAATATCTAATCAAATCTTACAATATCTTGTAATATCTTTTCAAATCTATACGTAATCTAACAAAATCCAACTATAATCTTACCATATTTTGCAATATCTAAATAAATCCAACCATATCTTGCAATTTCTAATAAAATCCAACTAGAATCTTATCATATCTTGCAATATCTAATAAAATCCAACCATATCTTGCAATATCTAATAAAATTCAACTAGAATCTTATCATATCTAACAAGATTTAGTGTATCTAGAAGAACTTTCCTAATGTCCAAGTTTATTCCACAAAATCTAGGGATATTTTAATAGGATTTGATCCGATTCGCCCTATAATGAGATGTCGCCTCTTTATGGATTAATTGTTTTGGTTCGCGGGGAAAATGTTAATAACGTTTTATAAATTGACACATATGCAAAAAAATAAGTCACAAACAATTTACTTCCTAAATCCTAATGGTAAGCGGCGCGTTAAATAATTATCCCCTTACTTTTTTATTCTTTTTCGTTCTAAGAAGTCGGGGCGTTACAGTTTCGATGCATGGGTCCATTTGGGACATAGGGTTAAGTTCAAAAACACTTAATATACGTAGAGGAGAGGTTGGAATGGATTATAATACCTCAATTGGATCGAATTGATTCACAAACCAAAACTTGAATTTTTTTGGAAGGAGACTTCGGGTGTGACAACCGGGGGACCTTGGGATTGAATTGAGGCTTGTTTGGGGATGCCATGGGTTGTAGAAGGTGATTGGTATAGTTGAATTGGGTTTCGGTTGGGCATAGATACAAAACCCGCTTTTCTCTCTCACTTTCTCTCTCTAGAACTCCACGGATTGAAGCTCCAATTTGCCCATGATTTTCTCTTATTTTTGACTCGGAGGAGCGTGGGTGGAATGGTTCGTGGGTCGGATTTGTAGAGTATTTATAGGAGAATTTTAAATAAGGTGATAAGATGGCATTTAATGGAGGTTAGGTTCATGGTACTTAAAAGGGACGAATTGGGACTGTTTTTGGGGCTCAAGAGGAAGCAGGAAATGGATATGAATGAATTGAATTTTGGATTTTGTAACGACCCGGATTTTTGCCCTATTTTTTTTTCGAATGAAGAAATTATTTTAATCAAATAGTCTATAGTAATCGATTAATCATTTAATAGTATAATTAGATTAAAACCTAGATTAATTTTTGACAACTAAAATTAGTTTAGCAAAATTTTAATTCAACTTGTAACTATAAATGTGTGTGCATATTTTTCTATATTACTCATAATAATAATCATCTCACAATTTATGGGATTTGATTACTCATCGCTCACCAATCTCTTCCTCTATCTTTATCTTTTCACTTATCTACTTCCCTTCAAACTCTTCCTAAACTATATCTCTCTCTAATCTCTATAAAACCAAACCCATCTTTCCCATTCTATTTCATTTGGCAGAGAGAGAGAGAGACATAAAAAATCTGGAAAAAGAAGAGAAGAAAAAGAAAAGTGGGATCACACCCTTTCAATTTTCGTCCATATCACGTCCCTCTGTTCACAGCCTGTTTCTTCCTAGTTGCTGTCGTTTTTAGGCTTAAGTTTCTTCACGAATGTTGTAGAGGGCGTCGACAACTTTGATTTCGACCCAAGAATCACCCAAAACGGTCAAGGATTGATAGAGTTATCGGTGTCCAAAGATCAGTGAAATTCTCGGATTTCTGTTTCCTGACAGCAAACAGGACTTATGAAAACCCCCACTTTTCACCTAGTTCGAATGGTTTTCGGGCTTCGACTTCTTCACAAAAGTTGTAGAGCGTTTCAAGATCTTCGCGTTAGACACAAGAATCGTCCAGAACGGCAGAGGTTTGATCAAGTTATTCCAGTCCAAAGTTGCTGCTAGAATACCGATCTTTCGCCGCCAAACGAAAACCCACCGGATTCCACCGAATCGCTTTGTTCGGAATAAAGGTAGATTAATCCTTCTACTACCTTCCCCCAAGTATATTATTGTACTAAGATGTTAGTTTTTATGATTAAAATAAAAAAAAAGAATCGAAATTAGAATCGAATGAACGAAACTCAGTTTTTCCGAAAAAGAATTCACTGTTCATAAGCATTGTCACTGTTCACTTTTTTACTGTTCATACCAAAAAATCTAAATTACAGTTTTTCCCCTTGATTATTTTAGTATAGAGTTTCGGTCCAAATTAGAAGATACAAGTTATGTTTACATAATGATTAGGCCCCTGAGTTACTAAAATAGTAGAATCTATGTCCTAATCAACAATACGTTTTAATTAAATGTTGTATTGGTATAAAAGAAATAAAAAAGAAACAATCTTTATGATAATGTCTTTATATTATTTGACCCTTATCTATTATATTAGTATTATAAGAATGTATTTTACAAAGATACCAATATAAACCTAGGCTTATTATTATTTGAATAGAATTATTATATATTTTTTTTAGATAAAAGTTTCTTGTTATATTATTAACTTGTTGGTCACACAAGACTAAGGGCAATGGCCCATTCATAAAAAGTAACGTGATTTCTACGCTTATTATTTATTTCAATTATCATTGTGATTATTTGTATATTGCTCCGACATTTGATTTATATGCTAGATTGGATCCTAGAGATATGGGGTGGTATGCAAATAGAATTCACCTAGACGATGCTAGATAATGGATGAATTGGAAAATTTTATTTTTAGATCGCCTGCAGGCGTGATTTTTGAGATGTGATAAGATTTGTGATGAGATTGAAACTGGCGGGAGTCCAGTGATGAATTGAAACTGGCGAGAGTCCAGTGATGAATTGAAACTGGCGGGAGTCCAGTGATGATTGTGATGATTGTGAAGTGGTATATAAGATAAACGAACCCTAGTCATGATTCAGGCATGATAAGCTTACCCCTTGTTGTAGTTATTGGGGTGCACACTCGGTATATAACTTAGGTGTATCTGCGACAACAAAGGGCAGTGACCTCATGGGACCGAGCATGGCTAGTGGTTGGGGAGGAAAGATCCCGCGGAGGAGATCTTAGATTATATGTTAAGTTAATGGATAGTAATAAACCGGTTTATGTGAAAAATCTCTGTTTTACTTTTTTGCATTACTATTATCCTGTTGTTTGCTAGCTGTAAAGTAAGAGGGGTGGTTGGGTTGGATTATTCTACTGGGTGATTTATCACTCACAGATACGTCTGTATCCTGGCAAATCGTTTGCTTCGGTGATCAATTTGCCAGATGGCACAGGATTCAATGGAGGGGAATCAAGGAGGGTGCAGTTCGACACGAAAAGAATATCAGGAACGAAGATCGAGTATGCCTGGAATCTGTATCAAGCCTAGAGTCGGCTCTGAAGTTAATATATTTTGAATCACCAAATCTATCTTGAGTTTGTAATATCTAAACTTTATTTTAGAAAATTATATTTATTTAGCAAATTTTCTTAAGAAAATTATTTTATTTTACTCCCGAAAAGTCGGGGTGTTACAGATTTTGCTTGGTGATGAAGAATTTTCGGTTTTGGGCAATGGGGGATGAATTTGGTTTTTCTTGGAGGAAATGGAATGGAGGGAGTAATGGCTGGAGAGAGAGAGGGAGCTGTGGGAGGAAGAGAGGGAGACATTGCAGGAGATTGAGGTGAGGGAGGTGATGTGGTGCATGCATGCATGATAGAGGGAAAAAATATGCATGCATGGAGTATAATTGCATGCATTTATGCATTTTAGAAAAAAAAAAGTAATTGTATTAAGAAAATAATCCTAGTAATATTATTATTAGAAATAAATTGGGTCAAAAATCCAGATCGTTGTAGGTGTGGAAGCCACTTTGAGGAATAACTAATGGATTTCCTTTTGTCTGGTTATTCTTTTACCCTTCCTTAGTCTATTAATAATAAAATGGATTTTTTCAATGTATAAAATCAAAATTCCAATGGCATTGGCTACTGTATCCTTCCCGACCACATTTCTTTTCCTTTTTTCAAAGTATAGGTAAAATGCCTAGAAAAAAGGAATCCCTTAGAGGTTCACGCAAATCCCAAAAACTCATAGTTTCGCCTCCAAAAATGGGTTCGACTCCTATCCACTATTCAAAGGTCCATTTATGTCTAGTAAGTGGCTAGGATTAGCCCTATGAAATAAGTGGCTAGGATTAGCCCTATGAAATCAATGACATCTGATATGTGTAAGGTGCTTGATCAGGCATCCTTTTTTTAGTGTATACCCTACACACATCGGATGCCATTGATTCCCGCGCAGGCCCCCTCCGTTTTTTTTTTATAGAATTTTTGGACGACTCGAATCGACTGTCCAGTGGCTGAAGACTGCCCGACACGGCTGTCGGTACGATTTCGGTGGGGTTCTCGTCGGTACCATTAGACTTTTTCTTATCAAATGTGACATACCCTTAAACAACACTTGCCTGGAAGCAGGGAATTGCCTCATAAAATAGCTCGATTGCAATGCAGTAGTTAATTGCCGATGAAACATCCATTTAGTCATTTGTATAATCGTTGAGGACCAATAAAATGTATGCATGAATGAAAATCACTAAATCAGGTTGCATCACCATATATTCCCAAAGCAAAAGACTTCTATATAAAAATTACAATGAACAATCGGTGGAGAGTCTAGTCTAGAGATATTGACATACTAATTGACCTTATTTTTATATTTTACTATCATTATGGCATATCACCCCGCTATAACACGGACGTGACAATAATATATTTTGATATGAAACTTGAAAGAAAACATTTTCGATTTGCTTTATTACATAGTACTAATTGACCTTTGATATATTAATTTAACATAGGATGAGTTCTTGTACAGTACTCTAAAAGCTTATGATCCATCTCCCAAGCGTTTTGTGATTTAGAAATACTTAACTTAATTTTTTCAATCGAAATGTTAAGCCTACCTCAACAAATTCCAAAACCGTTATTACATAAGATATTTTAATCATCCTATTACTTTCTCCTAACGTGAATCCTGTAACTTATTAGAATAATTCTGTCGTGACTCAAGAGATGGCATTTTAGAAATGATGTTGTTTAATGAGAATAATACCTTCATTGCAAATTAGAATTATCTCGGCCGGGGTTTCTTATTTTTCCCATTGGGATAGACACATAATAATTTACAGTAACCAAATGAGTTATCCTCTCCAATAGCAGCTAGCTAGCTCTAGCAGAAGCTTATGAGATGTTTGTGTTTGGCCATGCCTTTAAGTCAGGACTTGAATGACAGGTAATCCAATAAAAATGTAAATTATTTTTCCTTCCGAGTGACTTATAACAAATGGGGGCGGATCCGCTAATACCAATTTTGACCACCTTTTTTTTTATGGGTCTTAGCAAATTGGATCCGTTTAATGTGTTTAAAATATGTTTTTAATAGCTTAATCTCTATCTCTTTCAAGACTTCGAAGATATTCAGGGTCAGTCCCGACTTTTGGATTGCCCAAGCCTGAACTTAAGTTTGGTTGCCAGCTCACTAACAAGCCATACAAAATAAAAAAACAAAAAACAGTAAGAAAAATCATGATTACATTGTACTTTTAATTTGAATTATATCCAAAAAAAAAAAACTTTTACCCTGCTTTTTTTTTTAAAAATCCGATCCCCTGGTTATAGTACTTTATGATTTAGCATGATCTGATTCAAAAAAAAGATTATAATGCTTTTACATTTATTTTTAGCTTTTATTTAGTTATTTTTCTTATTCTAATCACTGTTCATTGTTTAATAATAAAATGAAAAGAGAAACATTACGAACCAACTTGGAAAAATAAAAATTTGACTTAAAAATTGGATAATTTTTTCTTTGAAGTTTTTTAAAGTGGTGTCTGTGCAATGCATATGCATATATGCAAAATTGCAAATAACTATTGTGAGTCTTTTGTAAAAATAATATACATATGCATGTATATTTTTTATAATTGCATACATAGATTCATGGAGAGAGAGAGAGAGAGAGATTTTGAAAAGGAACAGAAAGGAGTTAATTTTCAGAAGCATTAATTGCAAGTTATTTTCTCAGAGAGAGAGAGAGAGACGAGAGAGGGCGAGAGAGATAGATTTTGAAAAGGAAAAAAAAAAGGAGTTAATTTTCAGAAGCATTAATTGCAAGTTATTTTCTGTGAGAGAGAGAGAGAGAGAGAGAGAGAGAGAGAGAGAGAGAGAGATTGATTTTGAAAAGGAATAGAAAGGAGTTAATTTTCGGAAGCATTAATTGCAAGTTATTTTGATTGAACCATATCATCAATTTTCAGCCTCAGATAAAAAAGAATCCCCAATACAAAGAACAAGAATCAAACCCCGGGTGCCAAGAATTTATCTACACGCTACTGGCCAACAAATCAAGAATTGATCGGACCGATACATATACATATATGTACAGATAATTTTTGTTTGTTGCCCAAGCCCGGAGGCTTGTGGGGCTTACCCAGGACCGGCGCTGAAGATATTGTGCAGTTCTTACGTACAAATGCGGTTTACTCCATATAGTTGAACTCAATTGCAGCTTCCGATCGATTATATACAACAGTCCAAAGCTATAGGCTAATTAAATTTGAACTGAAAAAATTAGAATTAAGCTGGCTAGTACTCCAATAAAGTAGTCAAAGGCGTTGGAGGGTGTAATATTGCTTCAAAAACAAAAAGCTAAAACGGGCTTCCAGCCTTACAGGTTGAGGGACAAAATATATACTCTCTCTCTCTCTCTCTCTCTCTCTCTCTCTCTCTCTATATATATATATATATATATATATATATATAATTAAAAGAAAAGTACTCCAACTGTAAATCTAGTTTTCTACTAGTATGTAGTATTTTCTTGAAGAGAATAACTTATTTACGAAAGTGCTCAATCTCAATCGTCACTTTTGGACAATTCGGATTAAAAACAAGAGAAATTTAGCCAAAAATTTCTCATATTTACATTTTTTTAAGCTCAATGATAAGTACGTTTTGCAATCAAATATAAGAACAAATGTGATCTGTGAAAGTATCTAAAACTTTAGGATATCTTATGAAAATGCCTAAAAACCTTACGGTAGCTTACGAAAGTGCTTAAAACCTTATGGGACCCTACAAATGAAAGTGTCTAAAACCCTATGGTACCCTATAGATGAAAGTGCCTAAATCACTACAACTCTATAAAAGGAAAATGAACTCTAAAATCCTTCGAAGAAAACACCTAAAGATGTTTTGGCCTTATGGCTAAAAAACTCAAAAAGTTAAAGAAGCTCTGCTGAAAATTATTTTGTTGGCGTCATTCCTCTAAATTGAAAACTATTTTACCGTCCCTATGGCTAATTATCCCTAAAAAGAATCTATTTAATATCTTTTAGCGATAATAGATTGTATTAAATTCGAATCATCCAAAACACTTTTGAACAATCAAAATTGAGCTCCGTAATAACTTATTCAGGCTTCTCCGCGAATAATATTCTGAAGAAAAGTACTCCATTTGTAACTGTAGTTTTTTACTCCAGTACAGTATTTTATTGAAATAGACAGTTTATAGGGTAGAGCACCAGTTGACCAAAAACTCTGCAGTTGAAATTTAGGTTCACTGGGGTAGGGTATTCTCGTGTGATCGGCACCAGTATATATACTGTATGTATGTAAACTACTAGGTGTAGTATCTTGAAAATTATTTTTACACTCCACTTTTTTATATACCCATCCTAAAACCGAAAACCTGCCTCTAGTGCTTTAAATTAAAGCCTGCATAATTTTCAAAACACACTAAAAAATACAAGTGAATATTAAAGTCCTTTTATAAAAGAGGCGTAAAAATCATTTCCGTTCTATCTTGTACTGCTGTATTGCAAGTGGCATGTTAGTTAAGAGGTAGATATCCTATGCTCTCATTCATTTGATAGAGGTTCAAATCTCACTAATGCCCTGTTTCACTTAGAAAAATAAATGCTACTTATTTTTTGAATTAAAGGTGATATATTGTGAGAATGTCTTATCTCATAAAATGAAAATAAGTATTTAAATAAATAAAAATTTTAGCGGAACGAAACCTAACTACAATTAACAATGCTAATTTTCTCCGACTAAAAAAAAAAACCCCATTTATGTGAACGAGCAACAGGCGATTAAATTCCCCATTTTAAAGTATTAGTATTAGACCCCGTTCCAGAAACCTTCTTAAAAAATAAGCAGTTTATTTTACATTTTCAAACTCAAAAATAATGTAAATGAAAAATAAGTTTTCAATTTTTTTTTGCATCGTATAAAAGATCTCGGTGAGATCTTTCAAACAAGATCTATATTGCATACTTTTAAATTTCAATAAATTCATAATATTTGAGCTTGAAATTATCTTTTTAAAAAATAATGATTTTTTTTGCGTTCTGCAACGCACCCTTAAAAGTGAGGAATTTTTCAGTGCCGAGTGGTTATTGCCGACGTGGCACCTGCTCGGCGCACCCGAGCCGTCCAATGCATTTTTGCACGGCTCGGATTAAAACACACTCTCTTCTTTAATCCTAACACTTTCTCTCTCCTCTTCTCTCTCCAAATCTGAGCCGTCCATACACGTAATAGACGGCTCGGATGGCCGAGCGGGCACTACGTGATACCCGCTCGGCACTGATTTTTTTTTCCTTAAAAGTAGTATCTTATTCCAAAATTTGACCCGGTATGTGCCCCGTTTGAATGAAGCGCAGCACCCGAAACGGCCAAAAGTTCAAAACCAAGTTAAAGACAAAAAAATATTCATATTTGTAACAAGCTTAGTAGATCCGGTCCAGCCCAGTTCACTTCGCGAATTTATTCAGTTGTTCGGGAACACCTGTCACCTCTCTTCTTCTCTCTCTTGACTCTCTAACCTCTTTCCAATCTCGTTGCTTCAACGGCTTGTCCTCTCTTCTGCCCGCGGTAAGTCCAACCTCATATCTCACTCCCCCAAATAATAAGTAGCTAAAATAAGAATGTATAGACAATGCAGCTTGATCTGGGACACCCACAATATTCATGATTTTAGTTCATCAATCTATCTCCCATTTGTCCCCTAGATCTGCACTCGCTGGCATTAAACCTCGGTTTACGAATTCCGACAAACCAAGAACATCGTATATATGCATTATAACAGTGACAACATCTGGGTATTAATCCCCGTCAAGCTAATGAAGAACGACCAAACTTCATCTCTTGTAACAATACCTGTAATTATATCCACAGCGGTGCCGTCTGTTTGCCCCGTGTCGTGATGTAAGTCTGTTATTCCTTGCATCGTATGTGTTGCTGAGTCTTGAAATCGTAATTGCTACGGTTCGGCTGCATCACAAGGAGGAACGACTGTGAGGAATACCCATTTTTTGCAACAATCATTTCGGTTTGGTTCATTCTTTGATTGCTCTAACTGTGCGGTTCAAGCCATCGGTCATAGAAAACTCATTTCAAAAAAAAAAAGTTATCGAGCACTCAGCTCTAATGAAGGGGAGAGTGAAGCCTTTGTTCGGTATGTCGCTGCTGGTTGTGGTGGCGGTCACTCTGAGCTGCCGGGTCACGTTTCGCAGCAGATTTATCTCGTTCCAGCCCCAGAAAGACGGCGGCACATTAGGAAGTATGTCTACAGCGGAGTTGAAAGAGACGCTGCTGAAATATGCGGCGGTTGACTTGGCGGAAGAGCAGTGGAAGCAGGAAGTCGAGCAGCAGCTGGAAGGGAATTTCTACAATCCGGGGCGGAAAAGGACGTTTCTGTCCCCCGGCAGGTACGTAGTTCGGGATCTGCGATCCAAGTCGTACAAGGGCATTCCGGTAAACATCCGGTCGCCTGAGTTTTACCCGCTGTGGGTGGAGTTCAGGAAAAACTTGCACGGTTGGTGGCAAAACATGCGGTTCGAGCCGGACATCATGTCGGATTTGGTCAATCTAGTAAAAGCTCCGATCGATCGGAACGACTCTCAAGCGAGTACGGAGATACGGTATTCGTCCTGTGCCGTAGTGGGTAGCAGCGGGATTCTGCTGCAGAGCGAAAACGGCGACCTGATCGACAGCCACGAGATGGTGATCCGGTTGAACAACGCCCGGACCAGCGGTTTCGAGCGCCATGTGGGTTCGAAGACGACGCTCTCGTTCCTCAACAGCCACATGCTGCACTTGTGCGCTGCAAAAGAAGGTTGTTTCTGCCATCAATACGGTGAAAACGTTCCCATTGTTGAGTACATTTGCCAGCCCATCCATTTCCTGGACTACACCCAGTGCAAATCATCTCACAAGACCCCTCTCGTGGTCACCGACGCGAGGTTCGACCTGCTGTGCGCCCGGATCGTCAAGTTCTATTCGTTGAGGCGGTTTGCGGAGAGGGCGAAGACAAAGTCGTTAAATCAGTGGCTGGCCGATTGGCGACTGGCCAAGGACGCGTATTACTTCCACTACTCTTCGGGGATGCAGGCTGTTATGCTTGCGGTGGGTATCTGTGACAAGGTTAGCGTCTTTGGGTTCGGGAAATCGAACTCGGCTAGGCACCATTACGATACGAATCAAAAGGCCGAGTTGCGCTGCCATGATTACGAAGCAGAGTATGATCTTTACAACGATTTGGTCCATCAGCCGGAGGCGATACCGTTCATCTCGGACAAGTTCAAGTTCCCTTCTGTGGCAATCTATCAATGACGTTTCACACGTTGAAGCCATTTGGATTCTGTGGCAATTTGTTGATTTCGTTGTCTAGTTTAAAAACGATGAAAGAGCAGATGTTGTGTAGAAGATATATGTATGTATACATAGTTTCGGTTATCATTTTTCTTTCTCTAAATCTTGATGAGCCCTCTTGGCTCGCAAGTAAATGATACAGGAATTGAATTCGGATTATAGAGCCTTCTTTTTTGGACTGCTTTATTTATCCAAACTTTGTGATGTTTGTATATATGTCAAGTTAATAATCAAAAGCCCCGAGCATTATTACGGTTAGTTGGTGAATTTGTTGTCCACGCAATTGATCGGGTTTGATTATTGAGATCAGGCCACACAAAAAAGTAGTTTTTCGCGAATTCTCTAGTCCCAGTGTAAATGACCAGCATTTGACCGGACCAGAGAGGAAACTAGTTGAGGAGGGCATAAACTGATGCGCACAAGTGTGTCCTTCGAAAAAGAAAAAAAAAAAAACAAGTGGATAATAAAAAAGTAGGGTGGTGCTTGATGTCATTCTCATCAACATATAGGCTGTGTTGAAGGGGACATCAAATCTGAACGGTGAAAATTGAAAAAAAGAAGACTAAGATCACAAAAGATTATTCAGTGCTCGTGAGATAATGACACGGGGAGCCCCAATCCGGAAATCGCTCCTTTAGCCACACATTTGTCTCTCAGAAAGTCTACAGTTACCGATCGGGAAATCCCGAACGGAATCCCGACGCCCCTCCGGGAACCCTCCGGCCACCGTACGGCCGATCCGAGCCGTCTAAAAATTCAAAAAAAAAAACCGAGTGGGCCTACTGGAGAATAAACGGCATCCGACGTGTGTAAGTGGCCGATCCAAGCACTCCATTTTTGGCCCATCCAAACACTCCATTTTTGCCCGATCTAAACACAAAGATGGAGTGCTTAGATCGGCCACTTACACATGTTGGATGCCATTTATTCTTGCGTAAGCCCACTCGGTTTTTTTTTTTAGAATTTTTGGACGGCTCGGATCGACCGTCCGGTGGCCGGAGCGTGCCCGGCGGGGCGTCGGAATTCCGATCGGGATTTCCCGATCGGTAACTGTAGACTTGCTCTTTGTCTCCGGGACAATGAATAATTTTTTCTTAGATCATAGATAAATTAATTAATGGGCACTTGCTTCTAAAATGCCAACTTTCCCTCCCTCCAGAAAGAAAATGGGCTTGGTCAAATCAAATGACTCAAATGTTGGTACTTCCTCAAACAACACCTGCCTCTAATGGAATTGGATCATACAATATCACAGATTCCAATGCACAGTTATTGCTGATGAAATTTTCATTCGGTTGCAATAAAGAAAATTAGTACATTTTATCATTAAATAAATTGTTAGGGAACAATAAAATGTTGGAATATATCATTATATCAACATCATGATGCATGTGTCTTGTCCATTTTTTGCTTTCTCAATATATCTTTTGTCAAGTTTCTAATAAAAATATTTTGCCGATGAAAAGAAAAAAAAAAAAAAATTCATCATATCCCCACCAGCCAAAAAGACTTCAGAGGTGTAAGGTGTTTTCTTATACTAGCTAGCTGTTTTAGGGTGACAGATCAGGAAAATGAATTATACCATAAATATCACAAGATAAAGTAACAGTTTGAGAATCAACTCTCTGTAGGAGTCTTATAAAAAAAAAACTCTCTGTAGGAGTATTTTGAGTTCTCATTTTGCATTCTAAGAGACTAATGTACCCCTACCCTAATATTCATCTACCGATGGATTACACATTATACACATATACTCTAAGAAAGGGCAACATGGTAAACAAACATGCATCTGATAATCCATATATAGCTTGAGAATGGCAAAGCGAACTTGAGAAAATGACAGACCATTTGGGTTCTTTTTTGATACCTCGTGCCAGTCAAGAACAGAGATTGCTTTGTTTTGGTTTGTGATTTGAGTTGTATTTTTGGATAATGAGTGAAGAGAATAATGATTGAAGAGATAAGTAATAAGCGGAGAGAGATAGAGGGAGAAGTGAGAGTAATAATTGAAAGGTTATTGAGAGAAATGATTGAGTTATGAATTTTTTTTTGAGTAAAATAGTGAAGTGAACAAGGCATAATGCCTGAAATCAAAGGAAAGTAAACAGGTGGTGGAGTAGTGGGTTGTTTTCTTTTTTCCAAGAAATCAAAGTGATCAAATCCCTTGATAGCAAAGCTTGAAAAACACCGAGGTATGGAACAAGGCTCGTCGATCGTCGTCGTCCGCGATGATTTCTCATGTAATCCTCGATTCAAAATGGAAAGTTTCAGTACAGTTCTATTGGTAGCACTACTACAAAAACCTTAAAAGATGACACTCAAAAAATTGAAACAATGACATTTTTTGTAAAACTGTCATCAAAAATATGATGGTAGACTTTTGATGACAGTCCATCTTACAAACTGTCATCTTTGCGATATAAGATGACGGTTTAGAATAAAAGTGACATTATTATCTTTTTCTTTAATGTCAGTTTTTGCTTAAAATTGACATTAAAACATGTGCTTCCGGAAGCCCATATGGGAAACCTTTTAATGACAGTTTTTCTTAAAAGCGACATTGAAACTAAGCCCTTTTAATGACAGTTTTAGTTAGAACTGACATTACAGTTGATCATAAAAGATGACAGTCAGAAAGTGTCATAAAAACATATAAGATGATAGTTTAAAACTGTCATCTCATACTTTCAATGTCTACGATGACAGTTTCATCCAAAACTGACATTAAAAGTGCTCATCTTAAAATTTTCGAAAATATACTATACATGTTTTTGTTTGTCTTTTGTTAACAATAAGCGTGCCAGCTCAGGTAACACGCACGCGAGGAACTGAAGTTCTTGAGTTCAAGTCCTGGGGCAAGCAAATATTTGCTGGCCACACAAGTGCTAAGAAGGCGACACACAAGTGCCACTGGGCGGCCATGCGAGAGGCACGTGGGTGCCACGTGGGCGGCCACGCATTCGAAAGAGAATTGGTTTTTTTTTTCTTGAATGGAGAACAGATAAGATGGCAGTTTAAATCTGTCATCTTTGCGATTAAAGATGACAGATTAAGACTATCATCTTTTATCACAAAGATGACAGGTTTAAACTGTCATCTTATATGTTTAATGATAGTTTTTTATTGTCATAACAAATCTAGACTTTTAATGACAGCTCCATAGATGACAGTTTCAAAACTGTCATCTTTCACGTTTAATGACACTTTTAAACTGTCATCTTTAACGATTATTGTAGTAGTGTAGGTGCATATTGTTCGTGCAATAATCATGTTGATTTGACAGAGGTAAAAACTTGGTCGAATCGTATTAATCTATAGAGCAACGGATGGTTAAGCTCTGACTATTAATGGGTCATAAGACAGGTTATTCATTTGAAGGATATATATACCTTTGATATTTTGCATTGATGACGTTAGTACACATAAAACACCCACAAGATAAATAGTTTGGATCATCGAATGATACTATGTTGAGCATTGTTTTGCATGACATGAGGGATCACATAAAAATTGTCACATGAAATTAATGATCTTGATTTGCGGCATATGTGGTGGAGAACATTTTTTTTTTTGAAACGGAAAAAACATTTTATTAATGGGGGAAGGAGAGGAAATTCCAACAAAAAATTGGAACATACAGCCAATTGGAAACATAGCCCAAACCCTCTTAGTGGACCAAAACCCAATACACCCATGGGTCAAAAATCCAAATAATACAATCAAAACACATAAACAAAGGACCTAAAGTGTCCAAAATAAACAATGAAGCCCAACTCAAAAGAAAACCCAAAACCTAACCCTAGATAATTCAGAAACTTCAATCATAGCCGTAGATCACTATCATCCACGAGAGATCACACCCACCACCACCGTGCAGCCACGACCGGCGAAGCAACACGGAACCCAACAGCAAAACCGTGACCGGTAACACCGGTCAGGAGATTTTTTTAAGGAATCAGATTTGGCTGGGGGACACAACTAAGGAGTTTCCTTGCCTATACTTAATATCTACTCAAAAAGAAACGGTGATCAGTGACGTTAAGGATGCAAGAGGTGATGGTGGATGGAATATACTCTTTCAGAGAAGGCTTCGGGATTGGGAAGTGCAGCAATTTGATGAATTACTCTTGAGATTACAATCGGTAATTTTGGACCAATCCAAATGGGATGTGTTAAGGTGGAGATGGTCTTCAAATAATGGTTTTTCAGTGAGATCAGTCTATAACAAATGGGAGGAATTGGGATCCACGAACAATTGGGTGATGGGATCGATCTGGAAAGGTATTTGCCCTCCAAAGGTGGAAATTTTTTCATGGATGGCTCTCCAAGACAGAGTGGCGTTGAGAACGGTACTGCTCCATAGAAACTTGATTTCCGAGGGCCAATCGGTGCTGTGTCCTCGGTGTTCATTGCACGAAGAATCGCCTGAGCATCTTTTCTTACTTTGCCAATTTTCTTGGGAAGTCTGGTCACTAATTTTGGACTTGCGGCATATCTCTTGGGTGTGCCCTGCCTCCCTTTTGGATCTGCTCAACTGGTGGCTTGGTATGGGTTTCAAAAATCTGGAGAAATATCTGTGGGAAACAACTTTCCATGCCACTGCTTGGTCTTTATGGTTGGTAAGGAACAACCTTGTTTTCAACAATGTTTCAGGGCGTGTGGAGGATCTTGGGGAGTTAATTAAAACCAGAGTAGTAATGTGGGTTAAAGTGAAGTTCGATATGAAGGTGTACTCGGTCGAGGATTTTAAGGGATATCTTGATAGTGTGAGAAAGGTAAAAGTGTAATGTTTTGTTTAGGTGTCGTGCGGTCCAATTTTCTATTGGACGCTGTTTTTTTCATGTCTCTTGTGCTCGTAAGCGTCTGTGCTTAACATGCTTGCCTCTCGATGTACCCCTTTCGAGATAATAAATTCTTCGTTTTGCCAAAAAAAAAAAAACAACGGCGAACCACATTACATTGTAAAGGAAGAGACCCAAGTGGCAAAGGGGAGAGGGTCAGAAACAAAAGAGTGGTGGAGAACATTTTGATGCTCCTTTTGTTGAATCTGAAGAAGAGAAGGTTTGTGCCTATAATTGGTTAGTAAATGCTGAACTTTGCTATCGAATGTTTTAGTGGGCGAAATTGTGTGTTTGTTTGTGGTTATAGTAAAATTGATATTCTTTCGAGTTATGGTTGTTTGTTCTTTACCTATTTTGTTTGGGTTTAGAAAATTATTCGATTGGTTGGGTTTGAGGGGCCAATTTTATTGGATATCATTCTTTGCTTCGATCTTTTTGGTGTAAATTCTTATTATGTTGTCATCGTTATTCAAGAATTAAATTTCATTCTTATGAAAAAGAAGAAAATGAAACATAGGTTTCATTATTTTCATTTTCATCTTCTGATTTTGCAGCTCTACTAGATTCATCCATTAGTTGGTTGCTTCTTTAAATATAAAACTTTCACGTATCTCCATTCTCCGTAAATTTTTGTCTCGTATTTTTTTGGTATTATTTTATTTTGTAATTTTTTGTTTAGTTTTCTAACGTAATTTTTGGGATCAATCATTTGTTGCGACAGAAGAAGTAAAGAAAAGTAGGAGTATAAAAAGATGGACCAAAGTTGAAAAAAGTGTGTATAAAATGACAAACATACCAGCTATTTCATTTTTTTTCGTCTTTATTAAACTCTTTTTTGCTTTTGATCCTGCTTTTTTACTTTTTAGAATTCTCACGTCGAGATGAATGATCAGTCAAAAAAAAAAAAACACATAAATCTAACAAAAGTTCAGAAATACCAAAAGCAAAAATACCGAAAGTTTTGGAAGAATGGGGATTACTTCTAATTCACAGTAATGTATCTTGATCTTCCCATGCATCGAAATTTTCTCCGCATTTGCAACACATATATTAAAAAAAATAGAAATTTGCAAATGAATAGACATTAGTCCTAAATCTAAAAGAACATAGTAGTACGTATCTATAGGCACATATTTAGCCTCTATTTTCTTTTCGTTCCGCTAAGGTTTTTATTTTTTAAGTACTTATTTTTCGTTTTACAATGTCATTCTTTCACAATACATCATCTTTAATTCAAAAAAATAAGTATTTATTTTAGTTAGTGGAACAGGGCGTGTCTAATTTATAATTGAAAAGCATATAGTAGTATATAGACTTTCGTACATCCGAATAAAAAAAATAGACTTTCGTACATTCTGAATAAAAACTTCAGGTACATTTCAATTACGATATGGATTTAACATCAAAGTAATATTTATCTAGAAGATTAACATTAATCGAAGTGATATACATCAAAGTACAATTTCATTAAAACCATATCTATCTTATAATTAAACTAACGTCTCCTACCATATATATAATAGTCAATTTCGTAGTAAAACTCTTCATCCCAAAGAAATCTAGAGAGAGAGAGAGAGAGAGAGAGAGAGTCCATTCCACACAGTTCTCGCAATGTCAATGTCTTCCCCTGTAGGGCCTCCTCCAAAAAGACTTCTAATTATGGCTTCTTCCAATGATCAGCAAATCCAGCCGCATCTCATGGCCATGCCAACAACCCTTAACCATATTCCCATTGCCGTTAATAAAGAACAAGAAGAACAAGACCAAACTTTCGGCAACTACATCCCCAACCACTTCAACGGGTTCCAATTTTCGCTTTCTGTTTTCTTTTCTCGTGTTCATTTTCGTTTCGGGTTAATTAGTACTTAGTCTTGGCATATGATATCTGTATTGTCATTTTTTGTTTGGTAATCAAGAACCCAAGTTTTTTGGTAATCAAGAACCCATAACACGAACGATCGATTATGTTTTGTATTTTTATTTCGTTTTCATTTTCTTGATAAAGTTTCTTTGTATCTCTTGTCCATATAAGCGAAAGAAGTTGGAGACAGACCCAATCTTTTGCGCCCGGATACCGGTTCTGTCCCTTGGACGGCGAGCTCATTGTCTTCTACTTGCGGAAGAAGGTTAACAATGAGGCGTTGCCGCATAATGGAATCAGGGATGTGACTCTTTACCAGCACAATCCGGAATACCTCGCGGGTTCAATCTTCTCTCTCTACGTCTACTTCTTCTTTTGGTTAAATTTAGGGCATATGCAGTAGCTTTATGTGGGGGCTTTATGTTTTTGGTTGGTTCGACTCCTCTCCAATGCATAGGAAATTGGAAGATCCTCCAATTTTAATTCAATGGTCAGGATTACCTAAATATCTCTAGCCCCAAAGCTCATAGGGTATTCTACGGGCACCCAATTACTCCCCAAATATTTCTCAATTATTACATTCCAAGCACCAATTTATCAAATTCCAAACATTTAATAAAATTTCATATCGTAAATTGAATAATAGGTGCAAGTTCAAAGAACAATCAGATTCACAGGGTTAATCAAAAAATTCCTTTTGCATTTCTTCTAAAATATTTTTTCTATAAAATTATCTTATATTCAATTACTTACTCTTATGATTTCTTTCTAATTTCCATAACTGAATCTTAATTTCAACTTTCTTTACATATAAGGACAACTATATCAATAAACACAATGCGAAGCACACGTGGAAATACACTAGTATAAGTTTAAAAAAAAATCTCATGAGCTATATGATTTCGGTCGAAAGAAATCCTCGTGAGCTATATAAAAAAAGTTGTTTAGAGGCAGGATTAACGGGGAGAGAGACATCGTTCAAAAAAAATTAAAAAAAATTAATAAATTTTTTGTAAACTCAGATTAATGAATTTTTTTCATCGTTAAAAAAAAAACGGGGAGGAAAGACGCTTATGAAATTGAGAAATATTTGGGGAGTAATTGGATGCCCATAGAATACTATATGAGTTTTGGGGCTTGAGTTACTAGGGTAATCTTGATTATTAAATTAGAATTAGAGGATCCTCCAATTCCCTATGGATTGGAGAGGAGCCGGACCCGTTTTATTGAAGGGTTTCTAATGCGAATCTTGGATATCCTACGTTAGGGTTTCGAAAAGCATGATAGTAACCTATTATTTATGAGTGATTTATTTAGCGTTCATGGGACACAGCAACGTTGTCCCCTTATACTCTCCACAATCACACATTTATATGGTAGTCGTGTATTTCAACATGGGCGCTTGATGATTTTATGGTTGTGAAGATAGTTGGGCAATACGTGACAATTACCCTATGAACCCAATAATTATTCATGATTTATAGATGTTTGTTGATTTTTAACCAGATTTTCATCTCCCTCTACTTGGCTGCTTCGGTTCATCTAGATTGTGTGCGTTTATTTTAGATCTTTTGCCAGTTTTCTGTTCATGTTATGAAAAAGATGCAAGTATTCGATCTGTTTGGAATTTGGATTAGGTCATGAAAACATTCATGTTCATCAATCTTTAGATGTTTCTAACTTTATTTTCTTGCCTCGCGCGCTAGGATGTTCTTATTTTATTTTATTTTATGTTTCTTTGTTAAAAATGCATGTTTTTATAAGAATTGTTTGTGATGGTGGATATTTCAAACCGGCTGTAAAAGAAAAAGTTGGAATTTCGATGACATATATTGGTCTAAATGGAGAATAATCGAAATAGTAAAACCTAGCATGCAATTAGGGTGGAAATTTCAAACACGACCCTAAAAAACTCAAAATGATTTTATTGATGAGCTATGATCCAAATGAAACTTCTGTTTTGAGTTTTCTTTTTATTCCCTCCTTCCAGTGTTTCTTCATTAGTTTTTTTGTTTTTGTTTTTGTTTTTTGTTGATCTGGCTTCTTCATTAGTTCAACGCGAGTTTTTTTTCCAATTAAGTGCAGCTCGGTACCCAGCATTGGGGGATAAAAAATGGTACTTCTTCACACCGAGGGACCGAAAATATCCAAATGGATTCCGACCTAATCGAGCAACCGATAATGGATATTGGAAAGCCACCGGAGCAGATAAGCTCGTGGACTTCAAAGATAAGGTTGTTGGGCTTAGGAAGGCATTAGTTTTCTATGAAGGAAAGCCGAAGCCAGGGAAGGGTATAAAGACCAATTGGATCATGCACGAGTTTCGAGTCAAGGGGCCTCCTAGAATCAAAGAGAACCAACATGATATGAAGGTATTAAGTATTAACCACTAAATTCCTCCAATATTGATTAATTTTTCATAGTCTTAATAAATATGACTTCGGTTTTAATGTTTAAAAAATTGCTAGGCGCTTGTTGAAAAAAGTCTAGGCGTTGGACCACCGCTTAGCGCCTAGGTGGGGACTAGTTAGCCTAATTAAGTGGCCATTTCAAACACTGTTTGGTTTTCTTATGCACTAATTAATACTGCTTTTTCTTGCAGTTGGATGATTGGGTTTTATGTAGGATTTACAAGAAAGAAAAAGGGAAAAAGGCTGAAGTTCAAGCCGAACATAAGCCAGTTCCAGTCCCCAGTTTGGCCGCTACTTTGTTAGAGGGAAGTGTTCCCTGTGTTAATGACAATAATCTCGTGGGAGAAAGCTTGAAGTATGACGAATACATCCAATCACCTCAACATCCAAAAATTGCGCAATCCATAGATGAGTTCCACCCGTACCACGACATCTTTGCTGCTTCTGATCCACAACCAACTCTCGTCTCCGTTGCTTGGCCAACTGCCGCTGCTAGAGCTCCTCCTGTTCACCTAGATAACAAGTATTTTCAAGAGGAATTGGATGATTTTGATGATTTCGATACAGATGGCTTGTTTGCTCAAAATACGAATTCTGTGAGCCAAAACTCCTATAATGTACCTGTCTAACAATGGTACAATCAATCCTTAACACTACCAAAATTTTGATTTGGTGCTTTAATACTCTCTTTTGTGACATAGAGTTTAGGAGTTCTAGTGGCTGTTTAACCCTTGAGAAACATATATAGTAGTAGATAGTAGATGTTTTTCATAAAGTTTATACAGCTTTTAGGGTCTGAGCTGACAATCCTTTTCTGTCTGGATTTTCAATCTATGAACACTATCCATTTTCTTTTGATTGAATTCACAGATGTTTCTCTTTTTTATTTTTTTTTCGTACTTTGTAGTATGATTTGGAAAATTATGTGCAAAAATAGCAATGCATTGGGAAGAAAATAGGGCTCGACTTATGGTTGAGTTGAAATTTATTTTGAAAAACTGGGCGTGACTTGTGATTGAGTTGGAATTAGCAGTCGTGATGTGAGGTCTTGGGTTTGAGCAAGCATGACACAATCTCATAACACCTCCCTGATGTCATGCTCTCGATCCCTTTAATCTTTTTGTAATTTATTTTCAAAAATTATATATTCCTTTTACTATTAAAAAAAGTTATAGTAATCTAATAGTAACACTCTAATGTTCCACCAAAAAGAATAGAAAAAGCTAAACTTTATGCGATTGATGAAAACGAAGGAAACAATGTTGGTTGGTAATAATTTTATCAACATGGTAGATAGTAAATAACCATACACTATAGACTATGGTGCATGCATCTTCTACTTTATGTCGTTTCATTGGGGAGTAATATTTACTTTGGTAGGTAAACATTTTTCTCTATCTTGTTCATTCTGTCTATGTCAACGTTGTGTGTGGAACGTGAGCAAAGTCGGAGAAGAAAATGATATTGTGCACAATGTTATTTGTATTTTCTCTCCCAACCAAACAATGGAAGAGAAAGATTATATTTTTAATTTTTCTTATCTTTCTTAATTTTCTTTTCTTTTCCACAAGTTTCAAACAAATCCTAAGCACTTGATGGGACGGTGTTATGAGATTAAATTCTACATGGAGGGACCGTGTAGAATGGTTTGTGTGGCAAACCAATGAATACTTGACACATCACCTATGTGAAACTTACACTCTTACCTCGCTCGTGTTTTCTCTCTATACTCGGACCCTGTAGAACAAATACTTTATGGAGAAAATTAATTATGACCCTTTAGGATAAAATGATCAAAAAAATAAAATCTTTGCATCTATTCAAACGGATTGAAAATTAGAGTACTTAATTTTTTTACTATATAAACAATCTCAAAAAAATAAAGTGTTACAATTTTCAATCTGTTTAAACCAGTGCAAAAATCTTATTTTTCTGATCATATTATTCTAAAGAGTCATAATTAGTTTTTGTCTGTAGGACTCTCATAATTAAATATCTACTCTACAGCGCCCCAAATAAAGATCAGATATTTAATTATGACAGCACTAGAGACAAAAATTAATTATGATTCTTTAGAATGAAATTGTCAAAAAATTAATATCCTTGTACCGGTTCAAACGGATTAAAAATTGAAATACTTTCAATTCGTTTGAACCGGTGCGAAAATTTTATTTTTCTGATCATTTTGGCATGGGGAAGAAGAGACGATTTCAATTTTGAGCCAGGTTTTTTTAAGTGGGCTCAGCTGCCACCTCAGCTGATGTGGCTAGGGTGTGGTAAAAAATGATGCGCCTGTATCATTTCCGAAAAATATGGCTTAATTTCAAGAATATCCCCTTAACTATCACATTTTTTTAACATCACCCCCTCAACTACAACTAAAAAAGCAATCAACAACACCCTCTTAACTATCATTTCCAATCAACTTCACCCCTTCTGTCCAAATCTGTTAACAGTTGTTAACATTTTGGACGGAAAATGAATAAATTGGACGGAAAGTAAAATTTTAACCCCAAAATGCCCCTCTCTCTCTCTCTCTCTCTCCAAAAATGGAGTTCCAAGACAAATAAACCAGACCCAGATTCTCCTCCAATCTCGTTCCACCACCCACCAATCATCTCTCCACAAATCCTCCCTCCTTAACACCCCCCCGCCCCCATCCACTGGACAAGAAAACCCCCACTCGCAGGTCCAGACCCTGCAAACTGGACGAGTTAGTCTTCAATCCGGTCCAAGGTCGAAGGCCGAGGTCGGAGGATACACACGCCACTCCCAAAAGGGAGTGTGATTATCAATTTGATAAATCCATATAGGGATCTAAGGAGTGACATTATAAATTTGAGGAGTGACATTATCTATACGCAAAATTAAGGTTAGTTTTTTTTCGTACTATAGTTTTTATTATGTTATTTTAATTATTTTTGGAGTCGATAACTATTAATCTTGTAATGCATCTTTTTAATTTTTTTAGTATATATTTCGCCACTGCTAGGGTAAAATCATGGTTTCGTCTCTGGACGAGTAGAGCTCTTTGGCCCAATCTAGGCAGACCCACCACGTCCCACATGTCCATGGTGGCGGCAAGGATGTGGTCGGGGATGATATATACTCCCTCCGTTCCAAATTAATAGGCCATTTCGGTCTCCAATGGATTTTTCCGATTGTTAATATCTTTCAATCTATAATGAATTTTATGTGCAATATGGATCTCATATGACATATCTCAATTAGTTCTATTATACAAAATTTTTAAAGACTTTGTAGATTGAAAAATATTAACATTTTAAAAGTTGTATTGGAGACCGAACCGGACTATTAATTTGGAGCGGGGGAGTCTATGTATAGAAATATTGATTTTTTTAGAAGTTATGGAAAATATTGTTTCTTTTTGTTTGGGGGTTGATGGGTTTCTTGTGTTGTATAATTGAAAAGAGTGAGAAAACCTATAGCTGAAGTGAGAATTCAACAGGGACTACTGTATTTGGTTTGCCCCATCTTTTTTTCGTCTCTACAGCTCCATTTCAGGGCTCCAACTGCAGGTGCTCATGGGTCTTCTCTTTTTCAATACAAACACAATCCTGTACATCCATATACACGTCTATAATATTTACATGTGGTTTTGGTAAATTATGGAGCTTTTACAGATTATTGCTGCAATTTTAATGTTGATTTTAGTCTGGAATGTGGAGGGGCCAAATAGCTTCTTGGGTTTGGGCTTAACTTATTGTTTGATTCCCAAAAGTGTGTTGATAATAGTGGTATTTCCTAAAGATTTTGTTTTCTTTAAATCTTGATGGAGTGCTGAGTAGATTTGATTGTGAACTTATATAGAGAGGGAGAGAGGAAGAGGAGAACGATCGATCAAAATTTTGTAAGTGCAAAACCTAATTTCAACAAAAGAAGGGGTATCTTAGTCTTTTCTCTCATTTCCGTCCAAAATTGAAATGATAGTTGAGGGGGTAATGTTGATTGGTTTTTAATTTAGTCGAGGGAGTGATGTTGATAAAACATGATAGTTGAAGGGGTGTTCTTGAAATTAAGCCAATAAATATTGATATCAGTCTATAGAGGCTGAGCAAATGAAATTGTACAATTTGCACTAATTTAGTTTTCAAATGAAAAGATACATTAGCTGAAGTGTCGCCTTTGTTGAGTATTTGGACAGCATGCCTGCCAGTGACATCTAATCCTTGACAGTAGATTGCGGACCAACTAATTCTTATCTCGTGGAACATTATTTACTAGACTAAAGGCAACACTTGCAAAGTAACAGAACAGCACATATCAGCACCAGCTGATATATAGTTGCCAATACTATGATCAAGTGAAGGGTGACCCAACAAATCGTTTTTTTTTTTTTTTCCTGTACATGACAAGATTATTCCCACACAAGTATGCACTTACAAAAGCTAGAATTTGTTCAAAAGTTCATTACTTCCTCAATCTCACACCATCCGACCAAGACGAATTTTTTTTATTTTCTTTTTCCGCCCTTTCTTTTGATAGGTAAGTGAGGAATCATTAAAAAGGGCCAATAAAAAGGTGCAAAGGTGCGGCTCGTGCACAAACAACGAAACCATATCGATGAACAAAAACCCTAAACCCATCAAAATATTAAATGGACATATCATTCCACAAAAGAAACTAACGAGAAAGAAACCCCTACATAAACCGGAAAACCATGGTAAAAAGGACCATCCTTTCCAAGACTGAAACAGAGCATTCAATTCCTTCAAAAGTTCATACAGCTCCTCTCTAGATGCGCCACATAGTGAAAACAGGAAGCGCAACCCAAGCTTTGCAATCGCCTCTACCGGGGTATCCATAGAGCTAACCATTGAACAGACCCATCACAGAGCCTAGACAACTTGTCAATTCGAGTGTGGAGCTTCCTAAAATGTTGGCACTATGTTTGAATTGCCGGAAAGGAAAAGCGAACACTTCAGAATTCAGATACTTGAGCAACAACTCCAAATATTAAAGATCAGTCATACGATGACTTGAAACAAATGCAAGTCAAAGAACTCGCGAGAAGAGTCAATACAGTAGAACAGAAAGCTGGTAAGAAATTTCACAAGCTTGCCCTTCAATGGAATGTACATATTAGTTTTAGCCGAACCAATAAGCAACAAAAGCTTACAAGAATGCATTTCCACTATTTCAACTTTTAGCCGAACCAATAAGCAGCAAAAGCATACAAGAATGCATTTCTACTATTTCAACTTTACATCGTGTAACATCCAAAACCCATTTTTCCATTACAGGGTCTTAACAATGTACTAGAATTCAACAGTGTCATCTCATGAGAGACTTCCGGTAAAGTGGTACAAAATGAACATCTAATTTTGAACCGGACAAAGAAATTAACTAGTAGTAATTGCCACAGAATCTTAAAGGTTTCACAGGCGAAATGTCATTGATAGATTACCACAGGGGGGAACTTGAACTTGTCCGAGATGAACGGTATTGCCTGCGGTCTATTGACCAAATCATGGTAAAGATCGTACTCTGCTTCGTAATCATGCAAGTGCAACTCAGCCTTTTGATTCGTATGGTAATGATGCTTAGCCGAGTCCGATTTCCCATACCCAAAAACACTAACCTTGTCACAAATTCCCAAAGCAAGCATAACAGCTTGCATTCCCGAAGAGTAATGGAACAAAAGCCCGCCGTGGGCAGATCCCCATTCTTCCACCGACTTCTTCCCCTCCTCCGTAAACTGCTTCATTGAATAATACTTGACAATCCTAGTGCACAACAAATCAAACCGCAAATCGGTAACCACCAGTGGGGACCTGTGGGACGAGTTACACAGGGCGTAATCGAAGAAGTGGATCGGTTGGCAAATGTACAGGACAATAGGAACAGTTAAGCCATACGGATGGCAAAAGCAGCCCTCTCTTCGGGCACACAAGTGCAGCATGTTGCTGTTGATGAACGAGATCGTTGTTTTTGAGCCCACGTGGCGCTCGAAGCCACTGGTCCTGGCGTTGTTCAACCGGATCACCGCTTCGTGGCTATCAATCAGTTCACCATTCTCCTTCTGCAACAGAATCCCACTATTCCCCACCACGGCGCAAGATGAATACTTCACACTCTCTCGATCAATCGGAACCCTAACGAGATTGACCAAATCCGACATGATATCCGGCTGGAACCGCCTGTTCCGCCACCAACCGTGCAAAATCTTCCTCAACTCCAGCCATAGACGGTAAAACTGCGGGGACTGGACATTTACCGGAATGCCCCTGAACGACCTAGCTCGAGCTTGGTGAATCCTGACCCTCCCGGAGGACAGATACGTCCTTTTCCGCCCCCGATCCGGTAAGTTCCCCTCCATCATCTCCTCGATCTCCTGCTTCCACTGCGCTTCCCCAAGATCAACCGCCGCGAGCTTCAGCAGCGTCTCGTTCATCGCCACAGCGGGCCTTCGGGCCGCGACGACGTCGTTTGGGAGCTGAAACGAGTAAAACCCGCCGCGAGTCGCGACTCGGAAGCTCAGAACGAAGGCCGCCGCCACGACGAGCATCAACGTGCCAAACAGAGGCCTCACCCTCCGCTTCATCAGAGCCAAAGTGTACCAGTATTAGCTAACGGATAAAGCTACGCCGTTGCTGGAATTTGAGGTAGGTGGGTTTCGTGGGTACAAAGGATCGTTCTTCATTGGGTTTGATTTGGAATACAAACGAGCTGTCACTGTAAGTATTGTAGATATTTAATGGGCATTGGGTGTGGAATTCGTAAACCCTAGGTTGAGTGCAGATCTGAGAAGAGATGGGATTTGATGAAACTACATCGTGAATAAATATGAGTCTCGGCTCGGGTGGAGCTAGTGTATGGTTGAAGCAAATACAGCTATGTCAGTGATTATGCCAATGGAGTATTTTATGTGGGGGAGCGGGGGAGTGAAGTGAAAGAGGTTGACTTACAGGAGAGAAGAGAAGTCGCCTTGGAAGTTGGAAGAGCGAGATTGGAGAGAGAGAAAGAGTGTGTGAATGTGGAACCTACTGCATAGTTACCTTTTGGAATGATAAGTTAAACATGAATTTGAGTCCTGATACGGTCAATCCAAAAACATTTTATTACAATAAAACTATGGTACATATGAGTTTGTGCATATAGATTTTGTGAGGCTCATATCGGATCGTAAAAACGTGATTCGAATTGTTCATTATTTTTAAAATATTTTTTATGAAGTTCTATAAAAAATTAGCTTAACCCGAAATCAGTAAGGATTTTTTTTGAATTTGTAGGGGCGAAACTAGTTAATTGCTCAGTTTCGCCTTTACAAATTTAGAAAAAATTATTATTCATATCAGGTTGAGCTGATTTTTTACAAGACTTCATAAAAAATATTTTAAAAATAGTGAACGGTTCGCATCATCTTTGTGGAACCTAAGATGGGCCCCAAAAAATCCATATATATATGGCATATGTACATATAGCAGTGCTCAACATTTTAATAGTAGTACACTAGCGTTGGTGCCCGCAAGGGATAAAAAAAATTCAAATTGGTTTTTTTACACCTCGCATATTAGACGGGCACAACGCTAATTGATAAAAAAAATATAGTATAAGAATGAGAATTTAAACATGAATTTGAGTCCTGATACCGTCAAACCAAAAACATTTAGTTTTGGTAATGGGTGGAGAGAGAAATAGGGTAATAATTAAAGAAAGAGGTAATGATTGGAGAGAGATGAGAAAGTAATAATTAGAGAAATAGAGTAATGACTGAAAAAAGAAGTAGGGTAATAATTGAAAAACTAAACTAAACTACAAACCCAACACTACCTTTTCTAGCAGACCGACCATATAAATAACGAGAGCAGCTCCTCTCCATTCATGAAAATGGATTGGACTGTTCATTTTTTCAAGTTTTTGGGCCCACGTTAGTCTCATTTTGATAATTGTAATCGTTCATGTTTTAAATCTTGTTTTGAAAATTGACCATACAAAAAATTACGATGATCGGATACCAATTGATGTGATGCATTTATTAAGAGATAGCAAATGGGTTTTGATTAGTGTTGTAAACTCTCTTTTTCCAAGATAAATGCTTTCCGCAACCATATCAACCCGCATTCAATCAACTTGACTTCTGGTGTGGTCAATGTTCTCGACGAGCTTCAAAAAATGAACGATTTGAATCATTAAATTGAGCCTGAAAAAAGCTCACAAATGGCCAAAACTGCACCTTCTAGTCTAGAGATGATCCAGCCCCTTAGATAAATAAGCCATCCTACGTGCCAAGCCAACTACTTAAAACAAAGGCACAAACATGTTCAGATTGCAAAAATGCAGTTTGAGTGTTCGCAACTATCGGATTGTATTTTTAACGGTCGAGATTAAAAAAAAATTCCCGGAAAAAGTTAAAACTTTTCAAAATCTAGACCATTGAATGCAAAGATAAACGGCTGTGATACAACTGCATAAGCTCTCCGTAATCCAACTACAGAGAAGCCGGGTCCAAAAAAAAAAAAAAACCCACTCTTTCAACTTTAGTTCTCACACAACTAATTTTTTTAATTAATGCTGCGAGTAATGTTATGAAAGTGACATAGGGTGATGGATAGCCATAGAATGAAAATTCCATCCCCACCGGAATGCGTCCAATGGTGAAGCACTAGAATGGTCACGAAAGCGATGTATCACACTAGCTTTAATGCATTCTATATCATTTTCTCTATAAAGTATGAGAATTGATTTTGTCACCCTTCTTTTTGTTAATGTCGCTCTCCTTTTCTTACAAAATAAATCATCTAATCAAAATACAAATGAGAGTGACATTAATTAATAAAAAAGAGAGTGAGAAAATCACTCCCCTAAAGTATGATGTCTTAGCTTCATTCCTATATAAAACGGAGAAAACAAAAAGAAAAAGAAAGAGAAGTATACGAAAAAGAGGTAATGAGAATATGATCGGGTCTGGAAGATCGATTCTATTAATAGTTTTTGAAGAACTAATATTATACTATATTGTGTTCATTTTTATCTTTACTTTTGTGCCAAGTTTCTTTTATTATTGTCTAAATTTTATAACAAGTATGATATTGTAAATCCCAACTATAAATAATATGTACCATAAATCAAGTTGATTCAATAATATTGTTAAGAGTATGATTCAAATTAATCAATATATACTCAGTGGGAAATATTAAGTATGATGCCTTAGCTTCATTCCTATATAAAACGGAGAAAACAGAAAGAAAAAGAAAAAGAAGTAATGAGAATATGATCGGGTCTGGAAGATCGATCCTATATACATACAGATTGAATAATATGAATCTTTAAAATAAATTCTGAGACTCACGCTATTAAATAATGTGTTCGACAGGTAAGGATTTCAATACATTTTTTTGAACAGCATGATTGCAATACATAAAAATATATTGACATAATATAATATTTTTGAAAAGGTTTAAAGTAAAAAAAATTTGGGAAAACATTTACTCCTAATAATTTTGAAATAGTAATGAAGCTTTCGTGGGCTCTTCTAGAACCACGAACAACATACAAAAACACACGGGCTCACACACACACGCGCTACACTACGGAAGTCTAACGTATTTATGTGAGTGTTTGTGTACTAGTTTTTGCATTTTTATTTGTGATTTGCTACAGCCACAAATACTTGCACATATATTCGCTCACATTAAGTGTGGAGCGGATGGTTATTCTGTCGAGTCGTGGCCTACAGATATCTGATGAGAAACTTGAACCGGCTTCTTCCGGTCAATTCAGTGCTTTGAATATCACCAGGGAAGGAGTTATATCTTCACTCTACCTCTCCTCCAACTAAGTCTTGCAAATTCTAGCATATATCCATGTTTTTCTAGCTTCAAATATGGCAACCTTTTCCATGAACAACTATTGCCCGAACTAGTCGGTCGGGTACGAAGCCGGTAGAATAGCTGGAAAAGCTGACTCGTGAATTTTGAGACCATACTCCAGGAAAAATGTTCCTCCCTAGAAACATTGGGGCTAGATCGATCGGTTCATGTTCTGCTTTTAGTTATGCAGAAAGACCCCTTGGTCTACTGCTTTGAGTTCTCATGGCCTTTTAGCTTTACTACAAGAACCCTCAAGAAGTCCTTGGATCTCATCGGGCAGAAGGTGCGCATTGCCCTTCAGTGCAATGAAACTATATGACCTCTACCAAACCAGCAAGCTAACCAGGAAGGGATGAGAAAAAAAACGTGCGCCCGTGCTGTGGTAGACAGAAATCGCAGCGCCCGTGTCATCTTTGATTTTACGCCTTCCAGCACCTCCAAAGTAGTTCTTTAGTAAACCATGTTAGAGAACAAGTGATGGAGAAGAGTACTACCAGCATTTACATTCTTCCACTGTACCCTACGAACATTTACATTTCATACATATACACACAGATCCGTACCGACCCTATGTTGTTGATGAAACACCATCACAAAAGTCATCAACAGTCTTGTCTAAAACATCCTCAAAAAAGCCCCAACTTGTTAATCCATTCATGTTAGAAAAAGCAAAAGAACCGACAAAACATTTATATACAACCTTTCCTTTAGTCTTTTCCACCCTTTATGACACCCCTTCATATCTCGTCAGCCTCTGGCTCCTCGTCTTCAAACACCACGTTCTGCTCTACGTACCTCACTGCCACCAAAAACCTAATACTCACCTGTGAAGGGTAAAGAAGGGGAGAGAATAGCCTTAACTTGACGCGTTCGTCTCCTTCCAACATAACTTGAACCAAATAGCTACAAAGTCATAATACCTGCTTTGGATCATAAACAGCATACTCATTGTACTCGAGAGGGCTATCTTTGTGCGCTGATGGGACCAACCTACCACGCGGGACTTTGATGTCATCTCTCCAAACGAAGTGCTCCAATTCATCCGTTTTCTTGCGCCCCAATCCCTTCACACCTGCCGCCTTCTCTTCCAGAGTCTTCACTTCCTGCTCAAATGACCCACAGATACATTAGAAACTTATCAACACCACAAACTACACAGAAATATCGTTCCTCGTTGAAATATACTTGGAACTCAAAATTTCCCCACTTTATCCCATTGCAAATACTTCAATAGTTGTTTCCAGAATTGTCAAGGAAAGTTACAACCTTTTCATTTGACTTTCTTTTGTGGGTCATCCCAAAATGTAGAGGATCAAGGATATGGGACGGGGAGTATTGAACAGGCATACCATACCTCTGCTTCAGGTGTTCGATTGAACTCTGTGACCCGCTCACCCAGAGAGGCAATAGCCAAAACCAAGAAACCCTCTGGCCTCTCCACTGAAGTAAACCCGTACCTAGCAGCTTCTGCAGCTGCATCCGAACAAACTATAGCCTTCCCAAACTGTAAGAAGAAACCTCAAAATTATGACGAGATGGAAAAATACGTTCAAGTTAGGCTGTTTTGTTTCCTTGGATCGTATATGGAAGAATTTGAAGAGAGAAGATAAAGATCTGCGTTTGAGAACATATATGGTTTCTCACTTTTGCCTTCCATTTTCCTTTTGCACTTCCCTCCAACACATCCAAGATCCAAACTCAGCCTAAAAGTGACTTAAAAATACCAATTGCTACATGAATACCATGTATCCTGGGACAGGAAGCCAACATAGTGCTGGCAAGAGTCCCTTGTGCAAGTGCCTTAACATATTTGAGCTCCGAGTACCTGATATGAAGTATCTTATCAGACAGATAACAATATCCAAAAAACTGCACTCAATTCCCACAGACCGACAGAAAGCTAAATACCTAAAGAAGAGTTCCTTACCACACCACAAGAGGACTTTGTTGGGCTGCTTCTTTATTTCTTCAAAGGAAGGGCAAGCACTTGACTCAACAGCGAGAATGTTCTCGACTGATGCTCCATAGCTCTGGCACAGTAATACGCAAAAAGAGAAATAAGTATGCTTGGATCATTAGTTGATAGAAAAGTGAAAAAAGGCCCATAGATGCACTAGTTATTACTATGTCTCCGAGTTTGACAGGTTCGAAAGTTCTCTCTAGATAATCCACAATCATTTTATAGTCCTCAGATCGCTTATCAACAGGAGAAATCAAACTACCCAACTTCTGATATCTGTCGAACAAAGGGTCATCAAGCGTGGGACCGCTCATGTCCCCTATGAGACGAGAAGCCACATTCATGTCTCTGACACTCTCAAACACCGCTGCAGCCTACATAACGATATACAAACTCTCAAGTGACCGCAGGTATGATTATTGTAAAAGCTGTTGTACTTTAATGTATCAACATCCCATCTATCATACATGTTCTGCGAGGTCTTCATAGTCATGAAAGATGAAAGGCCTGGTAGATTGAAGGAGAGTGAACCATTTCATACTGAAATCCGACCATACAGCCGTCGCCTTTCGTCCCATCTCTTTCATTGTTCTAACTGTTTCTATGAATTGCAGCAGAACCACCTCACCTGATCATAGATAGTTGCATTATCTCAGTCAAACTCTAGCACAGAGAGAGAGAGAGAGAGCGAGAGAGAGAGAGAGACAGAGAGAGAGAGAGAGAGAGACTTACATCTCTTCAAATGGACATCAGTAAGCATCGCCAATGGGAGGTCAGGGGTGTCTAACGCCATTTCCATCATTGCATACCTGTGACCAATACAAGGGAATAATAAAAAATAGAAAGAACAGCAAGACCGTTAGGTGGCCAAATAACTTGGGAATGTTTGGAGAAGACACCTGTAGGTGTCCTGACTGCACAACACCTTCATCAAACTCGTTACATATGGATTTAGTTTACAGTGCACCGCGGCAGGCCCCACCTGCCGAAAACTAAGCCCTCTGTGCCTAACATCAACTCCATCATCCTATACAATCGCGAAGAAATTATTTCCGATAAGGTAACTCATATAGAGAGAGAGAGAGAGAGAGAGAGAGAGAGAGAGAGAGTGTGTGCGTGTGTGTGTGTGCACAATAGAGAGGAAAAGAATACCATGTCAACTGGGTAAAATTTGCGTGGCTTCTTCTGAAACTTCTTCTCCCTTTCCCAAGGCTCGAATTTGTTTCCAGTTAGCTCCTCAAACAGCTTAACAAACTCCTTGACAGAACCGTCCACGTCATCTTCCTTTTCTTCGAGCCTTTCTTGTGCTCTTTTGATGTCATCACCAGCTCTCCCTTTCTTGTAGTACAGATGCAATCCCTTGTCTGGCACCTGAATCAGTTGCATCACACAAAAGCTGCACCAAACACATTAAATAGTGTGATTAACTCCTTGGACAACCAAAAACCCAAGCCAACATTGAAAGGGCTATATAGTGAAGTACTCATTCACTTCTCGTCCTAGATCGCAAAGAGAAAATGTGCAGTTGTACAATATCCCATCTTTCTCAAAAATTTGCCCTCCTTCCTCTTGTAACTTAGAATCCTTGTGGACTCCTCTCTTCCCATATACTTTGAGCTGCACATACACCGGCAATTATGCAAGACGAGAAAAGGAATACGGTATCAATTTAACAAACTTTTTGATGCAAATAGGTAAGACAGAATGTAAAGGCTACCTCGGATTCGAGGGTGTTGTCCTTGTCCCCTAAAAGTACTCTTGCTTCCACCACAAGGTCTCTAGAGATATCATAATCCTCCAGAGGCTGAGGCTCTCCCTTCTCTATGCTATCAATTAACCAAGCTTCGCTTACTATGGGTATGCCCTTCTCCCTGTCAAACATAAAGTCAATAGGTTGAACAAAGCCGCAAATTGTTGCCAATTCTTTAGAAGACGACTTAATAAGTTACAGACAGACAAGCAAACTTGGGAGGAATATACAAAATTGTGCACACTACTTGTGTATTTTTATCCTCAAGAGCAACAGGATTGAACTCATTGAAGCCATTTTTTGAGGGTGATATGCCAGTATAATAGCATAATACATTAAACTTATTTCTTTGGCATTCATATCATTTCCCTTTGCTGTGGTGTCTAAATCAATTATACAAACAATTGACGGTTTAGAGTTAAAAGGACTTACAATGCATCTGCAATTTTGATCGAGCCACCACGTTCACCTTCAGCGGGGGTTGTTACCAGACAAGTTACACCTGCAAAGTCGAGTCCAAAAGTCAGTTTAAAAATGTACGCTCATTCGAAACAACAAAAACTTCTCGGAGATTCGGGAATTACCACTAACTGAATTTGAAACTTTCCCGCCACGTTTTTCAATCTCAGACTTCCAGTATTGCTGCAAAGAAATGCGTAAATGCATCACATTTCCTAATGGCCAGGCAATGGAAACATTATGTTGACATCTGTGTAAGAAATACAAATATATACATGTGTTCGAGAAAGACGACCCGATAAAGCAATTGCCATCCCAGCAAAATGTTTGTCTCTGGTTCCCGTTCTCCTCTTTCGTTGCCTTCTCTTCCGGTTGCGATCCTCTATGAACTACATTAAAGGATAAAGATGACAGTGTGTTTAAAACGCAAAACCACCATCATTATTACAATCGATTATTGCAAATGTGAACGCAAATAAGGATTGAGGCTTACATCGGAAACAGCCTTATTTTGAATCGATTCGGGAATTTCGATTGGTTCCTCTCTCCTCGGTGGGTCCTTGGTGCTGAAGGTGCAAGTTGACCATTCACTATAATCTCCTCTACAGGCATATTTGGTACCAGTCCACTCCAAACGGCCGCCACAAATCGGGCATTTGTCTAGTGCCCCATGAAATAACATGTCAAGGCTGTTCAAACATAACATTTAGTTCGTTTCAATGTATAGTCATTCATTTATATGGAAAACATTGCGGCTAATAGGCCCCAAAAGTATTTTACATTTATATGTAATGCATCTTGGATTATGAGGAAACTCTTTAGACTTGAGAGAGTTGAGTTAACCCCTAATCGAATACAAAATTGGCAATGGAAACTCAAATTTTCTTTGGGTTGAGAATTGGTCCCCTCTGGGTCCCCATACAAGAGGTTTGGGATGATATACCTGGGGAGATCCTCACTTGCCAAGGTATCTTCTATAAGTCATTATGGGCAATGGAGGAGGCCTAAGATAATGGATAGAATCGCCCAACAAATCATTGCCCAAAGCCCTTCAAGCCTGCAACCTTGAGATTGACAAGGAAGATTCTGCGTGGTGGATGCCTCATGCAGTGTAAATACACTGCTAAGTCTGCACCGGATGCCATTAGGCATAAGTACCCCGAGAAGGAATAAATTATATTCAGTTATATGGACCAGTAAGGAGGTGCCAAGATGGTCTTTTATTCTATGGCTACGTGTTCAACAGAGACCTGAGTATGAAGGATAGACATGCTGGCTCGGGTTTGGATGTTCAGGAAACATGTCTTATGCAATGGGGATAACGAGAATCATCACCATCTGTTTTTTTATTGTCCCTACTCTCTTAGTGTTTGGAAGCAGTCGACGGATAAAAATGTCGCTAGGAATGTTCCTAGTGGTTTGGATGACGTAGTGGCTAGGAATGTTCCTAGTGGTTTTTTTTGTCCCCACTCTCTTCGGCTACTGCTGTATACTGCTCATGGTGTGAAAGGAATCAAAGGGTGTTCCAAAACAAAGCAAGCTCTGTAGAGATGGTGATAGGCAACATTGTCAATGCCATCAGAGAAGTTGTGCTTCCATTGTGAAATGTGAAGTCTTCTCTCATGAATAGAGAGCTGTGTGGGGCCTATGGGGGCTGTCTGAGCAGATTATGTAGCCATCATAGGTGCTTAGTTTGCTATGTTCAATGCTTCCAGTTTAGGCTAGTATGTTCTGGCCTTCTGCTGCTGTTCTGCTAGTGACTCTGTTGTATTTTTCCTGCTAGTTTTTCTTGTTTGGTTGGCTGTTATCCAGGGATGCCCCGGTGCCTTCGTATTTCTTGGTTTGGTCTTTCAATGAAATGTGCATTTATCAACACACACACACACACAAAAAGTATTTTACACAAACACTTCGAAAGCAACGACACACACACACACCCCATCTCCAAAGAGCACGTACACTGTTGAGCAAAAATACATGCATTTATCTATTAGAACTTGCGACTTTTTTAACCATAACGGAATATTTGGTTCCTTGTAACACTGTTTCAGTACATCCCGCAATATTCATAACTTTCCCCAACAATATGTAATAAACTCACCATCTAAGTATGACATCCTCATTAGTTCCGGTTGAAGTCTGCTCATTGATTTCAAGAATTACGCGCATTTCCTCAACTGAGAGGCTCTCTCTCATGACTTTGCAGAACCTATCAAACTCTGCACCCACATCGCCCGTTTCGTAATCGTTCTCAGGCTTCATCTTCTTGGGCGACCCCTCCCCCTCGGGGGACTTGCCACCCACCTTCTGCTTCCTCATCACCATTCTCTCTTCATTGCCAGTTGAATGAGTATGAGATCTTGTCTCATGAACCTATGCATCGTCACATAACGTCGACATCAAAATTAAGTATCGCTCTTCTTGCACCTTTCTTTTTGAAGATCACACATCATGTCAAAAAATATCAAAATTATATGCTACATTAACTTTTTTTTAGTTATAATAATTTGCCCTCTAGGTTGAGCTTTCTATACTAAATCTAGACCACTTTTTGCTAGTCATTGTGCCTTTTCCGACCGATTTCACAGCATTAAGTACGTATTCATGTCATGTTATTTATCGAAGAAAATAGCTAAGTGTGCAAATGTAGACAAAGTCTGTGAGATGAGATTATGCATGTCCTCAAAGGGCCGTGTATTACGAGGACAGTAAACGGCACGTCTCTACTCTTACTCCATTAGCCAGTGCAGCTCAATAAGATTATGAAAGATATTACGAAGAAATGACTCTTGGCTTTAACACCCTAAAAATTGTCCTCATCACTTTGAAAAACATCAACAATGAAATGGCTATTTCACATATTTGTATAATAAAGACAAACACATCGAGTACAATGGAGCGTGGAATCACCCCAAGAAACCAGTAGATACCACGAACATCTGCAGTTTGTGGTGGGGCAGAGACATTAACACCCCACCCTATGGAAGATTATTCATTGCCGCTAAGTTCTGTGAGTGGGTCACGTCTAATTTGGGCAGATCTTTAAGGGCCAAAGTTGCTTCAATAATTGACCATGGGGTTTGGTGTTGGTCAAGATTTAAGGAATCAGTTTATCCAAAGTCCAAACCATCATTTCCCATACTCCTCCAAGCTTGAGACCTAATCCAGATACGGAGGATTCTGTTTTTTGGCTGCCTCATTCTGAGTGGTATTATAACGGCTTGATCAGCGCTTGGAAAACCATCAGGAAGAGGTACCCGATCCAGCCCTGGCATATGATCATTTGGGGTGGAAGCAATGTCCCTAGATGGTCTTTTATTTTGTGGCTAGCTGTTTTTCAAAGGCTTAGCCCTGAAGATAGATAACGAAGCTGGGGTATGCAGATCGATGGAGCTTTGTTGCCTCTGTAATTTCGAGGTTGAAACACACCAGCACTTATTTTTTGCTTGTTCCTGTTCAACAACTGTGTGGCAGCATTTAATGAGTAGAAATATGGTGCAAGGGATGCCTAATACCCTGGATGACGTGCACGTGAAAGGGAAGGGCCTCAAATGTATCAGACTTAGATGTACTTTGGCAGCTGTGGTGTATGGTTTATGGAGAGAAAGGAATGTACTCCCGAATTTCTGGGGGTTCAGCACATGGGCATGACCCGTTGGCAGCAGGAATTGTAGCCGGAATCAGAGATTTTCTCGGCTCAAGGAGAAACGTGAAGCACTCCCTCAAGAATGAAGCCCTTTGTCTACAATGGGGGCTTGTCTGATAGAATTTTCCAAACTGTATTGGATTTGTTTCTGTTTTGTTAGGAAGTGGTACTGTGGGAGCTAGTTTTCTGGCTGGTGGTTGGTGTTTTGTTGTAAGGGATTGTATCCTGACTTTGGTTGAGCTTAATAATACCTTGCACTTATCAAAAAAAAGAAAAGAAAAGATTATTCATTGCCCAGAGGATTGCTAGAAGAAAAGAGTGCTCCACCACAAACTTCAGATTTCCTTGGCTTCTCTTTTCTTTTCTTTGTTTAATGATATCAATTCCATTGGTTTTTCGGATTTTTGTAGAAATTTTATATCCAACACAAAAGCTCCAGCCAAGCCATTAGGTAGAGAGGTGGTCTCAATATTTGATTGAGCGATCACCTGTTCCATACCGAACAAGCAATGTGAAACTGTATTCCTTAACAATTCTCAAACTGCTTTGGTTTTTTCCACTACCCAATGTTCTAAAAGTCATTAGGCACTAGGCGGGCGGTTGGCCACGTTCAAGCGATTAATCGGATTAATCAGTGCATATTAATTAATAGTCGGCGATATTAATTCCTTGTTTTATAACACTGCCGCTACCATATGTTTACCTTCATCTTGATTCTAGAACTGATCAGGCAACACTAGCTATAAGAAAACACGAACTGCGAGCACTCTTAATTAAGCCTTAGAATTTCTTCCCCATCTGGAGCTAAAATGGCTAAAATGACAAACTTAATTTCATCCTTCGTATCATTCCATGAATCATAATAATTTTTTCTCTGTAGCATAAATTTTCCTTCTATCTTGAAACTAATTAATCACTGGTCTTTTATCGAAATGAAGTTCTTACCATTTGCAAGAAAATTAACGAAGTAAGTTGGAAAAACACCATGCTTATATATATATAATCTACAAAGAAAAAGACAGAAATCATAAACCAAGAAGAAATCAAACCTTCATCTTTTGGCTTAGCTCTGAACTCGAAAGAAGAAAACCTCGAAGACTACTGCTGCTGCTGCTGCTACTACTACTACAAACCCAAGTACCACATGAAGAAATACCAAAGCTGTTTTTATTTTAGCAGAACTGTGAAACATGAAGCGGTAAAAAGTAGTCTGTAGGAACCGAACTAGCAGTACTTTTTTCACTTGTTATTACGACTCCGCTCGAGCGGCCACGCGTACTTGCAAAGAACATGGCTAGCGACTAGTCTGTCTTCCTCAAATCACAACATGTGTTTCCGAGGTTTCGGTGGCATGCCACGTGTCCAACTGGGTTTTATTCTACTGCCTAGGAAGTTGCCAAGTGGCATTTTCCTATGTGCAACATACATTTAAGCCTACCCCACCGCTCAATATTCACCGCTCCTCCTCACTGTCCAAAAGTGTTTTGGACACTCTTTCCTGGAAGAATTTTTTAAAAATTCGGACCATTAATTACCGAGACGAATGGTGTGTGTTGAGCGATGAATGTTGAGCGGTGGGGTGAGCAAGGGGTAGTCTTGCTCAAGACACTTGTTTGTGTATGTTGTGTGTTACGAGGTTATACAGTGTAGAACTCGGCTTAAATTTCCCAATGTTGATAAGATTAACAAATCAGAAAAATAGACGATGACAAATCAGATCGTTTATTTCCTCCTCCTCTATAAGAAGAACGTCTTTCGCTTGCCATTTTCTGGATGGACGATTTTGCCCTTTTAGTGTTGGCTGGTTATTGTTTTTTTGTTGGGTGAAATGGTAATTTCCGGCTTGGACTTAGTGGGGTACGTGTTTGCTTGTTGGGTCTGACTGGGTTACGTGGCAATAGGGGGTGAAACGTTTGTGTTTGGGTGGAGCTGACAGAGGAGGATGTTATTATGGGAGAAAAGAGAGAGAGCGAGGGTTTGTTAGAGAGAGGGGTTTTGGCAATTGCTGTTTGTTGGATTGTGAGTTTTTTATCAAACTAATCCCTTTTTTAGAACTATTGGCCAGAATACTCTCATTTTCAAACTATTTTTAAAACTACTCGGTAGAGCCACTCCAAGTGACGCTACCAAAGTAGAGCCACTTGAAGTGGCGTTAGACTTGTAGCTTGCGTGGCAACAATGTCCACGCAAGTAACACTATCTCTGATGGCTCTAACACTTTAGACTAGGGTTTGTATACCGCTAACCCAAAAGGCGCTTCATCTGTCTATCTCGGATCTCTGGTCTCTGGTCTCCTCCCCTCTGCGATCTCTCTCTCTCTCTCTCTCGTCCCCTTCTGGGATCTCGCCGGCCGGCCATTCAACGGACGCCGTCCAAAACACCGGCCAGACTCCGTCGTCCGCTCTCTTTCGCGATTGCAATCTCACGGTATGTCTCTCTCTCCCTTTCTTTCTCTCTCATTGATTGGGTAACAATCTGGGAACTGAAAACAGTTAAGGTTCACAAAAACGAAAAAAACAAGAAATAAAGGAACAATCAATAATCTATGTCATTGACATTGATCCGTCTTTGATTACTGCTATATAATTAGTCCTCTAGACTGCTTAATTTGTCTGGCTTTTTTTTTTTCAAGATACATAAGTGATTCTTTGGTGTTTAATGCTCCAAATTTTATTGATGAGTGAAAGACAAAGATTGGCAAAACTCATGAGAGTTTCTTCGAAAAAATCAGTTAATTGGTCAAGGTAAGCAAGTTCATGCTGCTTTAGCAAGAATTGGATATGGGTCTGATATGATACTAAAGAATGACCTAGTAGATTTGTATGGGAAATGTGGTAGAATGGACATGGCTTGTGATGTGTTTGATAAAATGCTTGAAACAAATGTTGTTTTGTGGACAGCTATGATGTGTGAGCACTTGCAGCAAGGTAATCCCAAATCGTCACTATTACTTATTTGTTGAATGGGTTATAATGATGTTAAACCCAATGAGTTCACATTTTCGACAAATTTTAAAGCACGCGGGTTAAACCCAATGTGTTTCAAGGTTTCTTTGGAAACTTGAAAAATATTTTCAACCATATGCTAGGAAGCATCAACACTCTTAGAAATTGCCATGTTCATGTCCGACACTCCGTGGACACGCGACACGTCAAGAAAAAGAGAAGAAAAAAAAAACAGAAATTAAACTCTCATATTTAAGATTAAGAGAGATGACATTCATTAAAAAGTGGGGTTATTGGAAGGGAGAAAAAATTACCATCCCTTTGGAGGAAGGAAAACACCCATCAAGGATAAAGTCCTCCCCTTCCGCTGTCGCATTAGAGTGGTGAAAACCCGAGGAGGAGGGAGGGAAGGGAAGGGAGAGAGAAGGCGGCTGCCTTGGTTTTTGTTCTTGGAGGGAGAAGCTCTCAAGTGGGTCAAATGAGCGTTTGGTGTGGTTGAATTTTTACTCACAATACCCACGTTATGAAATGTTTCTTGGCGCTTGGACCCTTTAACAGATAAACCACATAAATTCTTTCTACCATATTTCTATGTTTTAAGATGTAGGATGCTATATCTCCAACTATTGAGCACATGTTACATCTTGATGTGTGTGTTGTTCCTTATATGTTTTCATCGATGTACCCTTATTGAACATGTATTTCAGTTTCCTAATATCTAAGAGAACGCGTGGGATTAACAATTAATCAAACATATAGGTCGTACTATGGACCTCAATCTTAATGAGCTTCGTAGTCCTGACCCGGGGCCTAGAGATGGGTCGATTCTACGTTTACAACAGCATCACCGATCTCGAGAAGTTTGGGAAGCTGATGTAAGTGACATTTGGATAATGTACGTACTTCATAAACTTTTGTGTAAATTTGTTAATCTAACCCATGAATTACCAATATATTTTAGCGCACGCGGCCTGTGGATTCAAAAAAAGTCAGAGTTCGTAGTGCCAAGAAAGGTATACGAGCATTGCCATGGCCGTCACCCCCTGTTTTAGAGTTGATACGGCGTGCCCGTTTAGAGGGCCTTTGTTCATTGCCATTTGTGTCCGTGGATTGGGGTCTCATTACGGCACTTTTGGAGCGATGGCGGCCTGAGACACACACGTTCCACTTGCGGCCCGGTGAGTCCACAATCACGCTACAAGATGTTGAGGTTTTGTTAGGCATTCCGGTTGAAGGTAAAGCTGTGACTGGAAATACGAACTTGAAGGCACGTGATTTGTGTTTGCATTTATTGGGGGAACAACCTACAGAAGAGTCGGACATAAACGGGATGAAGGTCAAGGCCAGCTGGTTAAGTGATAGGTTCACTGGCCAAGTAGAGGAAGGGGCTGACCCAAAGGTTGTTGCACACCAGGCGCGCGGGTACTTGTTGTTGCTTATGGGGGAAACCATATTTGCTGACCACTCAGGTATGTTGCAATCGTTTGTAGAAAATATTTTGAATGTTCAACGTAGGGCTTTTAAATTTGCTTCCATTTGTGATTTGAAAGGTAACCAAATGAATTAAAGTGGACAAATTATTTGGGTTTTATGACTTCATGATACTTATATGTAGTGGTTGTTTTTAATTTTTGTACAGTCCGTTAAGAACCTTCCTCATATTTCCTTTGATTGTGTCTTCATTTTCCACACAGGGGGATATGTGCACTTGGCTAACCTAGAACGTTTGGAGAACTTTGATGAAGCTGGGACGTACAGTTGGGGCAGTGGTGCTCTTGCCAATCTCTACCATAACCTATGTCATGGATCTAAGGCCGGCACAAAACAGATTACTGGCTGCTTCATACTGTTGCAAGTTTGGGCTTGGGAGCGGTTGCCTTACCTTGCCCCAGGACGATTAGGGAAGCGTGCTCCGAAGGCTGGTGCTCCACTTATTGGACGGTAACTTCACTTCAAATTTAAGCACAAAAGAGTTTAAAAAAATTTAATTTTGTTCAAAACTTAACATGTAGTTTATTTTTGTTGAATATTCCGTTCTTTCTTTATGTTGAACTTTGTACAATTCTCAGATGGGACGATGAATTTCATTCCCCTGACTTGGCGACCCATCTCGTAGGCACTTATAGGTACCACCTTGACATCCAAAGACCGGATGAGGAAGCCAGATCAGGATGTGTGGAAAATTACGAGATATGCAGGACCCCACAACTGCTTGGCTTTCAATGTCACCACAGATCATCAGATGCTCGACGCTCGCTACATTGCAAATATGATTATGTCAACCGTGGAAGCAGAACCAAGTACGAAGGTCAAGGCTTTTCAAGCAATGGTAAAAGATAAGTGCGACGGTTACTACCCATCGTATGCAAAGACATGGGCTGCAAAGCAAATCGCTATAGCAGCCATTTACGGTGACTGGGAAGAATCATTTGCGGAACTCCCTCAATACCTGGAAGCTATTAAAGAGAGGAATCCGGGTACTCAAACCCATATCATAACAAAGGAGACAGGCAGGCCGGGACATGTTATATTTGATGCTGTGTTTTGGGCTTTCGGACCCGCCATTGAAGGATTCAAGCATTGTCGCCCAGTAATTAGTGTTGATGGTACTTTTTTGACAGGAAAATACAAGGGAACGTTGCTTGTTGCTGTAAGTCAGGATGCTGAGAATCAAATCTTTCCTATTGCATTCGCTGTCGTCGAGAAGGAGAACAAGGAAAATTGGGGGTGGTTCCTCAATTGCATAAGGTTTTATGTTACTCAACGTCAAGGCTTGTGTCTCATTTCAGACAGGCACTCAGGCCTTCTTTCATATCTCAAAGGTGCTCCACAGTGGAGACCCCCAGCGGCGTACCACAGATACTGCGCCCGCCACTTGGGGGTAAACTACATACGAAAGTACAATAAAACTGTGGGCGACCAAGTAAAATTAGCAGCCTGTGAAATACAAGTTCGAAAGTTTGAGATTGAGCTGCAAAAACTTCAAAGGTTTTCCAACGGCGCAGTAAATAAGGATCTTGAGGAGCTACCCCTATGTAAATGGTCCTATGCACACGATGGGGGTAGGCGATATGGATCGCGTACTACAAACCTATCTGAGAGCTTTAATGGAGTCCTTAAGGAAGCCAGGCACCTTCCCATAGTGGCCACAATTAGGACAACATTCTATAAGTGTGTTACGTATTTCAGCAACTATGCCATCAAAGCAAGGGACGGGATTGAATCAGGTAAAATCTTTAGCAAATTCGCAACGGAAATGTACGATGAATGGAGGATGAGAGCAAGAAGGCACCAAGTGATTGAGTTTGACAGAGAGACGGGAATCTACGAGGTGCGAACTCCAATGAATCCAACTAGCCCATATAAAGGAAATCACAGGCACACAGTAAACTTCAATGCGCAGACATGTACTTGCAACAAGATGCAACAATGGAGGATGCCGTGTTCGCATGTGATTGCAGTGTGTAATAGAATGGCCATGGACCCTACACGATTCATAGGCAATGTTTGGAGGCTTGACTCAAACATAGCCATATATAGCTCTGAAACGTTCGTACCGCTGCATGACAAACCATATTGGCCTTCCTACGATGGGCCAATAATTCATCCTGATGAAGAACGTCTTAGGGGTCGAGGACGTCCACAAGTAAATCGATTTCGAAATGAGATGGATATGATGGACGACTGGCTTGAGGCGCATCCAAACCACAAACAGTCTTGTACCTTGTGTGGTGGACATGGGCATAACAAGCGAAAATGTTCAAACAGGGGAGAAGCGTCATCTTCAGTACCAAATATGTAACTTGTAATGTTTAAAACTATGCATCTGTTTGACTTTTCAATTGCTAAAATGGATCTGTAACTTGTAATGTTCAGTTTTTATTTTCTTTCATGGAAATTAGAGGATAAGTATTGTTCTTAGACCCAAGTAATGCGAAATTATGATGGTTATTAGTTTTTGTACTGCTTGAGTGTTCAATTGTTAATTGCCGTTTAAAATAACAAAATCAGTACCACATAATTGAAGGAAGTTAACATTGTAATGAGGTTTTCGAAATAAATTAGAGCGGCAAAACAAATATATTTACCAAGTGATAATTTAAATTAGAGCGGCAAAATAAATTAAACCCTAAATTTCCATTCTTGTCGAAGACCAACATAGTAATCTTTCGGGCTGGTTCTTTTTTCTTTTCAATATGGATCCTTGAACTTGGGAAGTATCCATACCCTGGAACTTGCTCCTCTGTTTGCCATATGATAGAACTATCTCAGGACTAAGGATTATTACACAGTAACGTAGAAGTTAAAAGATAATTTATAGACAAATGTTTTGGCCGAATACATAGCTCATACTCTTAATGGGATCCAATAAGATAAGAGCTAGTAGGGGACCACAAAAAGCTGTATATTAATAAGGCTGTATAAAAGCTCAATACAATTTACATGGATAAAGTTGTATAAAATGACGAATAAAACAAAGATGGTTAAAAAAGTCTGTACGAATTTTTTAAGGCTGAAAAAGGTTGTATGAATTGATGATGGCTGCAAAGCTGAGAGAATCGAAAAGTCTGCAATTGAAAAGACTACACCCATTGAATGAGACTGAAAAAAAAGCTCAACGATTTGAATAATGCTGAAAACAACTGTAGGTTGAACATTGAGGTTGAACAACGATTTGATTAAGGTTGAACATTGAACAGGGCTAAAAAAGCTGAAGAAATTGAATAAGGGTGAAAAATGCTGCAGTAATTGAATAAGGCTGAAACAAGCTGAAGTAACAGAAGTAAAGGTAAAAAAAAACATGAACAAATTTAATAAAGCTGAAAATGGTGTATGAATTATATATTTATTTCAGTTAAGTTAAATAAAACCGGCATTATATATTTTGGACAATCATTTTTTTTTCAATTTTAAGCAAAAGTAGTTTCACGTTGTAACAGAATTAAACGATTTTTCACTACAACCGTGGTCCGCAATTTTTTTAAACGATTTTTGTTTTAGTTTCTCACAAAACGTTATTTTATAAGGTAGAGCCAGTTGAAATGGCGCTACCTGAGTAGAGCTACTTCAAGTGGCGCTACCTGAGTAGAGCCACTTCAACTAGCGCTACCTATTTAGGTAGAGCCACTTGAAGTGACGCTAGTCTAGTCCACGTCATATACATGGCAGAATGCCACATGGCAAATAGCATCAATTGTAATGACGCTACTTAGGTAGCGCTTTCTCAAGTGGCTCTACCGAGTAGTTTTAAAAATAGTTTGAAAATGAGATTATTCCGGCCAATAGTTTAAAAAAAGGGATTACTTTGATAAAAAACTCTTGGATTGTCGCCTTTTGCTTCGCGGATTTTGGTAACTATTGCTTCTCAGTTTCTCGCCGTTTGCCTCTTGAATTTGGGCCGTTTGCTTTGGTATGTTCGGTTGCTTGGGTCTTGTTGTACCTATTGGTAAGAGGTAATGCCCGTTTGTTGATTTTTGATTTTGTTCTGTTGTTTCACTGTGTTTTATGGTTTTTCAGTTTATAACTTAAGAGATTCATCTGCGAGTTTTGGGCTCCTCCCGTTCTGCTAAGCCAGCTACTATGCTCGCTGCTTGTGGCTCCCGATCTTCTACCTCTGGGTCCTTTGCTTCTCGTGATTCTTCGTCGCCGTAGTAAGCTATGGTTTTGCAGTTCGATTTGTGTTGGTAGAATTATTTAGGGCAAGTGTTTTGTACTTTTTATTTTCTGATTTGTGTTGGTAGAGTTATTTAGCGCAAGTGTTTTGTACTTTTTTTTTTTTTTTGGTATTCTATTCACGTTGCATGCGTGCCTTTTCTCTTCAGTGCTTTGTTTTTTTTCTTTCTGGATTCTTGATTTTGTAGTTTATGTGTTTGATGAGCATAATATTTCTTTTTTGTGTTCTATAACTGTTGCATGTGTTCTGTGTTGATAGATTTGCTACTGTTCTGCTTTTTGGTTAGTTGATTTGTTATCTGGAGGATTTTGTGTTCATGTGGAATCTTTGTGTGTATACTTTTTTTGGCTTGATGAGAGTTATTTCAGAAACAAAAAGAGTAAAGTTAAAGTCATGTGGATTATTTTCTCAATTCGAATAAAATCCAATCAAATCTTCATTTCAATTCGAGTTTGGTTATTCACCATGTATGAGAATCTCTACTAAGGATTCGTGGTTGAATCGTTAGAGTGCCTAACTTATAATTGGAGAATTCCTAGATTCAATTTATACTAGATGGATGCAGTTAGCTATATGGAATTAATTTAGATATATGTTAGCTTGGAATTAATTTAGATATATGTTAGTTTGTGATTGCCATGGATTAATCCATATATAGTATATAATTTATCAGTATTTGCTAAAACATTGTGGAATATGTATTACATCTTGTCAAATTCAATGAATTCTTAATGCTAAGTTTCGTGCTTAAGCAATATGGTTGTCCGTGTTCCATTTCACCTGTGGTTGCATGTGAAACATCGGAATCCTAAAACTTGACATGGAGGGTTTTATTGTCTTCTTCCTATCGAAGGTCGAAGGGTGATTGCGGCTGTTGCAAAGTATCCACGCCCTAGACAGTTAGAGTATAAAGCATATAGTATCTTTGTGCGCGAGTATGGGGAGATATTGGGTTTGGGTGAGAATTTGATATGGGCTGTACATGAAGATTCGATCAAATGGCTGGATGCTCTTGTTCATAATTCGTACATACGCCATACTACTCCGGGTATTTGTTTAGCTTGGCATATAGGATACATTAAGTTATATCATTTATAGATATACATGAAGTCATATTGTATGTCAATTCTATGATAGTGTAGTGAATTCCAATTGCCTATATTTTTAGAACTCTCCCTCCATTTTTATTTTGTAGGTGTCGGACGATGTTGGTATATTAAGCATATGTCCCTTGCTTCAACTATGGTCTAGCTGCCAACGAAATGTTCTAGCTGCCAACGAATGAGGAATGGTCACAATTGGGCAATTAGGACCCTTTATGATTCAGCAGATGCAACATCTTTGCTACGAATGCAATGGTACTAGCGAGAGCATTAACAAGAAAGACTCTTGCCCTCAATGCAAGAGAAGAAGCTGCTGGAAGTTATTGTGGAGAAGGACATGCAAAATGAACGAACAAACACATTACCTAGAGAAGCTGATGAGACGGTATGTGATTACTCCTACTCTGTCCCACAAGATTACAAGTGGAGATGGCATGTTTATGTGCCTTTGTGCTCCTGATTAATGTGTTTGGTTATTTAACTTCTCAAGTGCCTGACTTTTTGAACGCTAGAATCAACGACTTACCTGTCAAAGAGGAGTTCAAGTGGTTGCAAGAGGAGTTCACTGAAAAAGTCCACAATGTAAGGTCAGTGGAGTTCTGCGCAACTATAAAACAACATAAAAAGATATTCAGGTCAGTACTCTGAACAACTGATATGTTGTACCCATTACCCCCTCTTATTGCAAGTTTTTTTTTAATTAGTTTGATGCTTGCTAAGTATGCAATTCAATGCAGATCAATGTGTTATCTAGGCAAGGATCTTATCATATATTTGAATGGCTAGGACCTGACTAAAAAAAATCCATCATCATGTTATGTGGAAAGTGAAATGTAATTCATTTAGAAACCTTCCTGAAATACGGGTTATTTTCATACCTCTGCTGTGTTTTGTAATTGTTGTTTTTGTAAACAGACTCCTTACGGTAATTTAGGACACTTGTACAAGTTTGCACATTTTAGTTTTATTAGCTTCTGTGATTCTCCAATTATGAGACGATCTTTCATGAAGGCAATTTTGACTTGTTTGAATTGCTTAGCTGTCTAAGATTTCTTACCTTTTCATCAAATGAGTTTGAGAGCACTTGGAGTTGGAAGTATTCTGGAACCTTGTTTAATTTCTCATGCTTTTTGTTTCATTGATTTACTTGTTAGAATTTCCTGGAACATAATACTCTTTTACTATGTAATATTTTAGATTTGAAACAGCAAAATCGTTTTAAGAAATATGTGATTGTGGAACATATACTGTCCTGTATCAAATTATGTTGCAATTGGTGGCATATTGCTTTGCAATGCTACCAAATTGTCCACCTCCCTGATTCTTCCCTGCTAATCCTTAGTCGGATCCTGATTACGAAATGGTTACTGCCCCTGAGGATAGAAATTTCATCAATTCAAAAACATCATAATATTGGATATTATTTTAGTCCCTGAGCTCTACATTTCTAAGATAATATGTTATATCTTTGAATTTTTTTTTATGTTCACTGATGACTTGGTGATGCTTATTGCAGCTTTGCCTGACTTGAACTCATAAGTCACAGAAGTTTTATGCCTAAACTGCTCACTGTCAACCCTCTGAAAGGTTGGCCTCTTTTTCAACGCTTGCTGGTTGACCCGCTCACTATTATCTATTTGTGTGTGCAAATTCATTATCTGTACAAAGGCACCCTCAGGGTCTTGGCTCTACTGCTTCATGAATTTCCAGAGTTCCTCTGTGACTATCATCTCAGCTTCTGTGGTGTGATCCCTTCCAGTTGCATCTAGATGAGAAATATCATCCTCAATGCATTTCCACACAATATGAAGGTCCCTGATCCTTTTACTCCTAACTTGACGGTGCTAGGCTGGTTGAACTGTTTTTCCCTTGTTATCAGAATCAGGGTCATACTCTTCATTTTCCTCGTCTTTACAGATTGATTTGCTTGCAGAGATCAAAAAACCCCCAAGTAGTTCATTGGAAGTCGAAGCTGCACTAACAACAAAGCAGATGAAGTGCGATATAGATGAGTATCTCAAGGTAGACTGGAGTTTCACCATCTCGCTCTACCTCCAAGCACTCCAAATAAGAAAGGCAAAAACGGAGACCATAACCCAAGTTCCTCATCCTCCTGCTGAAGAATGGATGCTCCAACGGACAACAAAACCGATCTCCATAACGGGCATGACGTACGTGCCTTGCACGTCGGGATGCATCTAGTTGTTCTACAAAAATGTGTTCGCCTAGTATGCATTATGACATTCATCAATTAAATTGGACTCCCGCTAGTGTGTTAAAAATTAAGGGGTTCAACGTCTTTACATAGACTCAAACTCCAAACTCGCCCTTAAACGTCAAGGTACACCTGATGGGCCTGACATCATGAGTACTGCTATGAGTACATATGCCGTGTATTCCATTTTTTTTGAAAGTCATATGCCATATACATACCATGTACATATAGGATTTTGTGGGACCCACCTTGGGTCTCACGAAAATGATTCAAACCGCCCATTATTTTTAAAATATTTTTTATGGAAACTTGTAAAAAAACTGCTGAACCCGATATCGGTAAGAGTTTTTTCTGAATTTATAAAAAAATAATAATGTTCCCATAGCATTTTTGTTGGGGATATAGGGGTACGCTGCATGCGTAGTTGCCTTGTGTGTCAGCATAGTTCCTTTTCTTTTAGTGAAATATTTTTTGCAATATATTATACTCCAGATAGATTCCAAAATTTATCTTTTTTGAAAATATGGAAAAGTAGTGGAAAATTCAATAACGCCCCATTTTTCCTAACTTCATTTTGGTATTTTTTTTTTCGTCAATGGTATTTTTGGATTCATCTTGTCTTCAAGTTAAAGACAACTTTCTTTCTAAATGTTTATTTTTTCATAATTTAATCTTTAGCTATTTGTCATAATTTTTGAAATTACTCAATCGTCTCCATAAGAAGAACCAGAAATGTATAAAATTGTGGACCAAAGTTAAAAAAGAAAAATTCAAATAAGACAACACTAAAGACAAAATACCAACTATTTTAATTTTTTTAATCTTTAGTGAGTTTTTTTTTATTTATGTCATAATTTATTCTACTTTTTAGACTCCAATCGTCAAAATGAATGGCTAATCCAACAAAATTACAGGAACTTAAAAAATTGAAAAAACATCAACCAGAAGGGTAGACTTGTTTTAGCTGGCAGCGAAGAAACTTGATTTAACCGATAAAGTAAAATTAGAATAATGAATCAGAAATTTACCTGGATTGATATTTATACAAGAAAAAAAAAAAAGGAAAATGGACCCAAGTTTAATTTAAAACACAGATGGATACAAAGAGGATTAAAATTATCTGCCGCGGCAGAAACCGTGGAGCCTCAGCCACCGCTTGTGGGTTCCATCATGCATTAATTGTTATAATTTGAACCATTTATCTTATAGGAATTGCAAGGAATTATATCGACGCGAAAAAATCAACTAGATCAGACAGTGATAGGCTAATTAGTGAATTTCGGTTTACAAAGTCATGGAAAGTTTAACTTTAAAATTACTGGGTGAAGGGTGACGTGCACAGCATGTATACCATGCCCGTTTTGTAATTGTAGAAAACATTGCAGAGGTAGCGGCAATTACCCTTTGACCTTGAATGGGAATGAGGCAGTAGAACCTAAAATCTAGCGAAGAAACGGGGCCTGAATTACCATACCACAGTAACACAAAATGTAAGCTATGCTGAGAACCAAGCAATCTGAGAACCATATGAACAAGAAAACTCGTAATGTTCACCAACATAGTTTGATAAGCCTATGCTGTAAATTATGTACAGACCAAATACAACACAATTTATTGACAAAAAACAAGAGAATTGATCGTCGATATAGAAATAGATTATCTAGTTCAAGCGTTATCTAAAATTGACGCTCCATCGAAAATAACAAGGAGACCATCTGCAGAAACCATCAACAAAGCACAAAAATCAACAGAAACCATCAGCCAAGCACAAGAATCAAAATTTCAAGCTCCATTGTGAACATGTAAATTTACAATAAATCTAACGACACACACATGCATTTTCACATATCTTGCACATACATTTTTATAAGGCCCACCTCGGGTCCTACCAATATGATCCGAACCGATCATTATTTTTAAAATAATGTTTTAACAGTTTCTGTAAAAAATTAACTCGTTAGGATATCGGTAAAGGCTTTTTCAGAAATCGCATGGCGAATCATACTGTTTCGCCCTACGATTTCTGAAAAAGCCCTTACCAATATCCTATCGAGTTGATTTTTTTTTTTACAGAAACTCATAAAACATTATTTTAAAAATAATGATCGGTTCGGATCATATTGGTGGGACCCGAGGTGGGCCCCATAAAAGTGTATGTGGAAGATATGTGTAAAAATGTATGTGCAAATAGCATGACTGGTAAATTTAAACCTATTCTCCAAGGGATCGAAATGTGAACATTTCATAAAAATGCTCCACGAAAGAGATGTGTAAAATGAGAGAGGCAATCAACAACAGAAGTGACAAAGTGTTTCGTACCAATGTGAGAGCCCATTTCGCTGAGAACAAAGAAGAAATTGTCAATCATTAACAATCTTACCAATGTGACCAAGTGTTTCTTCATCTCTTGAACTAAGAGCGTCGAAAACTATCAAAAAAATGCACATGAGGGTAACTATGTTCCTCAACTTGTAAAATTTTTACCATTCAATTGAACAATATAAGCAATCATGAATAAATGCATATGTTTCTCTACATCAAGAGATGAATTTGTTTCCTAAACAAGGAAAAAGAAGAAGACAATGATTGTATGTGTTGCAAATAGCACAAAAGAAAAAGCCTAATCACGTCGATTAGTTTTGTATTGCAACATCCTTAAGAGATCCATATATCATGATAAAAGCCAACACAATAGCTGCATTGGTTTATCAAAATAGCAACCTACTTCACCTCATTAGAGAATATAGACAAAAGGTTACCAAAAAGTTTTAAACAACTCTTATCCCAATTAAGACTCGTACCAGGCTTATATCATGAGTGTATTTGAAGGAAAGCATCCTTGCCTCACCAATTCCATTAATGATGTTTCCGTAGATGCAAAACAACATTTAGCTAATAAAAGACTTGTGGAATTTACTGAAGTATGGAACAACCACCAAATATTGCAACTGGAAAAATCAAATTGTCAATTGACTCAATTTAAAAAAAAATCTTGCTGAACTTAAATTATGTTTCCATTGCAAGATTTACAAAGGAAGATATAAAGAAATCGAAAAGATAAGAAAACCCAAGTGACAAAAAAGAATTCAAGTCCATGACTCAAACATAGCCTAAACACAGGAGTGAAAGACTACTTGATCTGAGCAAAGAAAGCAAATAGGCTGCATTAATTCAAATTAATATCTTCCAATGATTGCTAGAGCACTAGCTGCTTGGCTCTTATGGTTCTGTGCTCTGATTTTTGCGAATTTGTGGCTCCAATGAGCTTCTTCACATATTTTTCATCACTCATTCACCTTCTCAGACCTGTAAAAGTAAAATGTCACACCACAAAATGAGAAGTGATCGGCCATGAATCACAAGACCCAAACTCGTAGAACATGTAACCTCAAAAGAAATTAAATAAAATACTGAAACTATGGATTAACAAGCAACCGAAAATCTTTTTATTATGAAGAAGTCAAACCAAATGGATCTAGTTAAAAGCATGGGGCAAAAACATCCCATGCACCAAACAATATCCAAGAATCAACAATAATAAAAAGTATCTAAATATTAGACAAAATATTTCGAATGCGGAAGCGATAAATAAGATTAAATTAGGATGAGACACTTCAAGGAGGTCAAACAAAAAGAAATCCCTGAGATGCTGCCAGAGTCCTTGCCTAACTCCCCAACTTGTCTAAAAAAGAAGTTGGAATAAATTTATCAGTTGTCTAGCTCAGTGAATGGCAAAGCATGTATAAATAAAGTTTGAAAGCAGGAATTAAAATAACTTACCATTAAACCATAATTTGGCATACGAGGTGTACAACATAATAGCAAATTAATCCAATGAAGCACTTACCCAATAATCATTCTTAGTGGTGATCACAACATCAAATCCAACAACAATGGGAAACCACAATCAAACAGTACCGTGGCCAAAATAAATATCTCAAGATTAGATCCCATATCGAACTTAGAGTTATCAGGGTTGGCAGCCAGTGGTACTTTTCCCTAAGATGATCCGACAAAAGAAAGCCGTTGAGCAGTAGGTCAGCCTAACTCGGTCTCTTCCCCAATGGATAAGGTCACCAACACAAAAAGGCATAATTTCCCTGGACTTTCGAAAATAACTGTTCCCATTAATATCTACCAAGTTCTCACCAAAAAACTAATAACAATTGATCTTACCAAAAGTTACTGCATGCCAATTCAAAGAATAAAATATAAACATTTGTGTATTTTCAATTAACAATTATAATTTTTTTTCTAAAGAATCATTTAAGGGACATGGGGAAGTTCGAAAGTACGTAACATGCTTAACCACTCATCTAAGCCCAAATATGATGCAACTCGAATGAGTAAAAAAATGCTAACTTGTACAAGATAAAACATACTCCCTCCATCCCAATTTTACTTGTCATTTTTGGAAGTTCGTGCCCACTTTTCGATTAATTATATCTTGTAATTTATAATGTTTTAGGTAATTTCGAAAACACTGAATTATAGAACAAATCGAGATCTATCAAACAATAATCATATTGGATATAAAATTCATTACCATTTTAAAGATATAAATAGTTTTTTAATCCAGTTAGAATAAAACTGGTACAAGTAAATTGGGATGGAGGGAGTATGAAGTAATTAACTAATACTAATATCACGCTAAATAACTAGGAATTCGATTTACCAATAAACTACCCAACCAAGCCTATTTTTAAATTACTAACTCATCAGTAGCAAACCAAAACCCAAATCACACTACACTGCCACGCCACTACTGTTTTCCTCCAATTCTCCGATAACAAATTCTAGGAAAAATGACGCCCCAGGATGTGTTTTGATAATTAATACCTGCCAATGACAAGCTCAAAACATTTGTTAATGCTGAAAATGTCATTGGCAGGTATTAATTATCAAAACACGTTATTGGCTGTCATTTTCCCCAAATTCTATTTCAATCCTCACACCCCATATTACTAATGAAATCAGGGAAGTACCCTTTTGATGTATCACGGGAATGTAACCCCCAAAACCACGCAACTCTACTATAACTGGTAATAAGAAAATCATCCCACAAAACTCCAATACTTCATCACCTCCCAAAAATATTTGCATCGGATCACCACCCCAACTCACCACGCACACACACATCACACAAAACGCCAACCCACATATAGCGCACACACACACACAAACTAAAACCCCTTGGTGTTTCTCTCCATTCCACAACCAGAAACACCACGCAATAAATTAACTAACATCTAATATCCAACCCAAGGCCTAATCATCAATAAAAATATAAGAAAAGAGAACAAAAGAAGAATATTATTACCCGAGACTCTCTCTCTCTCTCTCTCTCTCTCTCTCTCTCTCTCTCTCTCTCTCTCTCTCTCTCCAGATACAGTTTCTCCAAAACCCAAAACCCTAACTTATATTTCTACGTACGTGTATGTATGGAAGACTAACCAAAACCCACATTTATAGCCAAAGATATTTACAATAATTTAAATGATAAATAAAGATAATTACAATATCCACCCACACTATATATAAATTAGTAGAAAACTTATACCACCGAAACCACAATAATTCTATTACGGCAAATCAACCCAACAATAAAAGCCAAAATTTAAATAAAAAACTAATAAAGATAGAAAAGTCATGGCGTAACATCCTTCCCCCCTTAAATAAATTTCGTCCTCGAAATTGGATACTAACCTCATGCATAAAAAGATGGGTATGACTCGAGCACCTCTTTTCTAGGCTCCCAAGTAACTTCTCCCACAACGTGATTGTGCCACAATACTTCAACCAATCATATCTTTTTTTTTTAGCCAAGTACATTTCCCTTTGTGTAAAAAAAATCTCAACAGATTGTTCATCATAGGTTAAATTACGATGAAAATGAAGTGTCTTGTAATCAAAACAGGGACGGACTATGCATATACTTCCACAACACCGATATATGAAATTTTTTATGAACTCTAGCCAAACTAGGCAGCAACGCCAAATGATAAGCCACCCCACCAACGTTGTCCAAAACCCTCAAAGCCCCAACAAAGCGATGACTCTATTTTTTCTACGATTAATATTCAATTCCTATTTTAAACTTCAATTCCTTCTACGATTAATATCCACAAAACTCATTTTATTTTTACATCTAATCCAATTTCTATGGCATCAATAATCTTATCAACTAAGATGATCAGCTTAACTCATGGTATCAAGTCGTCTAAAAAATTCCAAACCTCTAGAACTTATTTGTTGTCCATCGTTGTATGAAATTAAACATGTAACTAATCTCAAACGCAAATGTTCCAACACTAACCAATATATCACTTCCCTTGGATATATGAAAATCCAAATATATCAAACAAACCCATTGCTCATCCCTCTCTTGAACTAAAGTATCAACAAACTACCATATTGATATCTCTTCTTTGGCAAAATATTTTTTTTTCCAACGACTTTTCAGGTATGCTTTCCCATCCTATAACGGTATTCAAAAGTCAACATTCCACAAACTCACCCTTGTTGTCACAAACTCATATTTCCAACAATCAATTCAAAATACTCAATTGCTTCAAAGATTACAAAACAAGGACTACTTATTTCAACACCAAACTAGTACTCCAACAAAAATGGCCAAACGAGAAAGATGCATATCTCAACAAAAAAAAAAGTGAGTTTATTCATCAACTCCCAAAGGATTTAGATATAAGGTTCCATGGACAACAATGAAAAGACTATTATACATTGACTACTAACAATCTGATAGCTCTATGTTCACTAAATACAGTGTACATCAAAAGTAATGACCAAAAAGAAATCCTCCATCCACACAACAATAAATCACTGCGAATAAATTCTCTAATCTAACATCAATCATCCTAAGGTTAAATTAAAGTACTTTTATCGTCTGACAACCAAGAATTAGAAGTATGACAACAAAAAACCCACGGCGAATATGAATATAGACTTTACACTAAGGAACTCAACTCACTCAAGGAAGCGCTTACACCGAATTCGTAATAACGAAACGGGCCCAAAAGAATCCTAACCTACAAGTCAAACAAGCTTTGATGATTAGACAACAATAAATACAATCCGCTCAAATTTGAAAACCCATCTCTACAGTTAATCTCCTTAGACTACAGGACTATTGATATTTCTTTTAGTTCCAAGAGTCTAATAACTCAATAAATCACGCCTTGAATTTTTCTTTCTATTTCTTTTCTTATCATATCCATCAGCCTTATAACACAATCAATTTAAGTGAACTCTCACATCCATTACCCTTGTCGTCATAAACAAATGATTGCTCAATTATAGGACTAATACAAAGTAAGCCTCTCAAATCCAATTCTCTGCTATGAGATTCTCTCTTTTACATCTAACTCCATAACAGTCAAATTTTGAAAGTACTTATGAGTCCTCCGCCCAAAGTGGATTTTTTTTTTTCCGGAACATCTTACTACCATCTACAACAATAACCATCATCAAGTTAACAAAAGTATACATGAAATTACAATCCAACTTCACCCAAGAAGTACAAATGTAAACCAGAAAAGAAGAAAATTAACCAAGTCATCAATCAAATTTGGAATCGCCAGTCATGGAAAGAATACAAACTAATTCTAGCCCAAACCAAATAAGCCAAGCACTAATGAGTAAACTTCTACTTGTAACTAGTACTATCCATTCAGTCTCAAAATCCAAATCTATCTTATTCTTTTAACTCATTAAACCACAAGACATTGATGCTCTATTCCGTGTTACAAGTGCTATCACACAATAGATCACGTTTACCCATTAATTGTTTTTACCAATCAACTAGAGATTCTTACATCACACCATCCAAAATCATTTAGTTGGATCATCCTCAAATCAAGTATTCCTTTGAAACTATACACATGATCAAATTCAAGTTCAGTTATCAAGTAACAATGGGCCTTTCAAGTTTCTTTTTGACTTCCACATACCCAACAAGGGTTGAAGGACTACAACTCCAAATTTTTTGTACAATTTATACCCACCACATGAACCGAAGTTCTAGAGACACCAATGATACCAACAAACACATGCAAAATATGGTGACACATTCAATCAAAATCTGACTCAATTTAACCATCTGCAAGAAAAACTGTATATTGCTATATATGTATCTACGATCTTGCCAATCACAAATTCTAGTTCTCAATATCTCTTGTCAAATAACAATGACCTATAATCCACAAGACCACCTCCAAACACCTAGACCCCGTTCTTTTAAGGGTTTTAGATTTTGGATTCTAATCATTATACTATTTCTCTCCAATCATTACTATCATGTTTCCCTCTATCTCTCTACACTCATTACCTACAAATCCAAATCAAAAATTCCAAAACGAACAAGATCCTAACATCTTGAGGTATAACTCATTGTAGTAAACCAATACAGATTTAACTCAGTCGAATGCCCTAGTAAAAATCCTTCCAGTGACCAAAACAAAATGATCAAAAGTGAAAGCTTTACCATTTGCACTAAAGAAGTTAGGAACTCCCAAAACCACAAACAATCTAGATCGAAATCCATTATCACTTCAACATGACTGATTCATAATAGCAAGTCTAATCTCGTAAGTTTATCTCCACACAGTCTTCTGGTTCCTTAAATCTCCACGACCATAAGAGAGTAATAACCATAAAGTAGACATCAAAATAACCACAATAACATTACAAGACTCCACTTGGTTGCAATATTACCAAAATGCAACCCTAAAATAATCGAATCCCATATTCAAGCAACACAAGTATTCACATCCCAACACACCATGGCCATTGCTAATCAATCGATCCAGCCCTACACATAATACAAAAACTTATTCATCTGTTGCCAAGATGTCAATATCCACGAAAAAAAAGCAGTTAAAAAAAAATACAGAAAAAAATTTGATAAGAAAATCTGCCAATTTTAACAATGAATACCTTGTTTGGATGCTAACTTGAAAAAAAAAAAATCCAACTCAAAAAACACTCATTACCCCTACATCAAATCATTACTCGCATTTCTCTATCCACTCTCCAATCAGTATACTCATTTCTCTCTCTATTCCCCTCCAGTAATTACCCCTTTCTCTAATTGTTACATTAATTTCTCTCTCCACTCATTACTTAAAAACAAAACTCAAATATTCTAAAAAACCCATCCAACAAAAGCAGAAACCACTCTGTTTACATAATTACCTCAACACGGGAGTCCTATCAATACTTGCTACTATCCATCTCCAACAATCCACAACACCACCTCCAAACACCTAACATCTCGATGTCTAACCCCTTGTCATAAACCAATACACATTTAACTAGGTCGAATGCCGTAGTAAAAATCCTTCAAGTGACCAAACCACAATGACCAAAAGTGAAAACTTTACCTTTTGCACCAAAGAAGTAAGGAACTCCCAAAACCACAAACAATCTAGATCGAAAATAATCCATTATCACTTCAACATGACCGATTCAAAATAGCAAGTCTAATCTCGGAAGTTTATCTCCACACAAACTTCTAGTTCCTTAATTCTCCACGACCACAAGATAGTGTTAACCATTAAGTGCACATCAAAATCACCTAAATAACATTACATGACTCCACTTGGCTGCTTTATCTCCAAAATGCAACCCTAAAACAATCCAACCCCAAATTCAAGCAACACAAGCACTCACATCCTAACACACCGTAGCCAATGCCAATTAATCAATCCAACCCTATGTATAATACAAAAACTTATTCAACTACTGCGAAAGATGTAAAAATCCTCCAAACAAAATGATAAGAAAATCTGTCAATTTCAACAATAAAACTACTTTGTTTGTATAATTACCTCAACAAGGGAGTCCTATAAATACAAAATGCTATCCATCTCCAACAAACATGTCCATCTAGTATTTCCGTATGTGTACAGGTATTGATCGCATTAAGAAAAGACAACTCCATCAAGGTACCCGAAGCAGAGAGACTACCAATCTCACAAGCAAATCAAGAATCTCGTCAATCTAAAGAAAGTTCCAAACAGAAAAACTTAAGTAGACACACACTTAAGTAAATTAGGTCAAAAGCTCAATAACTAACTGAAGTAATTCCCTAGGTCTCATACTTAAACCAGTCTCCAAAACATACTGTAAATAGTACGATACCGTCACAGTCAAAAACATCACAGTTAAACCAAGGTTTCTCATGATAAAAAATTAAATCCTCTTCAATATTCCACGACGTACTCATCAATACTCCACCCGAAACCCCAAAAGTACTAGAAATGATATGCCCACAAATACCTATTTTCTCATCATCCAAGGAAAGTAAAAATACAAATAAAATAACAAACTCTCACAAATGACTTCTCCAATATAGGGCTAATACTAAGTAAACCTCTCAAATCCAAATCTCTGCTAGTGTCATACAAAAAGAGTAGTGCGACCACAATTCTTCTACTTCCAACAGATCACGTTTTGCCATTAATCATTTTTATTAATCAACTAGAGATTCTTACATCACACCATCCAAAACCATTTAGTTGAATCATCCTCAAATTAAGTCTTCCCCTGAAACTAAACACATGATCAAATTCAAGTTCAGTTATCGAGTAAAGAATGGGCCTTCCAAGTTTCTTTTTGACTTCCACATACCCATCAAGGGTCGAAGGACTACAACTCCTACTTTTTGTACAATTTATACCGACGACATCAACCGAAGTTCTACAGACACCAATGATACTGTCAGACGCTTGCAAATTATGGTGACACATTCAATCAAAATCCGACTCGATTTAACCGTCTCCAAAAAATATCGGGGATTGCTATAAATGTATCTATAGAACTGTCAATCACAAACATTTTAGTTCTTAATATCTCTAGTCAAATAATAGTGACCAATAATCCACAAAACAACCTCAAAACACCTAACACCTCGAGGTCTAACTCCTTGTAGTAAACCAATACACATTTAATCAAAATCCGACTCGATTTAACCATCTCCAAAAAATATCGGGGTATAAATGTATCTACGGTCCTGTCAATCACAAACATTTTAGTTCTCAATTCTCTAGTCAGATAATAGTGACCAATATTCCACAAAACAACCTCCAAACACCTAACACCTCGAGGTCTAACTCCTTGTAGTAAACCAATACACATTTAACTGTGTCGAATGCCATAGTAAAAATTCTTTCAGTCACCAAACCACAATGACGAAAAGTGAAAATTTTACCTTTTGCACTAAATAAGTTACGAACTCCCAGAACCACAAACAATCTAGATCGAAAATAATCCATTATCACTTAAACATGACTGATTCATAATAGCAAGTCTAATCTCGTCAGTTTATCTCCGCACAATCTTCTGGTTCCTTAAATTTCCATGACCACAAGATAGTGATAACCATTAAGTACACATCAAAATCACCTAAATAACATTACATGACTCCACTTGGCTGCTCTGTCACCAAAATGCAACCCTAAAAGAATCCAATCCCAAATTCAAGCAACATAAGCACTCACATCCTAATACACCGTTGCCGTTGCCAATCAATCAATCCAACCAAATGTACAATACAAAAACTTATTCATCTGCTGTATAATATGTAAAAATCCTTGAAACAAAATGACAAGAAAATCTATGAATTTCAACAATAAAACCACTCCGTTTACACAATTACCTCAACGCGGGAGTCCTGTCAATACAAACTGCTATCCATCTCCAACAAACATTTCCATCTACTATTTCCTTCGATTGTGTACAGGTATTGATCGCATTAAAAAAGACATAACTCCATTAGAGAACCCGAAGCAAAGAGCCTACCAATCGCACAAGCAAATCAAGAATCTCGTCAATCTAAAGAAGTTCAAAACAGAAAAACTTAAGTAGACAGACGCCCAAGTAAACTAGGTCCAAAGCTCAATAACTAACTAAAGTAATCCCGTACGTCTCATTCTTAAATCAACCTCCCCAACATACTGTCATACCATGAATAGTACTATTCCGTCAAAGTCAAAGACATCATAGTTCAACCAAGGTTTATCATGGTAAAAAATTAAATCCTCTTCAATATTCCACAACGTACTCATCAATACTCCTCCCGAAACCCCAAAAGTGCAAGAAATGATATGCACACAAATACCAATTTTCTCATAATCAAAGTAAAGTAAAAATACAAATAAAATAACAAACTCTCACAAATGCCTATAGTAATTTAAGTGAACTCTCACATCCATTACCCTTGTTATCATAAACAAATGACCGCACCAATATAGGGTTAATACTAAGTAAGCCTCTCAAATCTAAATCTTTGCTAGTGTCATACAAAAATAGGAGTGCGACCACAATTCTTAATCAATCTCCAAAATATACTGTTATACCATCAATTTTACTATTCCCTCGAAGTCAACGACATCCTAGTTCAACCAAGGTTTATCATTGTAAGAAATTAAATCCTCTTCAATATTCCATAACGTGCTCATCAATACTCCACCAGAAATCCCAGCAGTACAAGAAATGATATGCTCACAAATACCTATTATCTCCTAATCCAAGGAAAGTAAAAATACAAACAAAATAAAAAACTCTAACAAATGCCTAAAGCAATTTAAGTGAACTCTCACATCCATTACCAATGTTATATCATAAACAAATGACCGCTCCAATATAGGACTAATACTGAGTAAGCCTCTCAAATCCAATTCTCTGCCAGTGTCATTCAAAAAGAGTAGAGTGACCACAATTCTTGAATTCAAATTACTTTACTCCAACGTGATATATAGAGGTTCAATGGCCATTTTCTAGCAATGAAATTCTATCTTTTACATCTAACTCCACAGCAGTCAAATTCTAAAAGTACATGTGAACTCCTCCCAAAGTGATTTTTTTTTTTTCTAGACTATCTTACTATCTCATTCACAACAATAACCATCAGCAAATTAACAAAAGTAAACATAAAATTACAATCCAACATCACCCAAGAAGTATAAATGCAAAATAGAAAAGACGAAAATTAAGAAAGTCATCAATCAAATTTGGAATCGCCAGAGTCATGGAAAGAATAAAAACTAATTCTAGCCCAAACCAAAAAAGCCAAGCACTAATTAGTAAACTTCTACATCTAACTAGTACTATACATTCAACATATTTTTTTAATGCATTAAACCACAAGACATTGATGTTCGATTCTGCGTCACAAGTCCTATCACACAAGAGATCACGTTTTGCCATTAATCGTTTTTACTAACCAACTAGAGATTCTTACATCACACTATCAACAACAATTTAGTTGAATCATCCTCAAATCCAATCTTCCCCTAAAACTAAACACATGATCAAATTCAAGTTGAGTTATCGAGTAACAATAGGCTTTCCAAGTTTCTTTTCGACTTTAACATACCCAACGAGTGTTCAAGGCCTACAACTCCTATTTTTTATGCAATTTATACCCACCACGTGAACCGAAGTTCTAGAGCCTCCAATGGTACTGTCAAACACATGCAAATTATGGTGACACGTCCAATTAAAATCCACCACAATTTAACCATCAGTTAGAAAACCGTGCTTTGCTATATATGTATCTATTATCTTGTCAATCAAAAAAATTCTAGTTCTCAGTATCTCTTGTAAAATAACAGTGACCTATAATCCACAAGACCACCTCAAATCACCGATCATCTCGAGGTCTAACTTCATGTAGTAAACCAATACACATTTAACTCAATCGAATGCCCTAGTAAAAATTCTTCCAGTGACCAAACCACAATGACCAAAAGTGAAAACTTTACATTTTTCACTAAACAAGTTAGGATCTCCCAAAATCAAAAATGATCCAGATCGAAAATAATCCATTACCACTTCAACATGACTGAATTATAGCAAGTATAATCTCGTAAGTTTATCTCCAAATAGAGTTCCTTGAGTCTCCACGACCAAAAGATAGTGACAACCATTAAGTACACATCAAAATCGCCTAAATAACATTACATGACTCCACTTAGCTGCTCTATCACCAAAATGCAACCCAAAAATAATCCAATCCCATATTAAAGCAACACAAGCACTCACATCCTAAACAACCACGGCCATTGCCAACAAATCGATCCAACCCTATGTATAATAAGAAAACTTATTCAACTGCTGCCAAAGATTACCAAATCCACCAAAAAAATTGAAAAGAAAATCTGCCAATTTCAACAATAAACCCACTATGTTTATATAATTACCACAACGCAAGAGTCCTATCAATACGTACTACTATCCAACTCCAACAATCATTTCTATCTAGTATTACCTTCGATTGTGTACGCGTATTGATCGCATTAAAAAAAGATAACTCCATCAGGGTACCCGAAGCAGAGAGACCTACCAATTGCCCAAGCAAATCAAGAATCTCGTTAATCTAAAGAAAGATCCAAATGGAAAAACCTATGTAGACAGACACCCAAGTAAATTAGGTCCAAACCTAACTAACTGAAGCAATCCCCTAGGGTCTCAATCTTAAATCAATCTCCGAAACATTCTGTCATTCCATCGATTGTACCATTCCCTCACAGTCAACGAGATCATAGTTCAACCAACGTTTATCATAGTAAGAAATATAATCCTCTTCAATATTCCACAACGTACTCATTAATACCTAGTCTCCTAATCCAAGGAAAGTAAAAATTCAAAAAAATAATAATAATAATAACAAACTCTCACAAATTGCTTATATACCTACAACAATTTATGTGAACTCTCACATCCATTACCCTTGTGATATCATAAACAAATGATTGCTCAAATATATGATTAATACTAAGGAAGCCTCTCAAATCCAATTCTCTGCCAATGTCATACAAAAAGTCTAGTGCGGCCACAATTCTTAAAGTCAACTTACATTACACCATCGTGAACATAGAGGTCCAGCGTCCATTTTCTAGCTATGAAATTCTCTCTTTTACATCTAACTCCATTACAGTCAAATTTTGAAAGTACACATGTATCCTCCTCCCAAAGTGGATTTTTTTTTTCCGGACTATCTTACTACCATCCGCAACAATACCTATAGCCTTTCCAAGTTTCTTTTTGACTTTCACATACACAACGAGTGTTTAAGGACTACAACTCCTATTTTTTGTGCAATTTGAAAGAACCACGTCAACCAAAATTCAAGAGACACCAATGGTTTTGTCAAACACAAGCAAATTATGGTGACACACCCAATCAAAATCCTACTCAATTTAACCATCTGGGAGAAAAACTGTGCATTGCTATATATGTATCTATTATCTTGTCAATCACAAAATTCTAGTTCTCAATATCTCTTGTCAAATAACAGTGACCTATAATCCACAAGACCACCTCCAAACACGTAACATCTCGAGGTCAAACTACTTGTCGTAAACCAATACACATTTAACTCAATCGAATACCCTAGTAAAAATTCTTCCAGTGACCAAACCACAATGACCAAAAGTAAAAACTTGACCTTTTGCACTAAACTAGTTAGGATCTCCAAAAACCACAAACGATCCAGATCAAAAATAATCCAGTACCACTTCAACATGACTGAATTATTATAGCAAGTCTAAACTCGTAAGTTTATCTCCAAACGGAGTTCCTTGAGTTTCCACGACCATAAGATAGTGACAACCATTAAGTACACATCAAAATCGCCTAAATAACATTACATGACTCCACTTAGCTGCTCGATCACCAAAATGCAACTCAAAAATAATCCAATCCCATATTCAAGCAACACAAGCACTCACATCCTAAATAACCACAACCATTGCCAATAAATCGATCCTACCCTACGTATAGTAAGAAAACTTATTATTCTGCTGCCAAAGATTTCAAAATCCTTGAAACAAATTGACAAGAAAATCTTCCAATTTCAACAATAAAGCCACTCTGCTTATATAATTACCTCAACGCGGGAGTCCTATCAATACTTACTACTATCAAACTCCAACAAACATTTCCATCTAGTACTACCTTCAATTGTGTACACGTATTGATCGCATTAAAAATTGATAACTCCATCAGGGTACCCGAACCAGAGAGAGGCTACCAATTGCCCAAGCAAATCAAGAATCTCGTTAATCTAAAGAAAGCTCCGAACGGAAAAACCTATGTAGACAGACACCCAAGTAAACTAGATCTAAACCTTAATAACTAACTAAAGTAATCCCCTAGGGTCTCAATCTTAAATCAATCTCCGAAACATTCTGTCATAACATCGATTGTACGGTTCCCTCACAGACAACGAGATCATAGTTATCATAATAAGAAATATAATTCTCTTCAATATTCAACAACGTACTCATCAATACTCCACCCGAAATCCAAACAGTACTAGAAATGATATGCTAAGAAATACCTAGTCTCGTAATCCAAGGAAAGTAAAAATTCAAAATAATAATAATAATAACAATAATAATAACAAAACTCTCACAAATGCCTATAGCAATTTATGTGAACTCTCACATCCATTACCCCTGTGATATCATAAACAAATGACCGCTCCAATTTATGATTAATACTAAGGAAGCCTCTCAAATCCAATTCTCTGCCAGTGTCATACAAAAAGTGTAGTGCGACCACAATTCTTGAAGTCAACTTACTTTACTCCATCGTGAACATAGAGGTCCAGTGTCCATTTTCTATCTATGAAATTCACTCTCTTACATCTAACTCCCTAACAGTCAAATTTTGAAAGTAAATATGCATCCTCCTCCGAAAGTGGATTTTTTTTTTACGGACTATCTTACCACCATCCACAACAATAACAATAGCCTTTCCAAGTTCCTTTTTGACTTTAACATGCCCAACAAGTGTTTAAGGACTACAACTCCTATTTTTTGTGCATTTAATAAGCACCACGTCAACTGAAATTCTAGAGACACCAATGGTACTGCCAAACACAAGCAAATTATGGTGACACATCCAATCAAAATCCTACTCAATTTAACCATCTGGCAGAAAAACTGTGCATTGCTAAGTATGTATCTATTATCTTGTCAATCACAAAAATTCTAGTTCTCAATATCCTTTGTCAAATAACAGTGACCTATAATCCACAAGACCAGCTCCAAAAACCTAACATCTCGAGGTCAAACTACTTGTCGTAAACCAATACACATTTAACTCAACCTAATGCCCTGGTAAAAATTCTTCCAATGACCAAACCACAATGACCAAAAGTGAAAGCCTGACCTTTTGCACTAAACAAGTTAGGATCTCACAAAACCACAAACGGTCTAGATCGAAAATAATCCATTACCACTTCAACATGACTGAATTATTATAGCAATTCTAATCTCGTAAGTTTATCTCCAAACAGACTTTTGGTTCCTTGAATCTCCACGACCACAAGATAGTGATAACCATTAAGTACACATTAAAATCGCCTAAATAACCTTACATTACTCCACTTAGCTGCTCTATCACCAAAATGCAACCCAAAAATAATCCAATCCCATATTCAACCAACACAAGCACTCACATCCTAAACAACCGCGGCCATTGCCAATACATCGATCCAACCCTATTTATAATAAGAAAACTTATTCATCTGCTGCCAAAGATGTCAAAATCCATGAAACAAATTGCCTAGAAAATCTGTAAAGCCACTCTGCTTATATAATTACCTCAACGCGGGAGTCCTATCAATACTTACTACTATCCAACTCCAACAAACATTTCCATCTAGTATTACCTTCGATTCTGTACGCGTATTGATGGCATTAAAAAAAGATAACTCCATCAGGTTACCCGAAGCAGAGGGAGCCTACCAATTGCCCAAGCAAATCAAGAATATCATTAATCTAAAGAAAGTTTCAAAACGGAAAAACCTATGTAGACAGACACCCAAGTAAACTAGGTCCAAACATCAATAACTAACTAAGGTAATCCCCTAGGGTCTCAATCTTAAATAAATCTCCGAAACATTCGGTCATTCCATCGATTGTATCGTTCCCTCACGGTCAACGAGATCATAGTTCAACCAAGGTTTATCATAGTATAATCCTCTTCAATATTCCACAACGTACTCATCAATACTCCACCCGAAGTCCGAACAGTACTAGAAATGATATGCTAAGAAATACCTAGTCTCCTAATCCAAGGAAAGTAAAAAATCAAAATAATAATAATAACAAACTCTCACAAATGTCTATAGCAATTTATGAGAACTCTCACATCCATTACACTTCTTATATCATAACCAAATGACTGCTCCAATATATTATTAATGCTAAGGAAGGCTCTCAAATCCAATTCTCTGCCAGTGTCAAACAAAAAGTGTAGTGCGACCACAATTCTAGAAGTCAACTTACTTTACTTCATCGTGAACATAGAGGTCCAGCGTCCATTTTCTAGCTATGAAATTCTCCCTTTTACATCTAACTCCATAACAGTCAAATTTTGAAAGTACACACGCATCATTCTCCCAAAGTGGATTTTTTTTTTCCGAACTATCTTACTACCATCCATAACAATAACAATTGCCTTTTCAAGTTTCTTTTTGACTTTCACATATCCAACGAGTGTTTAAGGACTACAACTCCTATTTTTTGTGCAATTTATAAGCACCACGCCAACCAAAATTCTAGAGACACCAATGGTTCTGTTAAACACAAGCAAATTATGGTGACACACCCAATCAAAATCGTACGGAATTTAACCATCTGGGAGAAAAACTGTGCATTGTTATATAGGTAACTATTATCTTGTCAATCACAAAAATTCTAGTTCTCAATATCTCTTGTCAAATAACTGTGACCTATAATCCACAAGACCACCTCCAAACACCTAACATCTAGAGGTCAAACTACTGGTCGTTAATCAATACACATTTAACTCAATCGAATGCCCAGGTAAAATTACTTCCAGTGACCAAACCACAATGACCAAAAGTGAAAACTTGACCTTTTGCACTAAACAAGTTAGGATCTCCCAAAACCACAAACGATCTAGATCGAAAATAATCCATTACCACATCAACATGACTGAATTATTATAGCAAGTTTTATCTTGTAAGTTTATCTTCAAACAAACTTCTGGTTCCTTGACCCTCCACGGCCACAAGATAGTGATAACTATTAAGTACATATCAGAATCACCTAAATAACATCACATGACTCCACTTAACTGCTCTATCACCAAAATGCAACCCAAAAATAATCCAATCCCATATTCAAGCAACACAAGCACCCACATCCAAAACAACCACGACCATTGCCAATAAATCGATCCAACCCTATGTATAATAAGAAAACTTATTCATCTGCTGCCAAAGATGTCAAAATCCACGAAACAAATTGACAAGAAAATCTGTCAATTTCGACAATAAAACCACTCTGTTTATATAATTACCTCAACGCGGCAGTCCTATCAATACTTAGGCCCATTCCACAACGCTTCTTAAAAAATAAGTACTTGTTTTACAACTTCTCATTCAAAAATATTAAGGGCCATTCCACAAAATTCAAATCAAAAGTTCCTTTCACATTTTGAAACTCAAAAATAATATAAATGAAAAAAAAATTAATTTTTTTTGCACCGTATTAAAGATCTCAATGAGATCTATCAAACAAAATCTATAGTGATAGGAAAATTATTTGCATAAACACATGATTTTTGAGCTTGAAGTTGCCTTATACAAAAAATAAGACTGTTGCTATGATAATGGGCGCCGGCGGAGGAAAATCGCACCGGCGGCCGCGCCGGGCAGTCTCCGGCCACCGAACGGCCAATCCGAGCCGTCCAAAAATTTTATAAATAAAAACCGAGAGGGCCCGCACGGGAATCAACGGCATCCGAGGTGTGTAGGGTGCTTGATCCGAGCACCCCTTTTCCGTGTATATTTGAATGTATATTTGAATCATCAAATATACACGGAAAAGGGGTGCTCGGATCAAGCACCCTACACACCTCGGATGCCGTTGATTCCCGTGCAGGCCCCCTCGGTTTTTATTTATAAAATTTTTGGACGGCTCGGATCGGCCGTCCGGTGGCCTGAGACTGCCCGGTGTGGCCACCGGTGCGATTTCACTCCCGGCACCCATTGGTACCCATATAAATTCTTCCAAATAAGTGGAAATTTTCTTATTTTTCTGGAACAGGGGTTCTTATTCAACAAAAAATAAGAACTTATTCCATTTCTGGAACACAGCCTTACTACTATCCACCTCCAACAAACATTTCCATCTAGTATTACCTTTGATTGTGTACACGCATTGGTCGCATTAAAAAAAGATAACTCCATTAGCGTACCCAAAGCAGAGAGAGCCTACCAATTGCCCAAGCAAATCAACAATATCGTTAATTTAAAGAAAGTTCCGAACCAAAAAATCTATGTAGACAGACACCCAAGTAAACTAGATCCAAACCTCAATAACTAACTGAAGTAATCCTCTAGTGTCTCAATCTTAAATCAATCTCCGGAACGTTCTGTCTTAACATCGATTGTACCGTTCCCTCACAGTCAACGAGATCATAGTTCAACCAAGGTTTATCATAGTAAGAAATATAATCCTCTTCAATAACCCAAAACGCACTCATCAATACTCCACCCGAAATCCAAACAGTACTAGAATTGATAGGCTAAGAAATACCTAGTCTCCTAATCCAAGGAAAGTAAAAATTCAAAAATAATAATAATAATAATAATAACAAACTCTCACAAATGCCTATATCAATTTATGTGAACTCTCACATCCATTACCCTTGGGATATCATAAACAAATGACTGCTCCAATATATGACTAATACTAAGGAAGCCTCTCAAATCCAATTCTCTGCCAGTGTCAAACAAAAAGTGTAGTGCGACCACAATTCTTGAAGTCAACTTACTTTTCTCCATCGTAAACATTGAGGTCCAGCGTCCATTTTCTAGCTATGAAATTCACTCTCTAACATCTAAATCCATACCAGTCAAATTTTGCAAGTACATATGCATCCTCCTCCCAAAGTGGATTTTTTCTTCCGGACTATCTTACTACCATCCACAACAATAACAATAGCCTTTCCAAGTTCCTTTTTGACTTTAACATACCCAACGAGTGTTTAAGGACTAAAACTCCTATTTTTTGTGCATTTTATAAGCACCACGTCAACTGAAATTCTAGAGACACCAATGGTACTGTCAAACACAAGCAAATTATGGTGACACATCCAATCAAAATTCTACTCAATTTAACCATCTGGGAGAAAAACTGTGAATTGCTATAAATGTATCTATTATCTTGTCAATCACAAAAATTCTAGTTCTCAATATCTCTTGTCAAATAACAATGACCTATAATCCACAAGACCACCTCCAAAAACCTAACATCTCAAGGTCAAACTACTTGTCGCAAACCAATACACATTTAACTCAATCGAATGCCCAAGTAAAAATTCTTCCAGTCACCAAACCGCAATGACCAAAAGTGAAAACTTGACCTTTTGCACTAAACAAGCTAGGATCTCCCAAAACCATAAACGATCTAGATCGAAAATAATCCACTACCACTTCAACATGACTGAATTATTATAGCAATTCTAATCTCGTAAGTTTATCTCCAAACAGACTTCTGGTTCCTTGAATCTCCACGACCACAAGATAGTGATAACCATTAAGTACACATCAAAATCGCCAAAATAACATTACATGACTCCACTTAGCTGCTCTATCACCAAAATGCAACCTAAAAATAATCCAATCCCATATTAAAGCAACACAAGCACTCACATCCAAAACAGCCACGGCCATTGCAAATAAATAGATCCAACCCTATGTATAATAAGAAAACTTATTAATCTGCTGCCGAAGAGGTCGAAATCCATGAAACAAACTGACAAGAAAATCTGCAAATTTCAACAATAAAACCACTCAGTTTATATAATTACCTCAACGTGGGAGTCCTATCAATATTTACTACTATCCAACTCCAACAAACATTTCCATCTAGTATTACCTTCGATTGCACGCATATAGATCGCATTAAAAAAAGATAACTCCATCAGGGTACCCAAAGCAGAGAGAGCCTACCAATTGCCCAAGCAAATCAAGAATATCGGTAATCTAAAGAAAGTTCCAAACGGAAAAACCTATGTAGACAGACACACAAGTAAACTAGGTCTAAATCTTAATAACTAACGGAGGTAACCCCCTAGGGTCTCAATCTTAAATCAATCTCCGAAACATTCTGTCATACCATCAATTGTACCGTTCCCTCACAATCAACGAGATCATAGTTTAACAAAGGTTTATCATAGTAAGAAATATAATCCTCTTCAATATTCCACAACGCACTCATCAATACTCCACCCGAAATCCAAACAGTACTAGAAATGACATGCTAAGAAAAACCTAGTCTCCTAATCCAAGGATAGTAAAAATTCAAAAAAATAATAATAATAATAATAACAAACTCTCACAAATGCCTATAGGCTATAGCAATTTATGTGAACGCTCACATCCATTACCCTTTTGACATCATAAACAAATGACAGCTCCAATATATGATTAATACTAAGGAAGCCTCGCAAATCCAATTCTCTGCCAGTGTCGTAAAAAAGTGTTGTGCGACCACAATTCTTGAAGTCACCTTACATTACTCCATCGTGAACATAGAGGTCCAGCTTCCATTTTCTGGCTATGAAATTCTCTCTTTTACATCTAACTCCATAACAGTCAAATTTTGAAAGTACACATCCATCCTTCTCCCAAAGTGGATTTTTTTTTTCCGAACTATCTTACTACCATCCACAACAATAACAATAGCCTTTCCAAGTTTCTTTTTGACTTTCTCATACCCAACAAGTGTTTAACGACTACAACTCCTATTTTTTGTGCAATTTATAAGCACCACGCCAACCGAAAGTCTAGAGACACCAATGGTACTGTCAAACACAATCAAATTATGGTGACACATCCAATCAAAATCCTACTCAATTTAACCATCTGGGAGAAAAACTGTGCATTGCTATATATGTATCTATTATCTTGTCAATCACAAAAATTCTAGTTCTCAATATCTCTTGTCAAATAACTTGACCTATAATCCACAAGACCACTTCCAAACACCTAACATCTCGAGGTCAAACTACTTGTCGTAAACCAACACATATTTAACTCAATCGAATGCCCTAGTGAAAAGTCTTCCAGTGACCAAACCACAATGACCAAAAGTGAAAACTTTACCATTTGCACTAAACAAGTTAGCATCTCCCAAAACCACAAACGATCCAGATCGAAAATAATCCATTACCACTACAACATAACTAAATTATTATAGCAAGTGTAATCTCGTAAGTTTATCTCCAAACAGACTTCTGGTTCCTTGAACCTCCACGACCACAAGATAGTGATAACCATTAAGTACACATCAAAATCGCCTAAATAACATTACATGACTGCACTTAACGACTCTATCACCAAAATGCCACCCAAAAATAATCCAATCCCATATTTAACCAACACAAGCACTCACATCCTAAACAACAACGGCCAATGCCAATAAATCGATCTAACCCTATGAATAATAAGAAAACTTATTCATCTGCTACCAAAGATGTCAAAATCCACGAACCAAATTGACAAGAAAATCTGCCAATTTCAACAATAAAACTTCTCTGTTTATATAATTACCTCAATGCGGGAGTCCTATCAATACTTACTACTATCCAACTCCAACAAACATTTCCATCTATTATTACCTTCGATTATGTACGCGTATTGATCGCATTGAAAAAAGATAACTCCATCACGGTATCCGAAGTAGAGAGAGCCTACCAATTGCCCAAGCAAATCAAGAATCTCGTATATCTAAAGAAAGGTCCAAACGGAAAAACCTATGTAGACAAACACCCAAGTAAACTATGTCCAAATCTCAATAACTAACTGAAGTAATCCTCTAGGGTCTCAATCTTAAATCAATCTCCGAAACATTCTTTCATACCATCGATTGTACTATTCCCTCACAGTCAACGAGATCATAGTTCAACCAAGGTTTATCATAGTAAGAAATATAATCCTCTTCAATATTCCACAACGTACTCATTAATACTCCCCCCGAAATCCAAATAGTACTAGAAATGATATGCTAAGAAATACCTAGTCTCCTAATCCAAGGAAAGTAAAAATTCAATAATAATAATAATAATAATAATAATAATAATAATAATAATAATACTAATAATAATAACAACAACAACAACAACAAACCCTCACAAATGCCTATAGCAATTTATGTGAACTCTCACATCCATTACCCTTGTGATATCATAAACAAATGACCGCTCCAATATATGATTAATACAAAGCAAGCCTCTCAAATCCAATTCTCAGCCAGTGTCATACAAAAACTGTAGTGTGACCACAATTCTTGAAGTAAACTTACTTTACCCCATCGTGAACATAGAGGTCCAGCGTCCATTTTCTAACTATGAAATTCTCCCTTTTACATCTAACTCCATAACAGTCAAATTTTGAAAGTACACATGCATCCTCCTCCCAAAGTGGATTTTTTTTTTCCGTACTATCTTACTTCCATCCACAACAATAACAATAGCCTTTCCAAGTTTCTTTTTCACTTTCACACACCCAACAAGTGTTTAAGGACTACAGCTCCAATTCTTTGTGCAATTTATAAACACCATGCCAACCGAAATTCTAGAGACACCAATGGTACTTTCAAACACAAGCAAATTATTGTGACACATCCAATCAAAATCCTATTCAATTTAACCATCTGTGAGAAAAACTGTGCATTGCTATATATGTATCCATTATCTTGTCAATCACAAAAATTCTAGTTCTCAATATCTCTTGTTAAATAACAGTGACCTATAATCCACAAGACCACCTCCAAAAACCTAACATCTAGAGGTCAAACTACTTGTCATAAACCAATACACATTTAACTCAATCGAATGCCCTAGTAAAAATTCTTCCAGTGACCAAACCATAATGACCAAAAATGAAAACTTGACCTTTTGCACTAAACAAGTTCGGATCTCCCAAAACAACAAACGATCTAGATCGAAAATAATCCATTACCACTTCAACATGACTGAATTATTATAGCAAGTCTAATCTCGTAAGTTTATCTCCAAACAGACTTCTGGTTCCTTGAATCTCCACGACCACAAGATAGTGATAACCATTAAGTACACATAAAAATCGCCTAAATAACATTACATGACTCCACTTAGCTGCTCTATCACCAAAATGCAACCCAAAAATAATCCAATCCCATATTCGACGAACACAAGCACTCATATCCTAAACAACAACGGCCATTGCCAATAAATCGATCTAACCCTATGTATAATAAGAAATCTTATTCATCTGCTGCCAAAGATTTCAAAATTCACGAAACAAATTGACAAGAAAATCTGCCAATTTCAACAATAAAACTATTCTGTTTATATAATTACCTCAACGCGGGAGTCCTATAAATACTTACTACTATCCAACTCCAAAAAACATTTCCATTATTACCTTCGATTGTGTACACATATTGGTCGCATTGAAAAAAGATTACTCCATCTCGGTACCCGAAGCAGAGAGAGCCTACCAATTGCCCAAGCAAATCAAGAATCTCGTATATCTAAAGAAAGTTTCCAAACAGAGAAACCTATATAGACAAACCCCCAAGTAAACTAGGTCCAAACCTCAATAACTAACTGAAGTAATCCTCTAGGGTCTCAATCTTAAATCAATCTCCGAAACATTCTTTCATACCATCGATTGTACTATTCCCTCACAGTCAACGAGATCATAGTTCAACCAAGGTTTATCATAGTAAGAAATATAATCCTCTTTAATATTCCACAACGTACTCATCAATACTCCACCCGAAATCCAAACAGTACTATAAATGATATGCTAAGAAATACCTAGTCTCCAAATCCGAGGAAAGTAAAAATTCAAAAAATAATAATAATAATAATAATAATAATAATAATAATAATAATAATAATAACAATAACAATAACAATAACAATAACAATAACAATAACAATAACAATAACAATAACAATAACAATAACAATAATAATAATAATAATAATAACAACAAACTCTCACAAATGCCTATAGCAATTTATGTGAACTCGCACATCCATTACCTTTATGATATCATAAACAAATGACCGCTCCAATATATTATTAATACTAAGCAAGCCTCTCAAATCCAAATCTCTGTCAGTGTCATACAAAAAGTGTAGTGTGACCACAATTCTTGAAGTCAACTTACTTTACTCCATCGTGAACATAGAGGTCCAGCGTCCATTTTCTAGCTATGAAATTCTCTCTTTTACATCTATCTCCATAACAGTCAAATTTTGAAAGTACACATGCATCGTTCACCCAAAGTGGGTTTTTTTTTCCGAACTATCTTACTACCATCCACAACAATAACAATAGCCTTTCCAAGTTTCTTTTTGACTTTCATATACCCAACAAGTGTTTAACGACTACAACACCTATTCTTTGTGCAATTTATAAGCACCATGCCAACCAAAATTCTAAAGACACCAATGGTACTGTCAAACACAAGCAAATTATGGTGACACATCCAATCAAAATCCTACTCAATTTAACCATCTGGGAGAAAAACTGTGCATTGCTATATATGTATCTATTATCTTGTCAATCACAAAAATTCTAGTTCTCAATATCTCTTATTAAATAATAGTGACCTATAATCCACAAGACCACCTCCAAAAACCGAACATCTAGAGGTCAAACTACTTGTCGTAAACCAATATACATTTAACTCAATCGAATGCCCTAGTAAAAATTCTTCCAGTGACCAAACCACAATGACCAAAAGTCAAAACTTGACCTTTTGAACTAAACAAGTTAGGATCTCCCAAAACAACAAACGATCTAGATCGAAAATAATCCATTACCACTTCAACATGACTGAATTATTATAGCAAGTCTAATCTCGTAAGTTTATCTCCCAACAGACTTCCGGTTCCTTGAATCTCCACGACCACAAGATAGTGATAACCATTAAGTACACATCAAAATCGCCAAAATAACATTACATGACTCCACTTAGCTGCTCTATCACCAAAATGCAACCTAAAAATAATCCAATCCCATATTAAAACAACACAAGCACTCACATCCAAAACAGCCACGGCCATTGCAAATAAATAGATCCAACCCTATGTATAATAAGAAAACTTATTAATCTGCTGCCGAAGAGGTCGAAATCCATGAAACAAACTGACAAGAAAATCTGCAAATTTCAACAATAAAACCACTTAGTTTATATAATTACCTCAACGTGGGAGTCCTATCAATATTTACTACTATCCAACTCCAACAAACATTTCCATCTAGTATTACCTTCGGTTGTGTACGCGTATTGATCGCAATAAAAAAAGATCACTCCATCAGGGTACCCGAAGCAGAGAGAGCCTACCAATTGCCCAAGCAAATTAAGAATCTAATTAATCTAAAGAAAGCTCCAAACAGAAAAACCTATGTAGACAGACACCCAAGTAAACTAGGTCCAAACCTCAATAACTAACTGAAGTAATCCCCTAGGGTCTCAATCTTAAATCAATCTCCGAAACATTCTGTCATACCATCGATTGTACTATTCCCTCACAGTCAACGAGATCATAGTTCAACCAAGGTTTATCATAGTAAGAAATATAATCCTCTTCAATATTCCACAACGTACTCATAAATACTTCACCCGAAATCCAAACAGTACTAGAAATGATAGGCTAAGAAATACCTAGTCTCCTAATCCAAGGAAAGTAAAAATTCAAAAAATAATAATAATAATAATAATAACAAACTCTAAGAAATGCCTATAGTAATTTATGTGAACTCTCACATCCATTGCCCTTGTGATATCATAAACAAATGACCGCTCCAATATATGATTAATGCTATGCAAGCCTCTCAAATCCAATTCTCTCCCAGTGTCATACAAAAACTGTAGTGTGACCACAATTCTTGAAATCAACTTACTTTACCCCATCGTGAACATAGAGGTCCAGCGTCCATTTTCTAGCTATGAAATTCTCTTTTTTACATCTAACTCCATAACAGTCAAATTTTGAAAGTACACATGCATCTTTCTCCCAAAGTGGGTTTTTTTTTTCCGAACTATCTTACTACCATCCACAACAATAACAATAGTCTTTCCAAGTTTCCTTTTGACTTTCACAAACTCAACAAGTGTTTAAGGACTACAACTCTTATTCTTTGTGCAATTTATAAGCACCATGCCAACCGAAATTCTAGAGACACCAATGGTATTGTCAAACACAAGCAAATTATGGTGACACATCCAATCAAAATCCTACTCAATTTAACCATCTGGGAGAAAAACTGTGCATTGCTATATATGTATCTATTATCTTGTCAATCACAAAAATTCTAGTTCTCAATATCTCTTGTTAAATAACAGTGACCTATAATCCACAAGATCACCTCCAAAAACCGAACATCTAGAGGTCAAACTACTTGTCGTAAACCAATACACATTGAACTCAATCGACCTAGTAAAAATTCTTCCAGTGACCAAACCACAATGACCAAAAGTCAAAACTTGACCTTTTGAACTAAACAAGTTAGGATCTCCCAAAACAACAAACGATCTAGATCGAAAATAATCCATTACCACATCAACATGACTGAATTATTATATCAAGTCTAATCTCGTAAGTTTATCTCCCAACAGACTTCTGGTTCCTTGAATCTCCACGACCACAAGATAGTGATAACCATTAAGTACACATCAAAATCGCCTAAATAACATTACATGACTCCACTTAGCTGCTCTATCACCAAAATGCAACCCAAAAATAATCCAATCCCATATTAAAGCAACACAAGCACTCACATCCTAAACAACCACGACCATTGCCAATAAATAGATCCAACCCTATGCATAATAAGAAAACTTATTCGTCTGCTGCCGAAGATGTCGAAATCCACGAAACAAACTGACAAGAAAATCTTCAAATTTCAACAATAAAACCACTCAGTTTATATAATTACCTCAACGTGGGAGTCCTATCAATATTTACTACTATCCAACTCCAACAAACATTTCCATCTAGTATTACCTTCGATTGTGTACGCGTATTGATCGCATTAAAAAAAAGATAACTCCATCAGGGTACCCGAAGTAGAGAGAGCCTACCAATTGCCCAAGCAAATCAAGAATATCAGTATTCTAAAGAAAGTTCCAAACGGAAAAACTTATGTAGACAGACACCCAAGTAAACTAGGTCCAAACCTCAATAACTAACTGAGGTAATCCCCTTGAGTCTCAATCTTAAATAAATCTCCGAAACATTGTGTCATACCATCGATTGTAATGTTCCCTCACAATCAACAAGATCATAGTTCAACCAAGGTTTATCATAGTAAGAAATATAATCCCCTTCAATATTCCACAACGTACTCATCAATACTCCACCCGAAGTCAAACCAATACTAGAAATGACATGCTAAGAAATACCTAGTCTCCTAATCCCAGAAAAGTAAAAATTCAAAAATAATAATAATAATAATAATAACAAACTCTAACAAATGCCTATAGCAATTTATGTGAAATCGCACATCCATTACCCTTGTGATATCATAAACAAATGACCGCTCCAATATATTATTAATACTAAGAAAGCCTCTCAAATCCAATTCTCTGGCAGTGTCATACAAAAAGTGTAGTGTGACCACAATTCTTGAAGTCAACTTACTTTACTCCATCGTGAACATAGAGGTCCAGCGTCCATTTTCTAGCTATGAAATTCTCTTTTTTACATCTAACTCCATAACAGTCAAATTTGGAAAGTACACATGCATCTTTCTCCCAAAGTGGGTTTTTTTTTTTCCGAACTATCTTACTACCATCCACAACAATAACAATAGCCTTTCCAAGTTTCTTTTTGACTTTCGCATACCCAACGAGTGTTTAAGGACTACAACTTCTATTTTTTGTGCATTTTATAAGCACCACGTCAACTGAAATTCTAGAGACACCAATGGTAGTGTCAAACACAAGCAAATTATGGTGACACATCCAATCAAAATCCTACTCAATTTAACCATTCCGGAGAAAAACTGTGCATTGCTATATATTTGTCTATTATCTTGTCAATCACAAAAATTCTAGTTCTGAATATCTCTTGTCAAATAATAGTGACCTATAACCCACAAGACCACCTCCAGAAACCTAACATCTCGAGGTCAAACTACTTGTCGCAAACCAATAAACATTTAACTCAATCGAACGCCCTAGTAAAAATTCTTCCAGTGACCAAACCATAATGACCAAAAGTGAAAACTTTACCTTTTGCATTAAACAAGTTAGGATCTCCCAAAACCACAAACGATCCAGATCGAACCACTTCAACATGACTGAATTATTATAGCACGTCTAATCTCGTAAGTTTATCTCCAAACAGACTTCTGATTCCTTGAATCTCCACGGCCACAAGATAGTGATAACCATTAAGTACACATCAAAATCGCCTAAATAACATTACATGACTCCACTTAGCTGCTCTATCGCCAAAATGTAACCCAAAAATAATCCAATCCCATATTCAAGCAACACAAGCACTCACATCCTAAACAACCACGGCCATTGCCAAAAAGTCGATCCAACCCTAAGTATAATAAGAAAACTTATTCATCTGCTGCCAAAGATGTAAAAATCCACGAAACAAATTGACAAACAAATCTGCCAATTACAACAATAAAACTACTCTGTTTATATAATTACCTCAATGCGGGAGTCCTATCAATACTTACTACTATCCAACTCCAACAAACATTTCCATCTAGTATTACCTTCGATTGTACGCGTATAGATCGCATTAAAAAAAGATAACTCCATCAGGTTACCCGAAGCAGAGAGAGCCTACCAATTGCCCAAGTAAATCAAGAATATCAATAATCTAAAGAAAGGTCCAAACGGAAAAACCTATGTAGACAGACACCTAAGTAAACTTGGTCTAAACCTCAATAACTAACTGAGGTAATCCCTTAGGGTCTCAATCTTAAATCAATCTCCGAAACATTCTGTCATGCCATCGATTGTACCGTTCCCTCACAGTCAACGAGATCATAGTTCAACCAAGGTTTATCATAGTAAGAAATATAATCCTCTTCAATATTCCACAACGTACTCATCAATTCTCCACCCGATATCCAAACAGTACTAGAAATGATATGCTAAGAAATACCTAGTCTCCTATTCCAAGGAAAGTAAAAATTCAAAAAATAATAATAATAATAACAACCTCTCACAAATGCCTATAGCAATTTATGTGAACTCTCACATCCATTACCCTTGTGATATCATAAACAAATGACTGCTCCAATATATGATTAATACTAAGGAAGCCTCTCAAATCCAATTCTCTGCCAGTGTCATACAAAAAGTGTAGTGTTACCACAATTCTTGAAGTCAACTTACTTTACTCCATCGTGAACATTGAGGTCCAGCGTCCATTTTCTACCTATGAAATTCTCTCTCATACATCTAACTCCATAACAGTCAAATTTTGAAAGTACACATGCATCCTCCTCCCAAGGTGGATTTTTTTTTTTCAAGACTATCTTACTACCATCCACAACAATAACAATAGCCTTTCCAAGTTTCTTTTTGACTTTCACATACCCAACGAGTGTTTAAGGACTACAACTCCTATTTTTTGTGCAATTTATAAGCACCACGCCAACCGAAATTCTAGAGACACCAATGGTACTGTCAAACACAAGCAAATTATGGTGACACATCCAATCAAAATCCTACTCAATTTAACCATCTAGGAGAAAAACTGTGCATTGCTATATATGTATCTATTATCTTGTCAATCACAAAAATTCTAGTTCTCAATATCTCTTGTCAAATAACAGTGACCTATAATCCACAAGACCACCTCCAAACACCTAACATCTCGAGGTCAAACTACTTGTCGTAAACCAATACACATTTAACTCAATCGAATGCCCTAGTAAAAATTCTTCCAGTGACCAAACCACAATGACCAAAAGTGAAAACTTTACCTTTTACACTAAACAAGTTAGGTTCTCCCAAAACAACAAACGATCTAGATCGAAAATAATCCATTACCACTTCATCATTACTGAATTATTATAGCAAGTCTAATCTCGTAAGTTTATCGCCAAACAGACATTTGGTTCCTTGAATCTCCACGACCACAAGATAGTGATAACCATTAAGTACACATCAAAATCGCCTAAATAACATTACATGATTTCACTTAGCTGCTCTATCACCAAAATGCAACCCAAAAATAATCCAATCCCATATTAAAGCAACACAAGCACTCACATCCTAAACCACCACGGCCATTGCCAATACATCGATCCAACCCTATGTATAATAAGAAAACTTATTAATCTGATGCAAAAGATGTCAAAATCCACAAAATGAATTGACAAGAAAATCTGCCAATTTCGACAATAAAACCACTCTGTTTATATAATTACCTCAGCGCGGGAGTCCTATCAATACTTACTACTATCCAACTCCAACAAACATTTCTATCTCGTATTACCTTTGATTGTGTACGCGTATAGATCCCATTAAAAAAGGAGAACTCCATCAGGGTACCCAAAGCAGAGAGAGCCTACCAATTGCCCAAGCAAAACAAGAATATCGTTAATCTAAAGAAAGTTTCAAACGGAAAAACCTATGTAGACAGACACCCAAGTAAACTAGGTCCAAACCTCAATAATTAACTGAGGTAATCCACTAGGATCTAAATCTTAAATCAATCTTCGAAACATTCTGTCATACCATCGACTGTACCGTTCCCTCACAGTCAACGAGATCATAGTTCAACAAAGGTTTATCGTAGTAAGAAATATAATCCTCTTCAATATTCGACAACGCACTCATCAATACTCCACCCGAAATCCAAACAGTACTAGAAATGATATGCTAAGAAATACCTAGTCTCCTAATCCAAGGAAAGTAAAAATTCAAAAAAAAAATAATAATAATTATAATAATAACAAACTCTCACAAATGCCTCTAGGCTATAGCAATTTATGTGAACTCTCACATCCATTACCCTTCCGATATCATAAACAAATGACTGCTCCAATATAGGATTAATACTAAGGAAGCCTCTCAAATCCAATTCTCTGCCAGTGTCATAAAAAAGTGTAGTGCGACCACAATTCTTGAAGTCAACTTACTTTACTCCATCGTGAACATAGAGGTCCAGCGTCCATTTTCAAGTGAGAAAATTCTATCTTTTACATCTAACTCCATAATAGTCAAATTTTGGAAGTACACATGCATCCTCCTCCCAAAGTGGATTTTTTTTTTTCCGGACTATCTTACTACCATCCACAACAATAACAATAGCATTTCCAAGTTTCTTTTTGACCTTCACATACCCAACGGGTGTTTAAGGACTTCAACTTCTATTTTTTGTGCAATTTATAAGCACCACGTCAACCAAAATTCGGGAGACACCAATGGTACTATCAAACACAAGCAAATTATGGTGACACATCCAATAAAAATCCTACTCAATTTAACCATCTGGGACAAAAACTACGCATTGCTATATATGTATCTATTATCATGTCAATCACAAAAATTCTAGTTCTCAATATCTCTTGTCAAATAACAGTAACCTATAATCCACAAGACCACCTCCAAACACCTAACATCTCGAGGTCAAACTACTTGTCGTAAACCAATACATATTTAACTCAATTGAATGCCTTAGTAAAATATCTTCCAGTGACCAAACCACAATGACCAAAAGTGAAAACTTGACCTTTTGCACTGAACAAGTTAGGATCTCCAAAAACCACAAACGATCTAGATCGAAAATAATCCATTACCACTTCAACATGACTGAATTATTATAGCTAGTCTAATCTTGTAAGTTTATCTCCAAACAGGCTTCTGGTTCCTTGACCCTACACGACCACAAGATAGTGATAACCATTACGTACATATCAAAATCGCCTAAATAACATTACATGACTCCACTTAGCCGCTCATCACCAAAATGCATCCCAAATATAATCCAATCCCATATTCAAGCAACACAAGCACTCACATCCTAAACAACCATGGTCATTGTCAATAAATCGATCCAACCCTATGTATAATAAGAAAACTTATTCATCTCCACGAAACATTTTGACAAGAAAATCTGCCAATTTCAACAATAAAACCACTCTGTTTATATAATTACCTCAACGCGGGAGTCCTATCAATACTTACTACTATCCAACTCCAACAAACATTTCCATCCAGTATTACCTTTGATTGTGTACGCGTATTGATCTTAGTAGCTGGATTCTTCTAAAATGGGTGCGCTCCCAAGACGGGAGCGCGAATCGGCGCTCCCAAGATGGGAGCTTGACAGGAGCTCGCTCCCCTTGAGACGGGAGCTCGCTCCCAATTAACATGGGAGCTTATTGGGTGGTTAAGGCAACTATTCTCTTATTCTTAAGGGAGCTATGCCATTGTGGAAATAAAAATATGAAAATCTTATCACTCAAGAAGTTTGGCAAATTGAAACTATCTAACTTCCTATAAGTACCCTTCAAGATCATGAAAATTCTCATAAGTAATCACTTTTCCTTCAATGGTTAAGTATTTAAAGATACTTTATATACATATTTATATGAAATCTATATACGCTTCTTAGGCGCTCCCAACCTTAGGAGCTTCTAGGTGCCTCCGCTCCCGCTCCTGCTCCCGCACCCGCTCCCGCTTCCGCTTCCGCTTCGTGCTACTAAGGTATTGATCGCATTAAAAAAAGATAACTCATAAGGGTACCCAAAGCAGAGATAGCATACCAATGTCCCAAGAAAATCAAGAATATCGTTAATCTAAAGAGAGTTCCGAACGGCAAAACCTATGTAGACAGACACCCAAGTAAACTTGGTCCAAACCTCAATAACCAACTAAAGTAATCCCCTAGAGTCTCAATCTTAAATCAATCTCCAAAACATTCTGTCATAACATCGATTGTACCGTTCCCTCACAGTCAACGAGATCATAGTTCAACTAAGGTTTATCATAGTAAGAAATATAATCCTCTTCAATATTCCACAACGCACTCATCAATACTCCACCCAAAATCCAAACAGTACAAGAAATGATAGGCTATGAAATACCTAGTCTCCTAATCAAAGGAAAGTAAAAATTCAAAAATAATAATAATAATAATAACAAACTCTCACAAATGCCTATAGCAATTTATGTGAAGTCTCACATCCATTACCCTTGTGATATCATAAACAAATAACTGCTCCAATATATGATTAATACTAAGGAAGCCACTCAAATCCAATTCTCTGCCAGTGTCATACAAAAAGTGTAGTGCTACCACAATTCTTGAAGTCAATTTACTTTACTCCATCGTGAACATAGAGGTCCAGCGTCCATTTTCTAGCTATGAAATTCACTCTCTTACATCTAACTCCATAACAGTCAAATTTTGAAAGTACATATGCATCCTCCTCCCAAAGTGGATTTTTTTTTTCAAGACTATCTTACTACCATCCACAACAATAACAATAGTCTTTCCAAGTTTCTTTTTGACTTTCGCATACCCAACGAGTGTTTAAGGACTACAACTCCTATTTTTTGTGCATTTTATAAGCACCACGTCAACTGAAATTCTAGAGACACCAATGGTACTGTCAAACACAAGCAAATTATGGTGACACATCCAATCAAAATCCTACTCAATTTAACCATCTGGGAGAAAAACTGTGCATTGCTATATATGTATCTATTATCTTGTCAATCACAAAAATTCTAGTTCTCAATATCTCTTGTCAAATAACAGTGACCTATAATCCACAAGACCACCTCCAAAAACCTAACATCTCGAGGTCAAACTACTTGTCGTAAACCAATACACATTTAACTCAATCGAATGCCCTAGTAAAAATTCTTCCAGTGACCAAACCACAATGACCAAAAGTGAAAACTTTACCTTTTGCACTAAACAAGTTAGGATCTCCCAAAACCACAAACGATCTAGATCGAAAATAATCCATTACCACTTCAACATGACTGAATTATTATAGCAAGTCTAATCTCGTAAGTTTATCTCCAAACAGACTTCTGGTTCCTTGAATCTCCACGACCACAAGATAGTGATAACCATTAAGTACACATCAAAATCGCCTAAATAACATTACATTACTCCACTTAGCTGCTCTATCACCAAAATGCAACCCAAAAATAATCCAATCCCATATTCAAGCAACACAAGCACTCACATCCTAAACAACCACGGCCATTGCCAATACATCGATCCAACCCTATGTATAATAAGAAAACTTATTCATCTGCTGCCAAAGATGTCAAAATCCACAAAACAAATTGACAAGAAAATCTGCCAATTTCAACAATAAAACCACTCTGTTTATATAATTACCTCAACGCGGGAGTCCTATCAATACTTACTACTATCCAACTCCAACAAACATTTCCATCTAGTATTACCTTCGATTGTGTACGCGTATTGATCGCATTAAAAAAAGATAACTCCATCAGGGTACCCGAAGCAGAGAGAGCCTACCAATTGCCCAAGCAAATCAAGAATATCGTTAATCTAAAGAAAGTTCCAAACGGAAAAACCTATGTAGACAGACACCCAAGTAAACTAGGTCCAAACCTCAATAACTAACTGAGGTAATCCCCTAGGATCTCAATCTTAAATCAATCTCCGAAACATTCTGTCATACCATCGATTGTACCGTTCCCTCACAGTCAACGAGATCATAGTTCAACAAAGGTTTATCATAGTAAGAAATATAATCCTCTTCAATATTCCACAACGCACTCATCAATACTCCACCCGAAATCCAAACAGTACTAGAAATGATAGGCTAAGAAATACCTAGTCTCCTAATCCAAGGAATGTAAAAATTCAAAAAAAAAAAATAATAATAATAATAATAACAACAAACTCTCAAAAATGCCTATAGGCTATAGCAATTTATGTGAACTCTCACATCCATTACCCTTTTGATATCATAAACATATGACTGCTCCAATATATGATTAATACTAAGGAAGCCTCTCAAATCCAATTCTCTGCCAGTGTCATAAAAAAGTGTAGTGCGACCACAATTCTTGAAGTCAACTTACTTTACTCTATCATGAACATAGAGGTCCAGCGTCCATTTTCTAGCAAGGAAATTCTATCTTTTACATCTAACTCCATAACAGTCAAATTTTGGAAGTACTCATGCATCCTCCTCCCAAAGTGGATTTTTTTTTCCGAACTACCTTACTACCATCAACAACAATAACAATAGCATTTCCAAGTTCCTTTTTGACCTTCACATACCCAACGAATGTTTAAGGACTACAAGTCCAATTTTTCGTGCAACTTATAAGCACCACGTCAACCGAAATTCTAGAGACAGCAATGGTACTGTCAAACACAAGCAAATTATGGTAACACATCCAATCAAAATCCTAGTCAATTTAACCATCTAGGAGAAAAACTATGCATTGCTATGTATGTATCTATTATCATGTCAATCACAAAAATTCTAGTTCTCAATATATCTTGTCAAATAACAGTAACTTATAATCCACAAGACCACCTCCAAACACCTAACATCTCGGGGTCAAACTACTTGTCGTAAACCAATACATATTTAACTCAATCGAATTCCTAGTAAAATTTCTTCAAGTGACCAAACCACAATGACCAAAAGTGAAAACTTTACCTTTTGCACTAAACAAGTTAGGATCTCCCAAAACCACAAACGATCTAGATCGAAAATAATCCATTACCACTTCAACATAACTGAATTATCATGGCAAGTCTAATCTTGTAAGTTCATCTCCAAACAAACTTCTAGTTCCTTGACCCTCCGCGACCACAAGATAGTGATAACCATTAAGTACATATCAAAATCGCCTAAATAACATTACATGACTCCACTTAGCCGCTCTATCACCAAAATGCAACCCAAATATAATCCAATCCCATATTAAAGCAACACAAGCACGCACATCCTAAACAACCACGGCCATTGCCAATAAATCGATCCAACCCTATGTATAATAAGAAAACTTATTCATCTGCTGCCAAAGATGTCAAAATCCACGAAACAAATTGACAAGAAAATCTGCCAATTTCAACAATAAAACCACTCTGTTTATATAATTACCTCAATGCAGGAGTCCTATCAATACTTACTAATATCGAACTCCAATAAACATTTCCATCTAGTACTACCTTCGGTTGTGTACGCGTATTGATCGCAATAAAAAAAGATAACTCCATAAGGGTACCCGAAGTAAAGCTAGCCTACTAATTGCCCAAGCAAATCAAGAATATCGTTAATCTAAAGAAAGTTCCAAATGGAAAAGCGAACATAGACAGACACCCAAGTAAACTAGGTCAAAACCTCAACAACTAACTGAAGTAATCCCCTAGGGTCTCAATCTTAAATCAATCTCCGAAAAATTCTGTCATAACATCGATTGTACCGTTCCATCACAGTCAACGAGATCATAGTTCAACCAAGGTTTATCATAGTGAGAAATATAATCCTCTTCAATATTCCACAACGCACTCATCAATACTCCACCCGAAATCCAAACAGTACTAGAAATGATATGCTAAGAAATACCTAGTCTCCTAGTCCAAGCAAAGTAAAAATTCAAAAATAATAATAATAATAATAATAACAAACCCTTAAAAATGCCTATAAGCTATAGCAATTTATGTGAACTCTCACATCCATCATCCTTCTGATATCATAAACAAATGACTGCTCCAATATATGATTAATACTAAGGAATCCTCTCAAATCCAATTCTCTGCCAATGTCATAAAAAAGTGTAGTGCGACCACAATTCTTGAAGTCAACTTACTTTACTCCATCATGAACATAGAGGTCTAGCGTCCATTTTCTAGCAAGGAAATTCTATCTTTTACATCTAACTTCATAACAGTCAAATTTTGGAAGTACTCATGCATCCTCCTCCCAAAGTGGATTTTTTTTTTCCGAACTGTCTTACTACCATCAACAACAATAACAATAGCATTTCCAAGTTCCTTTTTGACCTTCACATACCCAACGAGTGTTTAAGGACTACAACTCCAATTTTTTGTGCAATTTATAAGCACCACGTCAACCGAAATTCTAGAGACACTAATGGTACTATCAAACACAAGCAAATTATGGTAACACATCCAATCAAAATCCAAGTCAATTTAACCATCTAGGAGAAAAACTATGCATTGCTATATATGTATCTATTATCATGTCAATCACAAAAATTCTAGTTCTCAATATATCTTGTCAAATAACAGTAACCTATAATCCACAAGACCACCTCCAAACACCTAACATCTCGAGGTCAAACTACTTGTCGTAAACCAATACATATTTAACTCAGTCGAATGCCTAGTAAAATTTTTTCCAGTGACCAAACCACAATGACAAAAAGTGAAAACTTTACCTTTTGCACTAAACAAGTTAGGATCTCCCAAAACCACAAACGATCTAGATCGAAAATAATCCATTACCACTTCAACATGACTGAATTATTATAGCAAGTCTAATCTCGTAAGTTTATCTCCAAACAGACTTCTGGTTCCTTGAATCTCCACGACCACAGGATAGTGATAACCATTAAGTACATATCAAAATCGCCTAAATAACATTACATGACTCCACTTAGCTGCTCTATCACCAAAATGCAACCCAAATATAATCCAATCCCATATTAAAGCAACACAAGCACGCACATCCTAAACAACCACGGCCATTGCCAATAAATCGATCCAACCCTATGTATAATAAGAAAACTTATTCATCTGCTGCCAAAGATGTCAAAATCCACGAAACAAATTGACAAGAAAATCTGCCAATTTCAGCAATAAAACCACTCTGTTTATATAATTACCTAAACGCGGGAGTCCTATCAATACTTACTACTATCCAACTCCAACAAACGTTTCCATCTAGTATTACCTTCGATTGTGTACGCGTATTGATCACATTAAAAAAAGATAACTCCATAAGGGTACCCGAAGTAGAGCTAGCCTACTAATTGCCCAAGCAAATCAAGAATATAGTTAATCTAAAGAAAGTTCCGAACGGAAAAACCAACGTAGACAGACACCCAAGTAAACTAGGTCAAAACCTCAACAACTAACTGAAGTAATCCCCTAGGGTCTGAATCTTAAATCAATCTCCGAAACATTCTGTCATAACATCGATTGTACCATTCCATCATAGTCAACGAGATCATAGTTCAACTAAGGTTTATCATAGTAAGAAATATAATCCTCTTCAATATTCCACAACGCACTCATCAATACTCCACCCAAAATCCAAACAGTACTAGAAATGATAGGCTATGAAATACCTAGTCTCCTAATCCAAGGAAAGTAAAAATTCAAAAATAATAATAATAATAATAACAACAAACTCTCACAAATGCCTATAGCAATTTATATGAACTCTCACATCCATTACCCTTGTGATATCATAAACAAATGACTGCTCCAATATAGGATTAATACTAAGGAAGCCACTCAAATCCAATTCTCTGCCAATGTCATACAAAAAGTGTAGTGCGACCACAATTCTTCAAGTCAACTTACTTTACTCCATCGTGAACATAGAGGTCCAGCGTCCATTTTCTAGCTATGAAATTCACTCTCTTACATCTAACTCCATAACAGTCAAAATTTGAAAGTACATATGCATCCTCCTCCCAAAGTGGAATTTTTTTTTTCCAGACTATCTTACTACCATCCACAACAATAACAATAGCCTTTCCAAGTTTCTTTTTGACTTTCGCATACCCTACGAGTGTTTAAGGACTACAACTTCTATTTTTTGTGCATTTTATAAGCACCACGTCAACTGAAATTCTAGAGACACCAATGGTACTATCAAACACAAGCAAATTATGGTGACACATCCAATCAAAATCCTACTCAATTTAACCATTCTGGAGAAAAACTGTGCATTGCTATATATTTATCTATTATCTTGTCAATCACAAAAATTCTAGTTCTGAATATCTCTTGTCAAATAATAGTGACCTATTATCCACAAGACCACCTCCAAAAACCTAACATCTCAAGGTCAAACTACTTGTTGTAAACAAATACACATTTAACTCAATCAAATACCGTAGTAAAAATTCTTCCAGTGACCAAACCACAACGACCAAAAGTGAAAACTTTACCTTTTGCAATAAACAAGTTAGGATCTCCCAAAACCACAAACGTTCTAGATCGAAAATAATCCATTAGCACTCCAACATGACTGAATTATGATAGCAAGTGTAATCCCGTAAGTTTATCTCCAAACAGACTTCTGGCTCCTTGAATCTCCACGACCACAAGATAGTGATAACTATTAAGTACACATCAAAATCGCCTAAATAACATTACATTACTCCACTTAGCTGCTCTATCACCAAAATGCAACCCAAAAATAATCCAATCCCATATTCAAGCAACACAACCACTCACATCCTAAACAACCACGACCATTGCCAATACATCGATCCAACCCTATGTATAATAAGAAAACTTATTCATCTGCTACCAAAGATGTCAAAATCCTCGAAACAAATTGACTAGAAAATCTGCCAATTTCAACAATAAAACCACTCTGTTAATATAATTATCTCAACGCGGGAATCCTATCAATACTTACTACTACCCAACTCCAACAAACATTTCCATCTAGTATTACCTTCGATTGTGTACGCATATTGATCGCATTAAAAAAAGATAACTCCATCTGGGTACCCGAAGCAGAAAGAGCCTACCTATTGCCCAAGCAAATCAAGAATATCGTTAATCTAAAGAAAGTTCCAAATGGAAAAACCTATGTAGACAGACACCCAAGTAAACTAGATCTAAACCTCAATAACAAACTGAGGTAATCCCCTAGGGTCTCAATCTTAAATCAATCTCCAAAACATTCTGTCATACCATCCATTGTACCTTTCCCTCACAGTCAACGAGATCATAGTTCAACAAAGGTTTATCATAGTAAGAAATATAGTCCTCTTCAATATTCCACAACGCACTCATCAATACTCCACCCGAAATCCAAACAGTACTAGAAATGATAGGCTAAGAAATACCTAGTCTCCTAATCCAAGGAAAGTAAAAATTCAAAAAACAAAATAATAATAATAATAATAATAATAATAATAATAATAACAACAAACTCTCACAAATGCCTATGGGCTATAGCAATTTATGTGAACTCTCACATCCATTACCCTTTTGATATCATAAACATATGACTGCTCCAATATATGATTAATACTAAGGAAGCCTCTCAAATCCAATTCTCTGCCAGTGTCATTAAAAAGTGTAGTGCGACCACAATTCTTGAAGTCAACTTACTTTACTCCATCATGAACATAGAGGTCTAGCGTCCATTTTCTAGCTATGAAATTCACTCTCTTACATCTAACTCCATAACAGTCAAATTTTTGAAGTACATATGCATCCTCCCCCCAAAGTGGATTTTTTCTTTTCCAGACTATCTTACCACCATTCACAACAATAACAATAGCCTTTCCTAGTTTCTTTTTGACTTTCACATACCCAACGAGTGTTGACGGACGACAACTTTTTTTTTTTGCAATTTATACCCACCACGTCAACCGAAGTTCTAGAGACACCAATGGTACTGTCAAACACATGCAAATTATGATGACACATCCAGTCAAAATCCGACTCAATTTAACCATCTACAAGAAAAACCGTGCATTGCTATTTATGTATCTATGATCTTGTCAATCACAAAAATTCTAGTTCTCAATATCTCTCGTCAAATAATAGTGACCTATAATCCACAAGACCACCTCCAAACACCTAACATCCGAGGTCTAACTCCTTGGAGTGAACCAACACACATTTAACTCAATCGAATGCCCTAGTAAAAATTCTTCCAGTGACCAAACCATAATGACCAAAAGTGAAAACTTTACCTTTTGTACTAAATAAGTTAGGAACTCCCAAATCCACAAACAATCTAGATCGAAAATAATCCATTATCACTTCAACATGACTGATTCATTATATGAAATCTAATCTCGTAAGTTTATCTCCACACAGACTTCTAGTTCCTTGAATCTCCACGACCACAAGATAGTGATAACCATCAAGTACACATCAAAATCACCTAAATAACATTACATGACTCCACTTGGCTGTTCTATCATCAAAATGCAACCCAAAAATAATCCAATCACATTTTCAAGCAACACAAGCACTCACATCCTAAACAACCACGGCCATTGCCAATCAATCGATCCAACCCTATGTACAATAAGAAAACTTATTCATCTGCTGCCAAAGATGTCAAAATCCACGAAACAAATTGATAACAAAATCTGCCAATTTCAACAATAAAACCACTCTGTTTATATAATTACCTCAACGCGGGAGTCCTATCAATACTTACTACTATCCAACTCCAACAAACATTACCATCTAGTATTTCCTTCGATTGTGTACGCGCATTGTTCACATTAAAAATAGATAACTCCATCAGGGTACCCGAAGCAAAGAGAGCCTACCAATCGCACAAGCAAATCAAGAATCTCATCAATCTAAAGAAAGTTCCAAATGGAAAAACCTAAGTGGACAGACACCTAAGTAAACTAGGTCCAAAGCTCAATAACTAACTGAAGTAATCCCCTAGGTCTCATTCTTAAATCAATCTCTGAAACATACTGTCATACCATCGATTCTACTATTCCCTCACAGCCAACGACATCATAGTTCAACCAAGGTTTATCATAGTAAGAAATAAAATCCTCTTCAATATTCCACAACGTACTCATCAATGCTACACCCGAAATCCAAACAGTACAAGAAATGATATGCTCAGAAATACTTATTGTCTCCTAATCCAAGGAAAGTAAAAATTCAAAAAAAAATAAAACAAAACAAAACAAACTCTCACAAATGCCTATAGCAATTTAAGCGAACTCTCACATTCATTACCCTTGTTATATCATAAACAAATGACTGCTCCAATATATGACTAATACTAAGGAAGCCTCTAATATAGGACTAATACTAATACTAATTAAGCCTCTCAAATCCAATTCTCTGCAAATGTCATACAAAAATAGTGCGACCACAATTCTTGAAGTCAAATTACTTTACTCTATCGTGATACATAGAGGTCCAATGTCCAAAAATAATCCATTATCACTTCGACATGACCAATTCATAATAGCAAGTCTAATCTCGTAAGTTTACCTTCACACGGACTTCTAGTTCCTTAAATCTCCAAAACCACAAGAGAGGAATAACCATAAAGTAGAAATCAAAATCACCACAATAACATTACATGACTCCACTCGGCTGTTCTTTCACCAAAATGCAACCCTAAAAGAATCCAATCCCATAATCAAGCACGCACATCTTAACACACCATGGCTACTGCAAATCTATCGATCCAACCCTACGTATAATAAAAAAAACTCATTTATCTATTGCCAAGATGTCAAAATCGACGAAAAAAATGATAAAAAATCTGCCAATTTCAACAATGAAACCACTCCGTTTATATAATTACCTCAACGCAAGAGTCCTATCAATACTTACTACTATCCATCTCCAACGAACATTTCCATCTAATATTTTCTTTGATTGTGTACGCGTATTGATCGCATCAAAAAAAGACATAACTCCATTAGGTAACCCGAAGCAGAGAGAGCCTACCAATCACACAAGCAAATCAAAATCTCGTCAATCTAAAGAAAGTTCCAAACGGAAAAACCTAAGTAGACAGACACCCAAGTAAACTAGGTCCAAACCTCAATAACTAACTAAAGTAATTCCCAAGGTCTCATTCTTAAATCAATCTACGAAAGATACTGTCAAACCATCAATAGTACTATTCCCCCACAGTCAACAACATCAAAGTTCAACCAAGGTTTATCATGGTAAAAAATTAAATCCTCTTCAATATTCCACAGCGTACTCATCAATGCTCCACCCGAAACCCCATCAGTACAAGAAATGATATGCCAGTGTACGATTAATACTACAAATGACCGCTTGTTATCATAAACAAATCATCGCTCCAGTATAGGACTAATACTAAGTAAGCCTCTCGAATCCAATTCTCTGCGAGTGTCAAACAAAAAGAGTAATGAGACCATAATTCTTGAAGTCAAATTATTTAACTCCACTGTGACACGTAGAGGTCCAATGTTCATTTTCTAACTATGAGATTCTCTCTTACATCTAACTCCATAACAATCAAAAGATCATGTATTGCCATTAATCGTTTTTACTAATGTACTAGAGATTCTTACATCACACTATCCAAAACCATTTAGTTGAATCATCCTCGAATCCAGCCTTCACCTCAAAACACACGCATGATCAAATTCAAGTTGAGTTATCGAGTAACAATGGGCCTTCAAAATTTCTTTTTCACTTCCACATACCCAACAACGATCAAAGGACTACAACTCCTATTTTTGGTGTAATTTATACCATCCATGTCAACCGAAGTTCTATATTGTCAAGCACAAGCAAATTATGGTGACACATTCAATCAAATATGACTCTATTTAACCATCTGCAAGAAAAACCATGCATTGCTATATATGTATATACAATCTTGTCAATTACAGAAATTCAATAGTCTTTAACTTAATGGATCAATATAATTAGTTCTCAATATCTCTTCTCAAACAACAGTGACCTATATTCCACAAGACCACCTCCAAACACCTAACATCTCGAGGTCTAACTCCTTGTAGTAAACCAATACACATTTAACTCGATCCAATGCCCCAGGAAAAATTCTTCTAGTGATTGCACTAAAGAAGTTAGGAACTCCCAAAACCACACAATATATGTATCTACAATCTTGTCAATTACAAAAATTCAATAGAGTCTTTAACTTAATGAATCAACTTAATTACCTCTCAATATCTCTTCTCAAATAACAGTGACCTATATTCCACAAGACCACCTCCAAACACCTAACATCTCGAGGTCTAACTCCTTGTAGTAAACCAATACACATTTAACTCGGCCCCAGTAAAAATTCTTTCAGTGACCAAAACACAATGACCAAAAGTGAAAACTCTACTCTTTTTACTAATGAAGTTAGGAACTCCCAAAACCACAAACAATCTAGATCGAAAATAATCTATTATCACTTCGACACGGATGATTCATAATAGCAAGTTTAATCTTGTAAGTTTACCTCCACACAAATTTAAGTTTCTGAAGTCTTCACGACCACAAGATAGTGATAACCATAAAGTAGACATCAAAATCTCCACAATAACATTATATGACTCCACTTGGCTACTCTATCACCAAAATGCAACCTCAAAATAATCCAATCTCATATTCAAGCAACACAAGCACTCACATCCGAACACACCATCGCCATTGCCAATCAATCGATCCAACCCTACATATAACACAAAAACTTATTCATATGCTACCAAGATGTCAAAATCCATGAAACAAAATGACAAGGAAATTTGCCAATTTCAACAATAAACATTTTCATTTGCTTGTTAATCTATAGCTTCAGTATTTAGATTAATTACCTCAACGCGAAAAAAATGCTCATTGGAGATGGAAATGATTCAGTATTTAATTTGTACAATCAAAGGAAACGTTTATATAATTACCTCAACCCGGGAGTCCTATCAATACTTACTACTATCCATCTCCAATAAACATTTCCATCTAATATTTCCTTTGATTGTGTATGGATATTGATCGCTTTAAAAAAAGAAATAACTTCATTAGGGTACCCGAAGCAGAGAGAGCCTACCAATCACACAAGCAAATCAAGAATCTCGTCAATCTAAAGAAAGTTCCAAATGGAAAAATCTAAGTAGACAGACACCCAAGTAAACTAGGTCCAAATCTCAATAGCTAACAGAAGTAATTCCCTAGGTCTCATTCTTAAATCAATCTCCAAAACATACTTTCTTACCATCAATAGTACTATTCCCTCACAGTAAACAACACATAGTTCAACCAAGGTTAATTGGTAAGAAATTAAATCCCCTTCAATATTCCACAACGTACTCATCAATGCTCCACCCGAAATCCCACCAGCACAAGAAATGATACGCCCACAAATGCCTATAGGACACTGAGGACTAAAACCTCCACTAGATGCACATGTTGCAAATTTGTAAAAATAAGAAAATATTTGGTCGAAACCTAAGCTCTAATACCCCAAATGTCACCCTAAAATGAGAAGTGACCAGACATGAACCACAAGACCCAAACTCGTAGAACATGCAGCCTAACAAGAAATTAAATTAAATACTGAAGCTATGGATTAACAAGCAACCGAAATTCTCTTTATTATGACGAACTCAAACCAAATGGATCCAATCAAAAGCATGGGGCACGAGCATCCGATGAACCATACAATATCCAAGAATCAACAATAATAAAAAGGATCCAATTATTAGACAAAATTTTTCGAATGCAGAAGCGATAAGTAAAATTAAACCAGGATGAGACACCCTTAGGTGGTCAAACAAAAAGAAATCCCCAAAAATAATTGTTCCCATTAATATCCACCAAGTAAAGAATAATAACAATTGATCTCACCAAAAGTTACCGCATGCCAACTCAAAGAATGAATATAAACATTTGTGTATTTTCAATTAACAATTATAAATTTTTCTAAAGAAAAATGACATTTAAGGGACACGGAAAAGTTTGCAAGTACGTAACATGCTTAACCACTCACCTGGGCCCAAATATGATGCAACTCAAATGAGCAAAAAGATGCTAACCTGTACAAGATAGAACCTGTACAAGATAGAACATATGAAGTAATCAACTAATACTAATATCACGCTGACTCAGTGGAATATTTACCAATAAACTACCCAACCAAGCCTAATCCAAAATTACTAACTCGTCAGTAGCAAACCAAAACCAAAATCACACAACACTGCCACGCACTATTCACTCTATTTGGTTCACGTTTTTGGATTGAAAATTTTGAGTTAAAATGTAAAAATATGTGATTGGATGAGTTATTTTAAAAATGAGTGGGACCCCTGACTACTGTAGCCAGAAAAGAAAAAAGGGAAAAAAGGGACGGCTGGGATACAGAGAAGAATCTCTGGCTCTCTGCATTTCCTCTGTCCGGTCCATCTCTCTCTCTCTCTCTCTCTCTCTCTCTCTCTCTCTCTCTCTCTCTCTCTCTCTCTCTCTCTCTCTCTCTCTCTCTCTCTCTCTCCAATTACGTCTTCCCAAATTTAACGAAAATAAATTAAGCTGTGTCCGGGAGAGAAGAACATTAACGTGGTTCATCCCTTATTAACTAATATCCCAATTTTTTTTCTACGTCCAACGAGCAAATTTTCGATTAAACACCCTAAACAGCTGGGAAAGGACAGAACTGATGGCCCATTTTACTGTTCACCCACCTGATTCCAATAGTACAATTTTAAAGTAAAAAAGCCTTTGCCGGCCTTGGAACTCCCTCTCGGGCCCCACACATGTAAATGGCATTCAAAAACTTCTTTTAAAAATAACTTCCAAAATGGGCTGCCGAACACAGGGATTGTTTTCCTCTAATTCTCCCATAACGAATCCTACTTCAATCCTCACACCCCAGATTACTAATGATATAAGGGAAGTACCAATTAAATGTATGATGTATCACGGGAACACAACCCCCAAAACCATGTAACTCTACTGCAACTGGTAATGATAAAATCATCTCACAAAACTGCAATACTTCAGCACCTCCCAAAAATACTTGCATCGGATCACCCCCCCAACTCACCACACACATCACACAAACCACCAACCCACACACTAAAACCCCTTTGTGTTTTCTCTCCACTCCACAACTAGAAACACCACCCAATAAATTAACTAACATCTAATGTCCAACCCAATGCCTAATTAGTAAAAATACAAGAATAGGGAACAAAAGAAGAATATTATTACATCGGATAAAGCAAAGGAGACCATCTCCAAAACCCTCGACTGACTGATGTGGCTCTCTCTCTCTCCAACCCAAGGCCTAATTATCAATAAAAATTCAAGAAAAGGGAACGAAAGAAGAATATCATTACCTCAGATAAAGCAAAGGAGACCATCTCCAAAACCTTTGATTGCTGCAGCTCACTCCAACCCAAGCCCTAATCATCAGTAAAAATTCAAGAAAATGGAACGAAAAAAGAATATCATTACCTTAGATAAAGCAAAGGAGACCATCTCCAAAACCCTCAACTGACTGTTGCAGCACCCAACCCAACCCAACCCAAGGCCTAATCATCAGAAAAAATACAAGAAAGGAGAACAAAAGAAGAACACTATTACCTCAAATAAAGCAAAGGAGACCATCTCCAAAACCCTCAACTGACTGCGCTCTCTCTCTCCAGTCTCCAGATACGGTTTCTCCAAGACCCAAAACCCCAACTTATATTTCTACGTACGTGTATGTATGGAAGACTAACCAAAACCTACGTTTATAGCCAAAGATATTTACAATAATTTAAATGATAAATAAAGATAATTACAATATCCACGCGAACTATATATAAATCAGTAGACTTACCAAAATAAAACATATCCCACCAAAACCACATTAATTCTATTATGGCAAATCAACCCAACAATAAAAGCCAAAATTAAAATAAAAAACTAATAATTGAAGAAAGAAAAGTGTAACATAAAAACATCAAATTAAGCTAAATCTGAAGTTGTAATAAAAGGAAATGGAAATCAAAGTTATTTTAACCATAGCAACAACAGTCTACAGCTAAGGAAGTGGCATAGACCATCAAAAAGAGGTAATCACCTGAGATTATGATGATGCTTTTGGGAAAAGTTCTTTGAATGGAATTCTATTATAGTCACCGCAAGCTTCAAATCTTTTCACACAAAATGTTATATAACTTCTGCAATGCAGAATAGAAAGAAGAAAAAGATTCAAGATCGAACTCAAAACAGCAGTAAATAAATAACCAATATAGAAAAGAATTTTATTTCCCCAAATGGATTCAGGTCTTAAATAGCGCTTGTCATAGTCAAACTAGTTCCCCTATTTACATATCCGATTAGTTGAAGAAAGAGCTGGGTGTACGAGAGGGTTTGCTTGGAATCAATTCGACTTACCGTATAAATTCCAAATGTAATTATCTAGAATAGCCAGCAGTAACAATTCCAAACTCCGAAATCTGGGTGGTATTTAAAGTGTTTAAGATTTCATTTCAACAACTTGATGTCTAAGGACAAACTAATACTCTTGCCTTGGATAAAATTGATTAAAAACCATGGAAATAATATACCCATGAACTGTAAACATTATCTGGATATGTGAACTTAAGTTCTAGTTAATTCTGAGTATTATAAATTCCTTTGTAATTACAAGTGGCTCTTAACAGAGCTCAATGGAGGAAAAGGATTCATGTAGCCGACCCCAAGTGATTGGAACAAAAAGCTCGTTTGGTTTGGTTATAAAGTCCTTTGCAAATCAAAAAAGGCTAGAATGGAGAAGGTCCAACTCCACTCTCAAATAAGACTAATCAGTGCATTTGATGCATGCATTTCCAACTACCAATTAAAAAAAAATGCCAAATATGTTTCGGCCATATGCAGCGAAAAGCTTACAAATGGACAAGTGATAAGTCCTCAAAGTTAAGCTACTCCTACAATGGTACTTGATAGATATGCAATGTCAAGTTCCAAATCAACCAGAAATCTTCTCAAACGTGTTCCTACACAGCTGATTTACACCAAAAAAAAAAAAAAGTACTTGTGTAGGTAACAAATTGTTCTGTGGTATGTGTGATGGTGGATGTAACAAATTTAAGATTTAAGCTACCTTGTATTCTATCCTCTTTTGTCAAAACTTGACAACATAGGTTATTAATAAAGGTTTTCTAAATCTTTAAGATTCAATGTTTTACATAGCTCTAAAAAACAGGAACCTCAACTAATTTTACACAATGATGCAGATATACATTAACTGATCATAATTTTGTCAAAGTTATGTCTACATTATTCATACCTTCCTGCACTTGTAAACCACAAACTAATTTACAAAGCATCACCATGATCATGCACACAGTTGCACAAAGAGAAACAATGAGATGATGAGGAACTCAACTCATTGGATGTATTTGGGGATTTCGCCTTTTCTTAATAGAGAGAGGGAGTAATCTGCAGCATCAAAGAGATCTTGAATGTTATGGAGGGATAGCTCCTCAGAAGCCAGTATGAAGATGGCGCGAACCTCTGCTTTTTTCGCCAGTTGTGCTGCCAAGTTTAAACAGCAAATCAGGAGAGTTAAGACTCCGCAATATAATAAAGATGTATAACAATAGTAAATATGTTCACTAAACTAAATGCCAGGAGAACTATTTTCAGGCACACAAATAATGAATTGCAATCAGAACAGGACCAAGGCACATCATAAATGCAAGTTCAATATGCGCTGGCCACAGCGAAAGCATAAATGAAAACAACAGTAATCAAAACAATAAATATTAATCATCAATTCCTAATACTATCGATAAGTTTCTACAAAAATAAAAGTATCACGGAAAAGTAATAAACAACAAGGAAATCATTTTCTTATTTCAAAGACTAAACCTATGAAAGCAAAACGAATTCACATATTCCTTAAATCAGAAGTCATAGAAATGCAATTTCAGCACTTAAAATAAGCTATAACAAATCTCTTCTTACTTCCGGTAAAGTCATAGATGTGCAATTTCAGCAATTAAAATAAGACATAACACATCTCTCCTTACTTTTGGTACCAAATTTGCCTTTTCTTGGGTTATATTCACTTTCTATTTGAACAAACAAATTCAAATGGAGAAAATGCACACACCGGCAACCCCCTTAACCCATCGCGACGGCAAACATGCAATATGCATATAACAAACAAACAAAGAACTGAAAACTCAGAACAACAACTCCCAAACATCTTACACAAAAGAATCAAATGCGCAAGAAAAGGCGTCATCGTCAACAACCCAAAACAGGAAAATACCTAAGGGGCAAAGCGATGAATCATGCATCTAAGCAAAGCACAAGCCCAGAAGGAGAGATCTAGAGAGAGCGTCGATGTCTAATTAGATAGACCTATCGCAGTTATGACTAGGGGATTGGATGGTGGTGAGCAGCAGGGGCGTTTGGCCATGGATGGGCAATCGAGGAGGGGGGGATCGATATCTAGTGGAGGAGAGAGAGAAGATGGAGAGTTTTGGAAAACGTGTCCACAGCCACTATAAGGCAGAACCCAGGTATTCTCTCTTTCCTAGCGCGCCACGTATCCTACATTGCTAAATAGGTAAAATTACAATTAAGGATATCCAGTTAAGAAGTGAGGCCCAACAATTGAGGGGCAAAATTGTCCCAAATTAAAATTTTGCCATGCCACCTATCGGCTCTTTTATATAAGCTAGGTGGTTAGCTTCGTGCTCCGTACGAAAGTCATGCCCGTTGATTTTTTGTGACAAAGGATTATTCAGTTTATACTGATGTGTACGTGTGATTGTAGATGAATGATTACATAATTGAATGCATTTAGTATAATGTAAATATAATAGATTCTAGATATTGGTAAGAGTATACAAGGATTCAAAAACACAATAAGCAAACTGTATACATGCAGTGGCAGTAGCAAAATTCATCTCTTGAAACAAAGTCTTGAGATGAATACAATGTCCATGATTAAAAGTATCGAAATAAAAGCTTAGGTAATACAAAAGTGCTACACCTTAGGAGGAGGACTGAGGAGTTATAGTTCAGGTGAGCAACAACCTAGGAGATGGCCTGTTCAGCTGCTTTCTAAGACGGCTACATCCTCTGGGTTTCCATTGCCAATAACGATTGCATACACTCTACCATTGGTGTTGAAATGATCATCTTTTTCCTTACCCAAAACCTTAACAAATGGTGCGGAAAGAGCCATGAATCTGCAATTAGAAAACAACAATGCCAACAAAGAATAACCTATTATTGAAATAGTTAAAAGGTACCTATGATACACAGCACTCAAGGTTTTGACAGACACTGCGCATCATTTGAAGAGATCTTAAACAGAAATTTAAAGCACTTCACGCGCTAACACATTATAAAGGTATATAGAATATTAAACAACACAATCCATAATTTGACAGTAATAAAATATGTATCCAAAAGAACTCGATAATATAATACAAATGCAAACTGAGAAAGTTCAAGTGTTATCCAAATTTAATAAGGCCAGTAGTTCTGGTCAGAATTACTAAAACACAGAGTCAAAATATATTACAAATGACTACAAATCAAATGACAGATTTGAAATCATAGTTCCCGAAAGTGTGAGATTCATTCATGTAATCAGAATCCTCATTGTCGAATTGATCGTGTTGCAAATCAGCATAGTATTTAGTCTCAAGCCTGGAGGACTCTTTTTCCAACTCATCCTCAACAATGCTATTACAATCTTGCACCAAATTTAAACTGGGAAATTTTTCAAGAATCTGTATAAATTGCCAACTGATGTTTGAATCAAGATTTTTCAATCGTTGTATGAACTCAACCACTTGTTCTTTCATAAGTTGAACTGAAGTTGAAGGCTTGCTAGAAATTGACTCAGTTGAACTCTGACCCTTTTGACCAGTGTTTTAAATCACGAATGGCGCACCATAGAGCAAAGGTCCCGTGGAGCTATAGCGCATAGCGCGCCGCGCGTGCCTTTCCGACGCGAGGCAAAAATAAAAAATTCCTTGTTACAAGGCGCAATTTATTAGAACAATATTTCAACACAAACAAACACTTATAAAAACATTCAAATGTCATCAAACATAACATTTCAATAGTTAAACAGAAACCCTAGTAAAAAAAATTAAAATATGACCAGCAAAAAAAAAAAAAAAAACAGAAGTCGTCGAGAAAAAAACGGAGACTGACTCTGTCGACTGTCGAGAAGAAAGAAGAAGCAAGAAGAAGAAGAAGAAGAAGAAGAAGAGAGAGAGAGAGAGAGAGAGAGAGAGAAAGAAGGAAGGAAGAAGAAGAAGAGAGAGAGAAGAAGGAAGAAGAAGAAGAGAGAGAGAGAGAGAGAGGACATACCTTGAGAAGTCGAGATTCGAGAAGGGGTCCTGGGATGTCGAACAGATAACTAGAGAAGAAGAAGTCTTTTTTTTTTTTTTTTTTGATCCGGAAGAAGAAGTCGATCTGTATGTATTTTGCCCTAGACGTTGATTATTAGGGAATAGGGACTGATTTGGTGCATGATGCACCATAATAGATGGAGGGATGGAGGGCTGTGATCGAAACAAGAAACCGACTGTTTGTCTTGAAACTTTGATCTTTAAACCTTCCTTCCTGAAGTCATCCATAATAAATTCAGGTAGGCTTAAATACTTAAATGGTCCTTACAAAATAGAGTTGGTTTCATTTTTGCCCTTGATATTAATAAGATTTTTTTTTACTGTACTAGTGTAATTTCTACGTCCTTTCGCACGATGTTGCATGACTCATTGTAGTTCAATGTCACCCTTGCCGTCAACCGGTGGATAGAATTCGCCTACGTGGATAACGAACTTGCCAGTTGTGTACCGGTTTTGGTTAATAGCAATGCTAATGACATTTTAAGCCTAGGATGGCAAAATCCTAATTATTCAACTGTGGAATTATGGGACGGGCCATCATGGGTTCGATCCGAAACGGCCCAACGGTCAATACACATGGCCTTAAGCCATGTGTCGTGTGTTTTTTAGCCGTGTGATTATTATTGAATGAAAAGAGTCTAGAGAGCATTTTCTCTAAACCTATATCATTTGTGATTTTTTTGTCGCACGTTCGTAATGTAATTGAATGGCAGATTGATCTTGTGCGCCTTTTTTTGGTAGAAAACGATGTGGGTAATATTGGGGGGGAGAGACATAGGTCAGGTGAGTACCAAAGAAGGTTTCCGTTATCCAAGTAGGCAAATTCTGTACACTGGTTGACGGCAAGGGTGACATTGAACTGATTCACAAACTGAAAGGACGAAATTGACACAAAAAATTTTATAAGGACGAAAATGAAATGGACTCTATTTTGTAAGGACCATTTAAGTACTTAAGCCATTCAGATATGATTGGCAATTGTTCTCTGATAACCACCATTTTCCGAGATGATTTAAAGTAAGGGTGGTAAATTGAACCCAGATTCATTAAAAAAAACCCAAATTCATCTATTAAAAATTAGACCCAACTTAATTCATTTATTAGTTGGATTAAAATGAGTCCAAACCCATCTAACCCATTTATTATTGGGTCTTAATTGGGTTTCAATTGGGTCAACTTAAATGCTTATTTTTGGGTCTTAATTGGATTTCAATTAGATTAACTTAAATGCCCAATGGGTCATAAACATTACCCAATAAAAAAATATAACTACCACAAAAATGAAAAAAATGAAAATAAACATATTACGTGAAGCGAACCTTTTTCTTAGTCAAATCGGGAACTGATGACTCGGTTTGAACGGTTTCATGTTACGAATTTCAATTACAGTACAAACCAAGTCGAGTCGAGCCGAGTTTTGTAATGACTCGTACACTAAACAAACCAAAAATTCGAACTCAAACTTCATTTGTTTGTAAACGAGCCAAATCTAGTTTGAGCCGAGCTTATACAAAACGAGCTGAGGATTTTGAGCCGGAACGACAGAGTATCACATACTTTGGCAGAAACATGAGTACTACTAGTGATAGTACTAATATTGACCGAAGCAAGGGATCGTCATCGTCGTCGACGGCAATAACAGACCCGATATCAGTGTCTTCGCGACTAAAACATTCCATCCAACAACACACTCTCTCTCTCTCTCTCTCTCTCTCTGTACATATCAGGATGTTTGGCTTGGTTAAATTTTGCAACTTTGCCTTTCTTTCTTTCTGTTTTGTATGTAGTTTGAGTTTTACTTGTTCCTCCTTGTAAAAGTTTTAGTCCTCAATCATGTTTTGTTCTTGTGATTGAAATTAACTTCTAGTTTCTGATATCTTATTGTTATGTGAGAGAGGATTTTGATTCTTAGTTGTGTTTACTGTTTATGAAGTTTGAACAAAATTGGTTCCAATTTTGGGAGATATAGAATTCCGGACGGATTTGGTCCGTACTCCGGAGGGGTGTAAAAGAGCAGAGTCTAAAATTCGAGCTTGGCCATTTTAGTATATAGGGGTGTTATGGTAATTTTAGTATGCAAGGGTGATTTGGTCATTTAAATGTACAAGGGTGATATGGGTATTTAATCATTTTAAATTTTAAATGGATTAATGAGCGGGTTGGGTTTGATTTTAAATAAATGGGTTGATTTGGGTATGTGTAATTGGACTCCTAACTAATTGAATCTAAATGGGTTAATGATTTATTAAAGACCCAATCCACTTATAACTTATCTAATTTGACCCAAACCTGTCTGTTTAACACCTCTAATTTTAACATCATTTTTGGGTGAGAAAGAAAATACATCTCACGTTTTTATTGTGATTCAAAATTCATTTGGTTATGTTTTCCATTCTACGTTATGCTACACGTTTCCCGTACAGATGAACGCAAACTAACAGGTTAAAACAAGATACAAACGGAATATGTTAAAGTTTGAGAACGCAAAAAGGTAATCAAGGCAAACGTCGCTTTCGTTGACGAGTTCATGAAAAGACATAAACACACTGGAATATTTCCATAAAATACCGCAAATATTTCAATTTGAAGGACAGTAATGGTAAAATCAGACAAAATTGGCCAAACTACTTAGACCTCGTTCTGTTTTCTTCCAAAATTTTCTTTAAAAAAAATGTAATTTTAAATTCAAATATAACGAAAATAAAAAAAATTATTAATTTTTTTTGGTACCGTATTAAATATCTCAATGAGATCTATCAAATAAGATCTATATTGATAGAAAAATTATTTGCGTAAAAACATAATTTTTGACGCTAAAATTGTCTTTTTTTTTCTTAAAGTTCTTTTTTTGAAAAACTGAAATGGTCTCTTAATAGACAAAATTGGCTCTATTATGCCTTTTGGGGTTTGGATAGGGGATTAACCGTCTATTTTAGAAAATAAAATTGATTTTCTGTATTATTATACTCTTTCGTCTTTTTCTAGTGTTCATTACGATTTTGCGCGTCAAGGGCTAAAATTAGAAGAAATTGGCAAATTGGTTGTAATTGCCAAACATAATTTTGAGGCCACCCGCTCTATTATGCCTTCCGGGATTTGGATAGGAGGATTAACTGTCCATTTTTAAAAATAAAATTGATTTTTTGCATTATTATACTTCTTCTATTTCTTTTTAAGTGTCTATTACGGTTTTACGTGTCATTTTTAATGCCTTATATCTATTAATGTATATTATGTTTTTAAAATTATTCTCTTATCAAAATAACTAAAATCTAACAAACAATATCTATATTACATATTGTTAACAATATACACTAAGAGATATTGACAAATTGAAATGGCACACAAGATCATAATGGACACTTAAAAATGGACAAAGTAAGTACTAATTTGCAAACTCTACAGGATGAACGGTTTAAATCATTTAAAACGTGCACAATAAAGCCCATAAAATGATGGTGGTGAAAATTAAACTCGCAAAGATGAACAAAGCTATGGTGATCATAACTGTAATGAGTTACCTTCTACGGTTCTACCATTATAGTATTAAGTCTATTGACAAATCATATAATATCCAAAATGTAATACTTAAATCAATAATACTTTACAATACCAAACAGGACCATTCGTACATGTATATAGACCCCACATGTAATATATGTGGGGTCCACATGGATGTGAGAGGTTGTGTTTACTGTTTAGTCGACAAACCGGGCATAACCATGGGATTCGGTTTTGCGTCGAATGGGTTTTCGGGTTTTCCAGTACGATGACCCCTCTCCTGTCTGTGTCTGTCTGCTACTATACAAAGAACCGTTCTACACACAGCAATCTGTGCATAGAATGTGCACAGATTTTGTTATGGGGCCCACCACAGGTCTCATACGAATCATCCGAGCCGTTCATTAAATGTAAAACATTTTTTCAAGGGTTTCTGTAAAAAATAAGCTCAATCCAATACCTGTAGATGCTTCATTCAACAATCTAACTTTTCATTCAGATTTCCAAATAATAAAAAGTTATATGGTTGGATTGAATATCTATATGTATTGGATTGAACTTATTTTTTACAGGGACCCTTGAAAAAGTTTTTTACATTTAATGAACGGTTCGGATGATTTGTGTGGGACCCGTGGTGCTCCCTACAACAAAATCTGTGCACAATTTGTGCACAGATCTGCTGTGTGGGTATAGGAAATGGCACACACACCATTCACGTTGTTTCCCTCTTTGACGAGTATACCGTTTACTTCTCTCTCAACGACTGTGTGGTGGTTCTCCCTCGTTCACGTTTCGTGGGCCTCATCCCAATTAATAGTATCTTCCACTGTACCCGGTGTTGGATTTGATGTGGATCTCGTCGTTGTATTATACTGAGAAGTGTAATCTGGTATAAGGGTTGGCGTCCCAGTTTAAATTTTCTTTATAAGTGTCGCTAATGCTTTCTCAATTGTGATGTATTGTAAGTGGGGGCTCAGAGCAAGAAGATAATCAGCAAAAGGGATCATCATCACGCCAGAAACTCCAGGCGATTCAACTCCTCCAACTCTTTTAGTGGGTTTCTTGAACTCTTTTGTTTTTTGTTCCTTTTTTCCCATTCTGGGCAATTCATGTCTTAATTATTATTTTTTAATTCTAAGTTGGATTCATGTAGTGACCGAAGTTTAGTAGTAAAAGCTTCTTTGCTTAACAAGAAGAATAGAAATAAATAAATTTAAGTTCTGTGATTTCTTGAATTGTCTGTTTCTCTCTCTTTGATCTTGTATCGAATTGATATTATTATAGAGTCCTTTTGAGAACCTTATGATTACAATCCGATGGTTCAAAATTCACTCTCTTCTTAGATATACTCTAGTGTAAGCTTGATTGGGTAAAAATGGTTACTGTATTATCTTCCTAGCAAATTCAATCATTTTTAAGTGCTAACGACTCCTTTGGGGCCAGTTTGCTTTGGCTTTACTTGGGACCCGTAAGTGGCGGTGGGATTGGTAACCCTAGATTAGTCGAGGTGCGCAAAAACTGGCCTGGACACCTGAGTTATAAAAAAAATTCAGTCGGTTGAGAACTTGAGGCTTGTTCGCAATAGAAGTAAAAGGTAGCCATATTCGGTTGGAGTAGCATTTGGGATAACTGTTAAGGATAGTGAATGATGTGAATCAATACTTGATCCAACTTGGAAAACATGGAATAATTACTGATGTTTGAAGTTGGTTAAAGGGTGTTAAACGAGCGAAGCAAGGTATTATTCACCTGTCGTTAATTCTACCCTGATGTTGCTAGCTCATCTTTAGTGCCTTATCATAGAAAAATTTAGTTAAGTTTGCACATATTCATATGAAGGTCCTGAAATTCCAGACCTGAGATGAAGCTTGTGATGCCTTCTGACGGTCCAAGTATATGAATGGTCATTTTAGCATTCCTAGCTATTGTCCTCTTTTTTCTAACCGAATAGCTATTGTCTGTCTCTCTGTCTTTTTGTCTATGATATTAATCTGCATCGATAACCATCGTGCAGAGTTTTCTGTGTTTTAGCTTTTGCAATTTGTGAATTCTGTTCTTCTTTTACCCCCTCGGCCTCGAGTTTATCTGCTCAATTCTTAAAATACCATTGTTTGTTCTTGATAGTGGAATCTAATCTATTGTTCTCGATTCCAGTAATGATTGTTCAGGTAGCTGTTGCACTAACAGCGGGCCTTCTGGGTTGGGCATATCTGGCGATAAAGCCGCCCCCTCCTAAAATCTGTGGATCGCCAGGTGGTCCTCCTGTTACATCACCAAGAATACAGCTTAGTGATGGGAGGCATTTGGCCTACAAAGAGAAAGGTGTTCCCAAGGAAGAGGCTCAGTACAAGATTATTGCTGTACATGGCTATGATAGCTCCAAGGACTTGGATTTACCTGTTTCTCAGGTATGAAATTTTGCTCTTGATTATCTACATGCACTTTTATTTTTTCTACAAAGATAATAATGGAGTTGCTGTGTTTACAGCTGTGCACTTCCCATTGTGGAGCCAAAGATTAGATTGTTGAATTTGTAATACCCAAGTCAGCATAAATTTTTTCCTGCTGAGTTATTTACTTTTGGTTTGTTGTAGCTTCAGTTTCAAGTACCATACTTTTGAAAAAAAAAGTACCATACTTTTGAACAAGCAGCCTAGTATAGAGACCTCCTGCTGAAATAGAATGGAAAAACTATTGGTTTTTTTCACTATTATTTTACTTTACGAATGCATGATGTTAAAAGTTCGACCATGTTGGGTAGGTCCTCCTGAAACAACATTATTTTCTATGATGACGCCAAGATGACAGTGAGGGAATCTTGTAAAGTTCATCAAATAGGTAGCATTTAAGATTTATGTCTGATATGTATGTCTCCATATATGTTATATGAACTCTTCTGGATTCTTGGATAAGGATCTATCATCTGTATCCAATATATTTAGTTGGAACATCACCCAATGAATTGTTTTTTCAATTCTAATCCACCGGGAGCTATTCATGGAACCCCTGTATAGTGTGAAATGAAACTAGACACCTTGTAACATAGATGATAGAGCTCCATCATTATTCATGGCAAGACTGCTTTGCATGACACTGACAGAGCATAACACAAATGCAAACACCTGAGTTGTTGAAGTATGCCACGCGGCAACAAGATGCTTACGCGATGTAAACGTGATTCAATGGAATTCTAAGTATGATTGAAAGAAAATGGAATATTGAGTTAAAAACAATATGATGCGAGTTTAATAAAATTAATTTCAAGATTGGAATTGTCTGCCCCTCTCCTCATCCTTGGGAGAAGATGTACCAGATAGTGTGTTCTCATTATCAAGTCCTCGATAGTTGCAACGGCCATTGTTTAGTTCAACGACATATGCTTTGTTATCATGTGATGATGCGTATTAGAATAAAAGGTGACTGTTTGTCCAAAAGATGACACTGTTTGTGCATTTAATGCCAAATGTTACCTAATCTATCATATAAATGGTACTGACTGGGCATGCGTTTGTTTTTGTTTAGGTAGGACCAGATTTGGAAATGGCTTTTGAATACAACTGCTTATGTTTTTTCAGGAACTTATAGAGGAGCTACGAATATATTTACTTTTTTTCGACCGAGCAGGCTATGGGGAGAGTGATCCATATCCAGAACGGTCTGTCAAGAGTGAAGCACTTGATATTCAAGAACTAGCTGACAAGTTACATATTGGATCTAAATTCTATGTGATTGGAGTCTCCTTGGGAGCATTGTCTGTTTGGAGTTGCCTGAAATACATTCCTCACAGGCAATAAGAATTCAAGATCTTTTTCCTGCCTCTATTGTGTTGAATGCTTTGTGTGCATTTTATCCCATTTGTATTATTTTTTCAGGTTGGCAGGAGCTTCCTTAGTAGTTCCATTTGTCCACTACTGGTGGCGTGATATTCCTGCCAATATATCAAGGGAAGCCTTCAATACGATGCTTGGGCAAGACCAGTGGACATTCCGGATCGCACATTATGCCCCTTGGCTATTTAACTGGTGGATGACTCAAAAATGGTTCCCTTCTCTTAGTATGATGGCAGGGAACATGACTGTTTTCAGCGATCCAGATTTAGAAATCTTGAAAGAGTTATCAAAGAAACCCAGTGTTGGTCAGGTAATTCTCACTCATAGATGTTGATCCTAGTTAAATCATCCGGGTGAAGTGCTTTGACTAGTTAATCCTTGACGAGGCCTTTTGTTATGGGGAGACTTGGTCAAAAAAACCTCATATTTACACTTTTTGAGTTCAAGGACAAGCACATTTTGCAATCAAATATAAGGACATATGTGCCTATGAAAGTGCCTAAAACCCTATATTACCCCATGAAAGTGCCTAAAACCCCAGGATAACCTATGAAAATGCCAAAAACCTAAGGTACCCTATATATGAAAGTGCCTAAAACCCTAGGGTACCCTATGAAAGTGCTTAAACCACCAAAATCCTATAATAGGAAAGTGCACCTTAAAAGTCTATAAAAATGTCTAAACATGTTTTGGCCTTATGGCTAAAAAACTCAAAAAGTTGAAGCACCTCCACTGAAAACTATTTTACGAGCGTCCTTCCCCTAAATGAAAACTATTTTACCGTCCTTATGGCTAATTTTCCCTTATGTTATCCTAAATGAAGTTTGAGCTAAGGTTGTTACATTCGAATGCTGCAAGGATGACACGTAAATTATTTGGCTAAAGAACAATTTCATTAAAGAACCTCTTACATTTCTCTCAATGAGAACTACAAAATGGAAGAAAGCGATATGTAAAATCTGATTTGTTTATAAACCCTTAAGCTTCTACGTTTCGTAAATCGTGCCATAAATATTTGTTACTCTCCCATATAGGTACCAAGTAAAAGCACTTGCATATTGCATACGAGGCAACAAACGTGTTCATTTTTTCTTGTAGAAACGGAAAGGGTTTTCAGCTAATGATGCTTAGTAATATTTCTATTTTCAGGAAAAGATACGACAACAGGGCATGTATGAATCTCTGTTTCGAGACATTGTGGTTGCGTATGGAAACTGGGAATTTGGTCCCTTGGATTTGCCTAATCCTTTCCCTGAAAATGAGGGTTCAGTCCACATTTGGCAAGGGTATGATGACAAGATTATTCCGCGTCAGTTAAATCGTTATATTTCAGAAAAGCTTCCCTGGATCCGCTATCACGAGGTTCGTGATGCTGGGCATTTGATGATCTTCAATCCCAAAACATGTGACATCGTTTTTAGGGAATTTTTGCTTGGATAAGATCCAGAGACTGAATCGAGCATTATCGTGTAGTGGGTTCCTAAATAACTTGTTTTATACCCCCCACGGCAGCACTTTTTCGCCTACTTTTTCCATATTGGACAGTTTAAATGAGTGTATCAGTTGATATAAGGGCAATCGGGCGAGTTTATTTCGCTTGGGCATATCATAATGAAGTTTTTTTTTTCTCTGATGTCGATAAAATAGCAATGTGTTTATTTCTAGTTTTGCTTGGTCCACCAAGTATGTGCTCCTTTTCTGTTGTAGTTTAAGGAAAGTAGCTTGCTGGGTCTAAGTCGAACGAAACAGCAAGAGGGACACCCTATTGTATCCCGGGACGAGTTATTGGCAATAAGTTGGAACCTGAAACAAATGAATGTGAAATCAAATTGGGGAAATTTGATGGGAGGATAAACAGATGATTTACGGGATAATGGACGAGATTATACAGAATATGAGATTAGTCATCGCCTCTTACTGTGTTCAGTTGGAGACTTATTGCAGTGAGATGAAGAATTGGATAAGGAGAAGGGATTTTTTTAACTGCGAGAATGATAGACGAGGTTACATATTTCAGGAAATTGGTCGGAATGTTTCCAACAAAAAAACAAGGGGGGTCGTACTGTGTTTATAGTTAAAATAAGCTTAAGGAAGGTAGAAGGAGGAGTATTTATAAATTACCTGTGAATGAGAAGGAAAAATGGACAGGGAATTAGCTAACACCTGCATTACCTAATCGCAGAATGAGAGACTAACTTATAAGGTAGACGGTAGTGAGGTCCATCGTATCGCACCACAAATAACGTATAGGGCTTTGTCCCTGCTTTAATTGCATCTTCCACTAGTAGACGGAGAGGTTTTTTCCCACGAATTAGTCGAGATGTCCGTAAACTGGCCCGGACACCCAGAGTTATCAGAAAAAAGAACATGAATGTACAACAAGTTTTTTAATTGAGGTATTAGGAAACAAGTATGGGTAAAATGGTAATATATCGGCCGATATGGGTGATAACAAATTTTTTAATTGCGGTATCGGGAAACATGATAGTGATGCAACCAAAGATACCCATAGATAATGTAGAGAGAGAAACTCCCAAATGGGATACAAAAGAGACTAGCTCTTGATAATATTTGTTCAAAATGATAAAAGCTACCTAATGAGCACTATAGACTCCTATTTATAGACCCATCTATTACAAAGGACTAAAAAGACATATATACCCTTAAACCTACTGCATCAGACTCACCCTCTTTAAAAAAAACTTGTCCTCAAGTTGGACACAAGACTCAAGACAACTAAATAAAGAAAATATAGAACTATAAAACTATTTATTATGCAGCTCCAAATTAGGCAAGTGACTGCATTTCCTTAATTCACGTCACCCTCATGCAATAACCCATCTTCAATACGAGCTTTCGTTTGTGTACATCCACCGCGTCCTTGCTTATGTGCCAAGAAATCACCCACTTGCCATACCTCTGAAGGCTCAATACTTTCTCAACATAGGTGATTACACTTGGTTCCAAAACGTCACAAGAATTATCAACCTTTGCATAGAGAAAATTCAACTTCACCACATGTCCAAGATCATACCCATGACTTTCTCGAGTGAACACCATTCCCAAAGGATCTTCAAGATGTCCCAAGTCGTTTCTTCTCTCTCTCGGCCACTTTAGAAGTTGTTCGGGCACCACAACATCACAAACTTGCACATCTTGGACCAAAGACAATCCAAGAGACAGGTTTGGAGAACAATCATCAAATTTTGGCTCTATGAAGTCCTCTACACCCGCTGGGACTCCGAAAGCAAACTCATTTGTCTTGGGTAGCACACACAATGCAACATTTGCTCCATGCCCTTCTTCTTGTGCTTGTTTGCTATCGTCCCTTTGCAAGAAGCGAGGTTCATTGCTAATAAGAATGGGCATTTCTTGTTCTTCATTGGAGCTTCCAACATTCTCAAGTCCATCTTCATGACCATCAATATCCTCACTTGGATACTCATCATAGATGGGAACGTCTTCCACATCAATATCCCCCATTGAAGACTCATCAAGTATGAAAACTCTTTCAAATTCACCTCTAACATCTTCATTTGGAGACTCATCAAAGATGGAGAAATCTCCAAACTCATCTTCAATCTCAAAGACGCAATCATTTTGAAGAACACCTTTAAGGTCTTCACTAGGATATTGATCATAGATAGGAAAATCATCGAAATAACCAAGTTCCTTCCCCCCTTTAAACTCATCCGAATTGAGGCTAACATCCTCCTCAATCTTGTTTAGATTAAACTTTCCATAAGATTCAACAAGGTCAACATCAATGTTGCTCTCCTCCTTATAGTTAAAACTAGCCTTAAATTGACTATGAGAATTATCAATACCTCCACGAGGTAGTAAACGATGCACCTTCGTAATCAAGGTAGCAACTTGTCTTTTCAACATCAACAATTGCACCTTATCGTTTAAAGTAGCAATTTGTGTACTCAACTCTTCAATCTCATTCCTACAACGATTTTGGTTGCCAAAGTTATCAATTCCATCACCATTATTCACCACCAAGCCTTTACCTCTTCTACCTCTAGCCCGATAAGCCATTGCAACACCAGCATTCAACTCTAAATAAGCAAATCAACCCAAATATTGAAAAACCCAGTTAACAGAACAACCCCAGAAAATACTTAATCACCAATAATCATACTCGAATCGACAACTATGGAACAATCTAGCAACAACCCAGCAAGAAAATAAGGAATCGACACTTACCCACCTTAGAACTTGTCCGAAATCAGCAAAAATCAGTCCGAAAACTCTCAAAACCCACGGATCTGATGTGAAATCACTGTAGCAAGCTTCGAAATCACTGTAGCAAGCCTCGGAATCACTGTAGCAGCTCCGAAATCACTGTAGCTGTTCCGAAATCACTGTAGCAGACTCGGAATCACTGTAGCAGCTCAGAAACAGCTCTGAAATGGTCCGAAACAGGCAGATCTGGGTTTGAAACTTCGATTTGAGTTCCGAAATGGCAGATTTGAGCTCGAACAAGGCTGGGTCTTGTTGAAATAGGTCCGAACAGTGCCGAAATGGCTGATTCAAGTTCGAACAAGTCAGATCCAAAGGTTTTGGGTTCGATTCAGGGCTAAATAGGGTCGAAATCAAAGTGTAGGGTGTTGGGTTAGATAGATCTGAGGATTTGGAGTGATTTGGGGGCTCCGGCGAGATTTTCCGTCGCCGTTTCAGGTTTCCGGCGAGATTTCCGGCGAGGTCTAGGTTTCCGGTGAAGTCTCCGGCGAGATGAACGGTGGGGATCGAGCCTAGAAGCTCTGATACCAAATGATGCAACCAAAGATACCCATAGATAATGTAGAGAGAGAAACTCCCAAATGGGATACAAAAGAGACTAGCTCTTGATAATATTTGTTCAAAATGATAAAAGCTACCTAATGAGCACTATAGACTCCTATTTATAGACCCATCTATTACAAAGGACTAAAAAGACATATATACCCTTAAACCTACTGCATCAGATAGTATGGGTAATATGGTAATATATTGGCCAATATGGGTGATATGGTCATATATCGGCCGATAATGGACCATATCAGGTAGATACATGAGTAAAAATGGGTATCGGAGGTCTGAAATTTGGTTATGTAACAGCTAATACGGTATGTAATGGCCTTTATTTAAATTTAAAATCATGTATACAATCACACTGTCATCCTAGGTCAAACGTGCCCTTTAGTCCATTTTAGTGGGGTCTTTTGGCTAAATAAGCTATTTGGTTTATTTTTTTGTCCTTAATCAAAAAAAAATTCGCATTTGTTAGTTTTTGGTCGATTTTTTGAGAATTATTGTATTGCTTTATCATGATAAGAGAAATCTAAAAAGTAAAAAATTACGATCGAAATTTAATTTTTTTAATAAAGACGAAAAAATTGGCTTATTGGCTTATTTATGTCTTTATTCAAAAAAATTTAGAGTTTGGTCGTAATTTTTTACTTTTTAAATTCTTTTGGTTGTGACAAAGTAATAATCTTCAAAAAATTGACAAAAATTAGCACATGCCAATTTTTTTAATAATAACAAATAAAAAAGAAGCTACTTTAGATTATTTAGTCAAATGAGCTTATTCAGCCAAATGAGGCTTTTAAATGGATGATGTTTACTACTCCCTCCGTCCCTTTTTAAATATCCTGTTTCGTAACTCCAACTTATTAAAAAGACATCATCATTATACCTTTTACATCAACTTTTTTCTCTACTTTCCCTACTTACCCATCATCATTACACTTTTACTCACTTAATTTTTAAAAAGGAATCTACTTTAAGGGGCAAATAGACAATACATCAACTTTTACCTATTACTTTTACAAAATGGACACTTATTAAAGGACAGCCCAAAATGGAATACTGGACCTAAAAAAAGGAACGGAGGGAGTAGTACTTTTGAGTAAAATGTGAGAGCGTTGGAGGGTTGGAGCTAATAGTCCGAGAGTTCTAACAACCAACCCTGCACCAAAGCAGGTGGGTTAGGATTGGGAGCATAAGTGCTTGATTCTCTCTCTCTCTCTCTCTCCTACATTTCTTGTGATGTGATGCAAATACTGTGGACTGGCGGTTTCCGTCCAACCCAATTTTTGGTGAGGGTGCGGTTTTGACTCGTAGATATTGAATGCTTTCCAATCGAATGCCTTAACTGGTCTTCCTATCACCATCTACATATACCCATATATACCATGTGTTTTTTTAATAACTTAAGGTGTTTGAGTAAGTTTACACACGTCTGTATCAATCTCACTTACGAGGTCCTAATTAAAGTCAGTGTAAAGTTTTACTCTGAATAGACCGGCCCTAGAAAAGTTGATAGAATCTTAAAAATGAGCAAACCGCTTGGGTTTTTAGGCCACCCAACTATATTGCTGTAAGCCTGTACTAATGATTGGGCAATGCTAGGGTCTCCAAAAAGTTTTTTCGAAAATATCCCCAAAAGTAAAATTTGATTGAGATTCGCTTTGATGTGTAGTCATTGATTTCTCTTTTGGGACGTTTTCGGAGAAATTTTCAGTTAAATAGTCAAGAGGAGAGAGTTATAAAGAGAGTGTAACTTGAAGAATCATAAAGTTCAAGCCCCTCTTCTCTTTTAGAGGGTATCAGGAATCCCCTTACCCTGCACTGTTTTCTACATTTCTCTATCTTGTCTCCGAAGTTATTTTCTTGATTTCTTGATTTTTGTGGAATTAATGTCATTGATGCCTTGTCCTTTCAGGGATGTTCACAGAGGCAGTGGCGGTGTTGTGGGTGGGTGTCTTATTATGGGCATTCCAGGCCATCAGGTCTCCCCCTCCCAAAATATGTGGTTCAAAGGGTGGCCCTAAAGTGACTTCACCCAGGATCAAGCTCAGTGATGGAAGGCATTTGGCTTACAAAGTGAGAGGTGTTCCAAAGGAAAAGGCCAAGTACAAAGTAATTGTTGTTCATGGCTTTGATAGCTCCAAGCATATATATTTACTTGCCACTTTCTCAAGTATGTAACTCCATTCTCATCTCAACTTTTCTTGCTTGTGTGATTTGGTTCAGAAAAAGATATCGGTTGCCTTTTCTTTTTTTCTTTTTTTTGAACCGCAAAATAATTTCATTAATCCTTGAAATTGTTACAAAGACCAATAGGAACAAGGAGAACGGCATCATATTCCTAACAAAGCTAGAAGAACAATCTTATACCTAGTCCGAGACCCAATTCCTCTATTGGCAAGAAACCAACCCAGGAAACCCAAAGGGACAAGCCCACACCTAAGAGGACGAAGCCCAAAAACACCTAATGGGACAAGCCCAACCAAAAGTGGTCGCTTGCCTTCGATGCACTAGGTTGTAGAGTGGTGGTCAAACGTCCATATCGAAGTTTGTTCACAAAAATACAGAATGTCTAGAATTATTTTCTCAAAAGATATGGCATGCCTTCGATGCAATATGTGATAGCTGTTTATGTGTAGTAGTAGTGAACATGTTTAGAGCATAAGGAGCATAACAAGTTGTTCACCTTTGCTGCAGGAACTGATAGATGAGCTAGGCATATTCATTGTTACGTATGACAGAGCTGGGTATGGAGACAGTGATCCGAACCCGAAGCGCTCAGTGAAGAGCGAAGCATACGATGTTGAAGAACTAGCTGACCAGATACAGTTGGGTCAGAAATTTTATGTGCTTGGTGTCTCCATTGGAACATACACCACTTGGGCCTGCCTCAAATTCATACCACACAGGCATGTTACTTAGCTCAACTCTCCTTTTTCTTTCCTGGGAGAAAAAAATTGCTCACGGTCCCTAGTGTATGAATTTTGCATCACTTTTTGGCTCCCAAAGTCTTATTTTTTCATCTAGTTCGTAAAACTTCCTATTTATGTCTGGTCTATGTTCAAATGAACATCAAAATGACTAGTAGAATGAGTATGGATTTCAAAGCATGCTTGTCACGGGCATTTGAAACTTCCATCACTGAAGCAACACAGGACGTGTATTTTTTCCCTGATAAGTGACGGTGCCCAGACTAGCTTGCGTGCATCTCATGTTCTTTGATTGTTCATTGTTTAAGCTATTCGATCATTTCTTATCCTAATTATATTAACCAGAAAAATGCTTCCACCGAAACCGAAACTCAAGCTTTTGCTTTCAAACCATTGTTCGCAGGCTAGCCGGTGCGGCTCTAATAGTTCCAGCCATCAATTTCTGGTGGCCATCATTTCCTTCTGAATTGTGTGAATCCGAGTACAAGAAGCAGCCTAAGAAAGACCAGTGGAAACTCCGGATCTCTCACTATGTCCCTGGCCTGCTTTATTGGTGGATGACACAGAAATGGTTTCCCTCCTGTTCAATCATGGCTAGAGACCCCATAATTTTCAACAAAAGAGACTTTGAAATCCTGAAGAAAATGCTACAAGTTCCTAACCCCAACGAGGTACGACAGTTAGTTTTCCTGTCTCTTTCTTGATCTCTATTCGCTTTGGTATTTCATGTAACAAAACACAGTCATTGCTAGATAAATGCAAAAACTTAAATGAAATTGTGACGGCTATTTTAGGATTAAGCCACTAAAGCAGCGACTCGAGTCATGTTCCGATCCAGTGCTGCAATTTTTCCCTCTCTGACATAGATGTCTACCGAGAGCATAGTAAACGATATTCAATCAACATAATTCTTCAAGGAGCTTTTTAAAAGAGAATGGTGCCAATAATCGAAGTGAGCCGGAAACTCTCCAATTGACCAAAACCAAGCAGGGGCAGTTCTAGCATTGTGCTAGAGGGTTCAAAGGACTCTCGTATTATCCTAGAGGGTTCAAATGAACTCCCTCAATTGGTACTGGCCACAATACTTCAATAACTGAAAGTCCACTTAAATTTAGGAGTACGTAGATCTTTGCTAAAAAAACAAAGCCTCGTACCATCTTAATTCTGTTTAATTAGTCTTTTCGTTAAAATGAATGGCGAAAGACGAATATATTGTGGATGAAAGAATGTTTATCTGGTAACTTACATTGAGAAGAATTTGTATAATAGTTTTGATGATACAACTATTGTGCAGCTTTTTCAAACAGATGAAAACCCTTTTGAAATTCGCCTGTATGTTTTCGTCACTGCTGACTTATAATTCTTGGCCGACCTTGAAAACAAGAATAGAGTTCTCTATTGATTTGTAGGAATGTCTGCTTTGGAAAAAGTCTCCTTGCAATAAAAAAAAAACAAGAAGATAAGAGGACTAGCTAACACCCACAAGCATGGACTTGGTAGAGGTTCAAGAGAATTGGAAAAGGCCTCCACTGGGTATTTCTTATGCCCAAGAAGCTCCATATTGAAAAAGGCCTCCAAACTTGAATTTCCTCCTGCCTGCTAATTTAAGAAGATCCGTTCTAGAAATGGCCTTCACTGATTTGGATTAAGTTCTACAAGTTAAGCCTGTACCAGTGGTTTTTTTTTTTCTTCTTCTCTTTGTAGCGTAGTCTTTGCTTCGAATTTCTAAGTTATTTTTCCGTATTGCGCATCAATTAGGTTCATTTCTTTTCCTTTCATGGCACTCCTGAAGTCTTCAAAGAAGTAGCCAAAATTGTTGTCAAAAGACTCATCTGGAAAGAACAGAACATTAACAACTTTCTACTCTGTAAAAGATTGTTATATAAGGAAATGGCTCAAATAGGAATTACGTACCCTTTGTCGAGGTAAGGCTGAATCTGACCTCAACGTTATAGCAAGATTTTGAGTCATACGATTTTCCCTCTTCAAAGAAGGTGGATTAACTGCTCTGACAGCGCGTGCAATTAGAGGAGCCATAAGTAGGGACGGGTCTAAACGAGCTGAGTGGAGTCGAGTTTTAGAGTGTTTATACTTGTTTGTTAGTTCTTAGCGAGCTTGAGCTCGAGCATAATAAAAATTTAACAAGCCGAGTTCAAGTCGAGTTTGGTCAAGACTTTAGTCGAGCTCGAGCTCGTTCATGAGCCTTAATGAGCTAAAATAAGTTCTTAGCGAGCTTGAGCTCAAGCATAGTAAAAACTCAACAAGCCGAGTACTAGTCGCGTTGATCAAGACTTGAGTCAAGTTCGAGCTAGTTCACAAGCCTTAACGAGCTAAAAAAATTTTACTCCCTCAGCCCCTTTTAGGTGTCCCCTACGAAAAGACGTGCAATTTTTAGATCGAAAAATTAATTACTTCCATTCACTATTTTCTCACTTCTTTGCATCTTTTCGTACAGGACACTTAAATAGGGATGGATTATACATTAGTGTTCACATACATGTTTTTAGCTACACTTACCATTTTTATTAGTACTATTCTTCGTTTTTGTATACTCCTAACGTTCTAATAAAAACTCTTTAGGTTTGTATGATATTCATTTTTAATAGACATGTAGTTTCAAATATTGTAAGTGAAAAATTTCTTAAACTGAACAAGAACATATACGAGTAATATCCATTTTAAGTCTTATATATGCCCAGCTCACGAGCCTTATCAAGCGGGCGAGTTCGGCTTGTTTACTGAAAGAGTTGAATGTCTAGCTTGAGCTCGTTTACTCAATTAATTAGCTGAGCCAAGCGCCGAGCATCTTGGTTCCTTTGTAGCCCTACTGCCTAACCACAAGGCTACGGCCGTTGAGTCTTAGAAAAACAAACAGAAGAAACTGATGACAGTTTGTGATAATTTTGCAATGGCAGCACAAGATTCGACAGCAGGGTGAGTACGAGTCCCTATTCAAAGACTTGATGGTGGGTTTCGGAAGCTGGGAATTCGATCCGATGGAACTGGAAAATCCGTTTCCACACAACGAGGGTGTTGTGCAATTGTGGCAAGGCCGTGAAGACAAGCTCGTGCCGGTTGAACTTCAACGATTCGTCGCGGAGAAGCTGCCTTGGATCAAGTACCACGAAGTCCCTGATGGTGGTCACTTGATCATTCACGACAATGGCTTGTGTGAATCTATTTTCAAGTCACTTTTGCTCAAACAAAAGCCCACTTTTATGTAGTTTGGTCATTGTTAAGATCAATCTACGGGGCTTCCAACTCAGAATGTTCTGCTATTATGGTCATTGATAAGTTGTTTGGTTTTGGGGGATGTTTTTAACTATTGGAATCTTGATGTTGTTTGTTAGTTGTGGTTTTTTGCTTCATGAAGTTGGTGATGTTGAACATAAACAAGTGGAAAAAAAAAAAAAGAACTAATATGTTATTCACACAGGCAAAGTGAGAACAGATCATCCACAGAATTTTTGCAGGGTTCATTTCGGGTCCTGCAAAGATGATCCATAGAATAGGCGGTTCGAATAATCTTTGAGGGACCCGAAATGAGCCGCAAAAAATTAAAATGCAAATTCCAAAATTAAGCTCCCAAACCCCCCATAATTAATGAAGAGATATGGATGGGCCAGCCTTGAGTTCCGGATTAATGGGGCTGACTTAACAAATTAATTGGTTTGACGTCAAACTTCAATTAATCAAGTGCAGTTTACAATTTGATCATGTTAACTTTATAGGATCGAAAGCTCGTAAATCACATAAGACTTACACGTACGATTGAAGCGCAGCGGAATTAATTTGCTTCTAGCTTTTCACGATCTGAGGCCCGCTCTACAAGCACCGATTACGTTCACGAACACCGTCCTTTCCTCACGTCGGGTAGAGGAGACTACCAGAGTCTGCTCTTGATCTCCACACCGCAAATCCTAGAGTTCTTAGATGGAAACCCTAGAGAGAGAAGATATTTCGCAGGAGAGTATTTTCTAGAGGAGAAGGAGAGATGAAACTCTAACTCTTTGTTATTGTGTGTATCTCCAAATATCTGCAGGACTGAATTTATAGAATAGAGTCCAAGAGTTCAAAGTCTCCTAATAGATGTAGGTGATCTATTATATTTGAACTCTCCTAACAGATAGAGATGAGGAGTTTGTCTCATCCTTCTAACCAACTCAATCACATAACCCATGTGGACGATCCATGTGGGTTGGGTCCGGTCATGAACCGACCCATTTTTCTAACATCTCCCACTCGTACACATTGGGCTTTAAGGAAAAAATCTCATCCATGTCAATCCTATCAATTCTCTCTTCATACAGGAAATGAGGCGTGCGACCGACGAGAAAGAATCAAGCAAAATAGGAGTACTATATTAAGCTTCCATCAAACTAACATGGAACATCACTCCACAAGATCTCGTCATTTCCCTAGACAAAACTAGCCACATTGGATCGAGCATCTCCAATCCCTCTTGAGTCCCAGCTCAGAGCTATGCTCAACCCCTTTGCGTTGGTGTGCTTCCAATTTCAAAATTATGTTTCATTTTGATATACTGTATATAAAAGGATAATAACTTGTGCCGGCACAAAGCACAACCAACCGCATAAATGAATGTGATGCTAGAAAGTCTTCCTTGAGCGCTCATGTCATTCCATGTTAACCTTGCTGCTTTCCCAGTCATGCTCCATGGGACCCTGACATTTCGTGGCCTTAGGTAGTCAAGCTAGAGTAGCAACACAAAGTCTCTACTTCATGACATAGTCTCAAGTCAAATAAGGGTAACGAGTAGTCATATAAATGACTCTTAGAGCCCACACAGTAATAGGAAAGGGATCCACGCTGTCACGACCCAACCCGACATGATATGGATCAATGACCGACCAGTGTAATTAAGTCACCTTAGGTCTAAAGTTGTAAACAGTTAAGAGAAGATTTATTTAAAACCCTTCATACTAGTTGCCAAAAGACTTAGGTTTTGAGATTTCAAATGTAGCTTCCTTTTTGTTTTTTTGTTTTTTTTTTTTTTTTTAAAAGTTACCAACTTTCATATTACAAAATATCCAGAGTTCTAACATGCGGATGCAAAAAGTCTTGCGAGTACATAGATTATACAACTTAAGTTGACATAGACCGGGACAAACCGGCTAACAAAAACTATCCTATATAACAGATCTTAAGCACAACAGCACATATGAACATATATATATACAACAAAAGAACTTCAACTTGAGGAGAATCTTAGCCCATCTACGGCTGCTGACCTGAAAAGGGTTGTTTTGAAAATTCATAAGCTAAAGCTCGTGTGAAACATGACATATCGTACTCAAAGCTTAATTTGAAAAACTTCTTGAGAAAATAACAAGTTCTTTCTTCCGTTCTCAAAACCATGCATCCTTGTTATGTCATGGATTCATCAACCCAAGTTAAATCGATAACATGGAATTTTATCATTTACAGGTTTAAGTAGAAAACCTTCTAGATATGCAAGATATCATATTATCTTTCTGTTCGTCAATTTCATGCATCTTTCATGAACAAGTTTCAATCAGAAATCTAGAGGAGCTACCTCTACATAAAAGGGAATGACGTCAAACCATCAGGATATCTGATCAATATCCTCCAACCTTATTACTCCAATTCCACTTTGTCTTTTTACCGTCCTCAAGTAGGGACACATGTTCAGATGCATCGACAAGAAAATTACATATTCCTTTTCAGCATTACTTCATAAGAAATTCCTTTTTCATTATAACATGCAAAGGTGATTTAGGCATTAAAAACAAGCATAGTAAAGACAGTGCATGTTTCACCTCTCGTCCTGCCGACGCAGCTAAGGCACGTGTCCTACTGGTTCACCCTCGCACACCCGAACCTAAACATAAAGTAAAACCAAAGTCAAACATCGACCAACTAAGACGTTAAAAGTCAAAAGAAAAGAAATTAGTCAAAAAGAATAAGTATGAAACTATAATTACTTCTCAGAGGGTAAAATAGTCTATTAACCCTTAATATAGAAGACTCAAACTATTTTAATCAACTTAAAATGAAAAATCAGATCCAAAAGTAAAAATTCAAAGAAAATTAATTTAAAAGATTAACTTCACCGGTTAATACAAGAAAATGGTAGTTTAGGCACAAAATGGCCCTAAGGGCAAAATAGTAACTTAAACTCCCTTTTTTTGTTGTAAATACTTTGGTACATGCCACACTATGCCAAATCTTGTGCATGCATGATTTTAGGATAGTAGAAAACTTATTCAGTCGATAGGAGGTGTCGGGGTTCGTTTTTGGTATCAAACGTCCATTTATCGCCAAACGATGTACTCGACTTAAGTAATCAATTTAAAAATTCAAAATACAACTTAATATAAAGAAAAGAATAAAACAATAAGACATGCAAGGTCACAAGAAATTTGTATACATATAATAAAATTTTAGACTAGTTTTAAAACCGACAGCATAACGGCTTAACCAAATGCAATATCATAATTTATTTGCGACTAAAAACTAAAATTTAGGTTCTGATCTTAAAAGTAAAATGTTCACTTAAATCATAAAAATTCGGAGAAAATTAGTTCATAATACAAAATTTCACAAAAATGACTACAAACTACTCAAAATAGGAGAAATTGCTACCTTTTAACAAAAAGAGTAGAACTCACTCATTTTTAATCCAATCAAAGTAATACTAGTCCCCAAAGTTAACTAATCCATAGATGCAACTCCAGAAAAAATAATATAGTGACTCTCTTTACAAAACAAAAGCATAAATCTCAAAACAAAAGGGGTATTTCCAGATTCGTCCTACACTGGACAGCTTGCAGAAAAAAAATCATAACTTATTCATTTTAAATCCGTTTCAGTTGATTCCAGCGGCTAAATCTTCCCAACAAAAAGATCTACAACTTACTTGAAGAAACCCGGTAAAAATTCGTAGCTTAAAAGAGTCAAAAATGGCAAAAACTGAAGCTCAGAAAATCTGTCTTAGAACTACAACATGTCTTAGCATCCCTTTTGGCTTGCATGCAAACCAAATCAGTTAAGATTCAACAAAATAAGAGAGAAAACAGAAGATATAAACTGTACCTAAGCTTTTTCTCTCTCTTCCTAAGCTCTCTCTCTCACTCTCGGACTTCCTCTCTCTCTCTACAATTTCTTTTCTTTTGTTTTGCTTTGAAAAAGCATCACAAGTCAATCAGGTCAAGCCTTTTTATAGGCAAGTGACATGTTAGTGGATTTAGACAAGTGTCCTTGATTTGGACATATGTCATATATTCCGGCCACTTGGCCATGCAAAATTCAGTGCGTAGGCGCGCGCGCCTACAAAAACTGTCCGGGATTCGATCTCAGAAAAATACCAAATTCGCACCGTAGACTAATTAGAAAATTTTAATTATCGTTCTACTCTCGGAATTTTAAGGAAAAATTCAAAACCTCGAAATTTTAATTCAGCAGGCCTTTCGACTTCAAAACGTGCTTTCGGCCTGATTCGCGGTCGATACACAATGCCAGTCAGAATCGGGTGACGTTCTACTTTCGATACTGAATTCCTGAACTAGTTCAATTTAAATCGTTCGGAAATTATTTCTAAGCTATCCGCAAGGTCGTCTGGAAGTACCGTCGAATCGTCAAGACGAGTCGTTTCTATAACCCTTAAGTCGACGAGTGACCGAAATCTTCTTAAAAAGATTAATTAAACGACTAACTTATTCATTATTCGACAACACCTAATCGTAATCGTATTATCTGGGTGAGAGTCCTCACACACGCTATCACTCCTCTAAGTATGGTCGACAATAGCACATGTGGTATGATTCACATGCTACGGTAGAGTAATCCATAAAGATTGTGTCACTCCCAAAAATACCGTACAGACATAAGTACAATCGCTACTAAAAGCGCCTTACTTGAGACTCTCAAATTTGTCGCATGCACTGCGCCTTATCTAGATCTCCATCTGGCTCAATCAAAAAAAGCTACACAGACTCTGTGTTCGGTCAAGAGTGACCTCATCTTGGTCCAACCAAGGCGACAATACTCTAAACACAATATAAAGAGTATAATTATGTCTCATCTCGCTCGCCCATCAGCGCCAAGGTAGGTTACCGTGTGAGATGGTCAACCTTATGCCTTTTGACACACAATTGTAAGTGCATAACAATTTAAATGCAACATAATTTTTATTATCAGAATCAACTCGAATATAAAAATCAGTGCATAAACAATAAATATCCAAAGGTGTCTCAATAAAGCATAAACAACTCAAATCCTACGTAGTCCCAGACTATTAACATGGCTCTGAAAGACATCCCTTGCTATAGGCTTAGTCAAGGGATCAGCAACCATACTGGTCGTGGATATATGCTTTAGGACCACCTCTCCTTGCGCAACCATATCTCGAATGTAGTGAAACCGAATATCAATGTGTTTGGATTTTCCATAATATTTGGGATCCTTAGTATAAGCAAGAGCCGCCATACTATCACAATATAGAGTCACAGGCCCACTAGACTTAGGCCTTGTGTCAAGGCGCTGTAAGAATCTTCGCAACCAAACAGCCTCTTGGACCGCTGAAGAACAGGCTATGTACTCAGATTCCATTGTGGACAATGCGATACAAGTCTGTTTCTTACTGCACCAAGAAATTGCTCCACCTGCAAGCAAGAATGCATATCCTGAGGTAGATTTGCGCTCATCTATGTCACTACCTCAGTCTGCATCACTGTATCCTCGTAAGCATCCGTCTCCACCTTGATAGCAAAGCATGTAATCTGCAGTGCCTCGCAAGTATCTAAGTATTCTCTTCACAGCCTTCCAGTGAGCAAGTCCAGGGTTACTCTGAAACCGACTGACCAACCCTACTGCAAAAGAGATATCTGGTCGAGTACACAACATAGCGTACATCAGACTCCCAACCGCCCTTGCATAGGGGACTCGAGCCATTGCCTCCTTTTCTATATTAGATTGAGGGCATAAAGCAAGACTCAAGGTGTGTCCCTTCTCGATTGGAGTGTCAATGGGTTTGGAATTTTGCATTCGGAAACGCTCAAGAACTTTTTTAATATAGGTTTCCTGACTCAAACCAAGAAACCTTCTTGAGCGATCTCTAGTGATCTTAATTCCAAGTACAAAATCTGCCTCACCCATGTCCTTCATCTCAAAGTTTGAAGACAGCCACTCTTTAGTGGCGACAATCATCTCTATATCATTCCCAGCTAAAAGAATGTCGTCAACATATAAAGAGAGGATAAGAAAACTTTTCTTGGACTCCTTAACATAAACACAATGGTTTTCTTCAATCATCGTAAACCCATTAGAAATAATGGCTCGATGGAATTTCAAATACCATTGTCTAGATGACTGCTTCAGGCCATAAATAGAACGTTTCAGCTTGCAAACTTTGCGCTCATGTCCCTCAACTTTAAAGCCTACTGGTTGATCCATATAGATCTCCTCATCTAATTCTCCATTGAGAAATGCAGTTTTAACGTCCATTTGAAAAAGTTCCAAATCCAAGAATACGATAATAGCTAGAATGAGGCGAATAGAAACTATTCTCACCACCGGGGAGAAAGTCTCATCATAGTCTATACCCACTTTTTGGGTAAAACCCTTCGCCACAAGACGGGCTTTATACTTGTCGATTGATCCATCTACCTTGCGCTTAATCTTTAAGACCCATTTATTACCAATGGTCTTACGCCCAGGCGGAAGATCTACCAACTCCCACACCTGATTTTTGCCCATAGAACTCATCTCGTCCTCCATAGCAGCTAGCCATTCATTACATGCAGGAGAAGACAAAGCCTCATTGTACGAACTAGGCTCATCTTCCTCTTCAGGAGCACACATGAAAGATTCCCCTTCAATCTCAAAACGACGACGAGGAATACTTTCACGATGACTCCTACGTAGGGGAGGATCTTGAGAATTAGTAGTCTCTAGTGGAGTACTCCCACTAGGAGGCAAGCTACTCCCACTGTTCTCGGCGACCATAGGATGAGGATTTAAACTCCCACCCTCGCTGAGAACAGGTGTAACTTCCTCTGATTCACACAACTCATAAAGATTAAGATCTCCCCTCACGTCACCTCTGCTTGGAAACTCATGTTCAATGAAATTCACATCTCTGGACTCAATTTCAGTCAATCCACCATCAGGTTGTTCGCATATCATCACATACCCTTTCGAGTGTTCAGGATACCTTATAAAGATACCCTTTTTGCCTCTCGGATCTAATTTTCCAAGCTGCTGTGAAGGAATGCGCACATAACCTGCTGACCCCCAGGGTCTCAAATGGTCAAGAACTGGCTTCCTGCTTGTCCATAACTCATATGGTGTAGAAGAGACTGATTTACTTGGCACACGGTTAAGGATGTAGGCCGCACTCAATAGAGCATCTCCCCAAAAACTAATTGGAAGATTAGCATGCGCCATCATCGACCTAACCATATCTAACAGTGTACGATTCCGTCTCTCTGCAACACCGTTTTGTTGCGGAGTACCTGAAATTGTTAACTGTCTTTGGATACCTTTATCTTCACAGAGCCCTTTAAAATGCTCAGATAAGTATTCACGCCCGCGATCTGTCCTCAGAACTTTTAGGGTTCTTTCTTTTTGATTCTCAACTTCGTTAACAAATCGAATGAAGCAGTCCAATGCTTCCGATTTATGAGAGATCAAATAGACATAACCATATCGCGAATAATCATCTATAAATGTGATAAAGTAGGTACCACCATGTCGAGCCCTAACATTCATGGGTCCACAAATGTCTGAATGAACTAGCTCTAGTGGACTTGTAGCTCTTACTGCCTTACCGAATGGTTTTCTTATCGCTTTTCCTGCCATGCATGACTCACATATTGGTAGGTTGACTTTAGCGAGTGGACCTAAAAGGCTCTCTCTAGCTAACCTAGTCATCCTATCTTGGCCAATATGGCCTAACCTGGCATGCCATTTCACAGAACTAGAAACAACATCATCATCGGGAAAAGCCATGAATGCATTATTATTCAAACCATCCAAATCCAAAACATAGAAACCACCAGAAATAAATCTATGCCCAAACGGCTTATTACCTAGGTAGATGGAAAAACCATCTTTGCTGAAATTAAAGGAAAATCCTAACTCAACTAAAGCTATAACTGATATCAAGTAATGTCGAACTCCAGGCGCATAAAGTACATCATAGAGAATAAGTGTGCGACCACTTTGCAACTTCAGCTGATAAGTGCCAACTCCTAGCACATCTTCGGCTGAACTATTCCCCATAAAGACACTCTGGCTGCCAACAGGAATCCGGCGATACTCGATAAATCCTCATCGATCTCGTGCTACATGTTTTGTCGCTCCTGTGTCAACAATCCAATTAGGATCAGTATGAGCAACCAATACATGAGAGCAAACTAAGCAATCTGTGCGAGAAATAGGGTAAGATGGTACCTTCTTCGGCTCAGTGCAATCACGAGCGAAGTGTCCCATCTTCTGACAATTGTAGCAAGTCACTTTAGATTTATCCTTCTTGCCTCCTCTCTTGCCTCTGCGGCGCTTAACACCTTCCTTAGGCGCATTATCTCTAGCTGCTCCTTGCTTAGCCTTGCCATCTTGCCTTTTGCGCTTAGACCCAATTGTTTTGCGCTGGCCAGGTTCAACCACAAGAACCCCATTGCCTCGCATAGCATCTTGGCGCTCAGCTTCAAGCTCAAGATGACACTTCAAATCATTAAAGGTTTTAACCATTTCATTGTGTGTCATTGTGAGCTTGAAATGGTCCCATGTTTTATCAGGCAAAGACCTAAGCATAGCGAGAATCTGCTGCTCATCAGTCAGAACGTTACCGGCAGCCCTAAGGTCGCGTATCATAGCCGACATAACCCTCAAATGTTCAGGCATGGAATGTTGGGGGTTCATTTTATAACTGTCGAACTTCAATGTTAACGCGCGCAACCTAGTTACCGTTGTGCCACTAAAAGCAATTTTCAGCTGGTTCCACATTTCTTGGGCAGTAGCGCAGTTTTCAAACTCGCCAATCAGATCATTATGCATGCTGGCTAACATAGTAAAGCGCGCACAACGGTCTTTCTTGACCCAATTTTGATAAGTTTCCATGTTTCGGCGGTCTTGGGCAGTGGTCCTCTCTTCGGGGACAGTCATGGTATTGGTCAAGGTTTCAAGTACTTCTTGCTCATTAAGGAGATACTGAATTTTCTTGTGCCACATGTCATAGTTTTTTCCATCCAGTTTCTCTCCCTTAACAAGATCAGCAACAATAGTTTTCGAGGCCATTTCACTACATTTATTTGCGCATTGGAAATATTTAGCACATTACAATAATTTTATCCTAAAACCCTATTAAGCAAATAATGATTTTAACCATGGATAGAGATCGAAAATCTGCAATGCTCGTAATCATCACTCCAACACATGGTGTAAATCATTATTTCTTAATCGATTTTTAGACAAAATTTCCAATGAATCAATATAACAGTAAGAGGATGGGACTAGTTATTTTAAGTCCCTAATTAATATTTTATGCAAGAATGGGAGACAAAAATATTATACAAACACAAGTGCAAAAATTCACCCCCTAACAAATAAAAAACAAATGAGGGTGTTGCACTTATTCCATATAATAAGTTTGTCTCCGGTCTCTATCATCAATGAGAGCCCATCTCCAAACGCATACAAATATTAATTCCTTCAATTGACCATCCATGCCAACATGTAACAACACATAATAGGTATAGGCATAGATGGTTCCACCACAGTCTCCTTCTAAGAAGATGGGTAAAGCCCAATTACTAAGGGTATAATTGTTTGCGCCGTAACGCAGCAATAAACAATCAGTACACGAGAATGCATGATAAACTTAATTACATCAAGTTTTTTTTTTTTTAAATAATGCAATAGGATATACATCGCATATATCAGTCCCAAAAAAAACGAGAAAAGCAAATCAGTCTCATAGTCTTTGCCATCTAATCGGTTTTACCAAATCACAAAGATTTGGAATTGCTTTGTCAAACATATTAGTCACACTGGCCAAGTTTTTTTCCATAACTTTATCGAAACAAAGACCAACAGTGGTATTACCCTTCAAAGCCCAACAAGTTTGTTCCATTAAAAGAAAACTGATTGCAAACTGATTGCAAGTTTTTTTCTTTCGAAACTGATTGCATAATTGAAACTCTTTAATATGGATTAAAAACCACTTGGCAGTAGACTTTTGACCCCAAAAAACGGTGCATGAATAAGCACCCAGCAGTGCTCTGCCGCTCATCAATCGGCGCACACGTAACCGATTTAAACATAATTATCAGAGGCTTAATAAATCATCACAGAACATCAAGCAAGGACCAGATCTGATTCTACTTTCTCACTATTGCATCCGAAAACATAAAACGGAAAACAAAAAAGAACGACGTTCATGCGAGAGCGAGCCGTAAAGGCTCTGATACCAATGTTAACTTTATAGGATCGAAAGCTCGTAAATCACATAAGACTTACACGTACGATTGAAGCGCAGCGGAATTAATTTGCTTCTAGCTTTTCACGATCTGAGGCCCGCTCTACAAGCACCGATTACGTTCACGAACACCGTCCTTTCCTCACGTCGGGTAGAGGAGACTACCAGAGTCTGCTCTTGATCTCCACACCGCAAATCCTAGAGTTCTTAGATGGAAACCCTAGAGAGAGAAGATATTTCGCAGGAGAGTATTTTCTAGAGGAGAAGGAGAGATGAAACTCTAACTCTTTGTTATTGTGTGTATCTCCAAATATCTGCAGGACTGAATTTATAGAATAGAGTCTAAGAGTTCAAAGTCTCCTAATAGATGTAGGTGATCTATTATATTTGAACTCTCCTAACAGATAGAGATGAGGAGTTTGTCTCATCCTTCTAACCAACTCAATCACATAACCCATGTGGACGATCCATGTGGGTTGGGTCCGGTCATGAACCGACCCATTTTTCTAACAGATCAAAACAAGAAAACCACTTTCGCCAATCACACTCCACATTTTGCTTTGTGAGGGGTCAATCCCAATTTGTTTCAGAGAACTTCATTAAAATTGAAAATTAAGCAATGCCTTTTGCAATTTAGTAATTTCTTACAAATCTCACTCGAAAAGTTTGTCCTTTAATTCTGAAAATTACACACAATACAAGTACCAAATGACTAATTTCGGGATTCATTTGTATGAAAGTGGAATGAAAATATCATTTTCTTAAAAAAAAAAAAATTGTTGAAAGAAGTATAAGGGGAAGTGTGAATATGGAACAGTGTAATTTGCATGTTATTTAAAGAGCATCATTACACATGACTTAGTATTAATTAACAAGATCACCGTGCAATCTTCGACCCAATTAATGTTCATTCGTTGGTCATTTATGATTATGATATGAAAAGCTGAAAATAGAATTCTCACATAGAATGTTCAAGAAAAATGATATCTCACCTATTGATCAGTTGCCCACGTTTTTAGACCTGAAATGTCATCTTTTAAAAGTTAAAAAATGTCAAATATTTTTTGTTTTATTTTATTTTATTTGAGGTCATGGCCAGTGAGCAGGGGCTTAGTCAAGAGGGTACAAAAATGACAAGGTAGGAGAAAATGGAATAACCGCTCAAGCCTTAAAGAATTGAGGGCAAGTCTCCCAGACCAACATTCCATACAAATAAAGAATTTGACACCCTAGCTAATTTGGTGGGCCAAACATTAAGGCTCTATTTGGTAACTTGTCAATTTTTTGTTTTTTCATTTATAAAAAACAAGTAATGAGTTTTTGTTTAGTTAATAAAAAAAATAAAAACAAAAAACATATATGTCTGGTGACCATAATAGTTTTTGTTTATTTATTTTTTGGGCTACCAAAAGTGTTTTTAAAACAAATAAAAAATGCAATTTTTGTGTTTCTAGAATTTTCGTAAACCAGTGGAATTGATTATGTATTTTGTAAATAAAAATAGTAATACAAACATGTTTATGGTGCTTGTTTAAAAAAATATCAGAAACAAAAATACCAACAAAAAACCAGAAATAAAATTGTTTCCCAAATAGAGTCTAAATTAAAAGTGATTGGTCAGTTAATTACATCAAGTAGTTGGGGGTATTGTATGAAAGTACCTTTATGAATATTATATGAAGCTATATTTGCATTAGTTAACAAATAAATTATTTATTCAACACTATAAATTAAAAAAAAAAAAAACTGAGTACGGCAACTGGTCAAATCTAGGAGCACCCACGTTTGACTCTTGAAGATTTTTACTGTGTTATATTACAAAAACTATTAAAAGTGGGCTCACAATTTATGTGTCAGAGAGTTTTTAGGTATGGCATGAAAAAGTGGTCCATTTGGTATTTTTAAGACATAAGGGTTCTCCTCTCAAAAATATATATTTTCTTTATTTATTAAGCATGTACTTCTGTGCCTGTTGTTTTCATTTTGTATGTATCTTTGACATTCATAACATGATAGTAGTATTTGTTTGGAAAACATCACAAAGTGTCTTCAAATTTCGTCATTTTTTTTTGTCAAGCGGAAAATCAAATTTTGTCATTTTCAAGTAGCAAAACTCTTGGAGAGATGCTCCCATGCTAACAAAGCTCTCTTTCTTAATGTATCTCTAATGTTAAATTTTCAGTTCTAGTACCTGGGGCGCCGGGGGCATGCATGCCTCAACCTGCTCCTCCTCAGAAGCACATTTGTTTTGAAAAAAGAGTAACATTACATCCCTGGGGCGCCGGGGGCATGCATGCCTCAACCTGCTCCTTCTTAGCAACACATTGTTTTGGAAAAGAGTAACACTACATCCACCGACAGGGGGAGTCAGTGGCCGGCCACCGACTGGCGTGTAAGGTCCACTACGGGCCCCGCATGGATAATCCAAGTTGTTTAAAAAAATTCCAAGTCAGCTTATGTGAGGATCGGCTCAATCCGATATGTATAGATGCTCGATCCAAGCTTCCCATTCTTGAAAATAAAAAAATCTAATCTTTCCATTTTTTTAGAATTTTCAAGAATGAGAAGCTTGGATCAAGTATCTACATATATCGGATTGAGTCAATCCTCACGTAGGCCCACTCGGAATTTTCTTTTAAAATTTTTAAACGGCTTGAATAATTTGTATGAGATCCAGAATAGGCCCCACATGCTAGTCGGTAGCCTGCCACCGACTCTACTGTCGGTCGACGTAGTGTTTTCATTTGAAAAATCCTAGTCTCCATTAACATAAGAGAAGGAAAAACTTTGGGACATGCCTAGCTAGCTAGGGACATTGTAACTTTCCAGCTTTAGGGACAAACTTCACGTGGACTGTAATCGATTTGTAACAAATACTAGTACACTTTCTGACATCAAAAACATGCTCTTGCTTGTCTAATTTTCCGTCCACTCTCCACAGAAAAGTTCCTCCATGCATTTTTGGTTTTGGTAAAATAATTACTAGTAAGATCAGCTAGCAGTGGAAGTTTTTTCAAATTTTTTTTTTGGTTATTGATTTTAGCACTCCAAAAATTGATGGAGGGGCTCCAAAACGACGTCATTTTGTGTATCAACACAGTTCAGTTTTGGAGCCCCTCCATCAATTTTTGGAGTGCCAAAATCACAATTCTTATTTATTTATTTATTTATCCTTTTGATCGGAGAGTGATTATTTAATTAGATGCAGAGATATTTTAAGACCCATACATACATATATATATATATATATATATATATATTGTATCGGAAGTGTGAGTTTTAAGTTTGAGCTTCCTCCAAATCATCTTTTTAATATCCAAATCTAAAAGAATTAAAATAAAAAAAAGGTTTTCAAAAAACTAGAGGAGAAATTCACGGTTTTTGTTTCAGCCGGAACAAGAGGGATGCTTCTGGGGGATCCCCAATTTATTAATTAATGACTTATCAAAGCAAATTAGTTACTCAGTTTAGTAGTACTAATGATGAGATGATAATCGAATATTCTCTGTTTTTGGTAGTCCATATGATATTCCCTCGGAGTACCATTTCCTCGTGTAAATTGGCATAAATTCCATTGATGTTTTACTATTGAGAATAAATTCTTCACGCCGAACATTTGTTTTCTCCAAATTAATTGCATTGTGACACATGTTAAAACAGTGGTTTCAATTAATAAAATATGGCGACGTAGCGTAATGCAATTGATTTGGCGGAAACAAATGTTTACACCGACGGTATAAAAAATTTATTCTCTTTACTACTAGCATTAATGGTCCGTATGAAAGGGATAGCTAATTAATTAGTAATGCCGACAATAAATATCTCAAACACCATTAAACTTTTTGGTGATTAATGATAATAAAATAGCACCAAGATAACAAATAATTAAATGCCATTAAACTTCAACTATTTTCTTATAAGATTCTACTAATATAATCCGACAATCCAGCAAATACGGATCGGATCTAAGTTAGAACACGCCCTTGATCAAAAAGAGCATTGTATGTAAAATTTTCGTTATGGTACATCATTTGTCGCTGTAAATAAATTTGCGAGTAAGAACCAACACGCGCACATCTCATACTTTACATTATGCATTTCCAAGGCTCTTCTAACATGAAGGTTTGAAGTTCAACTTTGTCAAGTGTGAGGCGTTGTTCATGTGATAATTAAGTTGTTCTCCAGACTATAATCATGTATACCTCGCATTTTGGATTCTTCCGATATAAGTCAAAATATCAAAATAAAAATAAAAATAAGTAGGGACAAAAAGAATTCCAATAAGCATTGGCAGACCTATAATTTTTTTCCCCTAGGGTGCCAATTTAAGAGAAGTATTTTCATGTGTAAATGTTCTAAATATATTGTGTAACTTTTTAGTATAATAAAATAATTATATCTACATGTAGTATAAAAAATATATATATTCTACATGATATTATTAATTTTTTGTTTGACTATCGCAACGTCAAAGTGTGCTTATTTTCGTCTATGAAAGAAATTAAGAAAATTTCACACAACAATGTAAAATAACTTCAAATTCTAACTAAGTTAAACCAACATCATTTAACCAACTAGAGCTAGCTCAGTTGGCTAAGACTCTTGCATCTCACTAAGAGGAGGTCAGGAGTTTGAGTCTTCTCAACTGCATGTGAGTGTACCCTTAGAGGACTTTTCTTTATTTCTTTGTTTCTACCCTATAATGGGACTTGGGCAGGCTGCCGTCCCTTCAAGGGACAGCTAAGGGGGCCCCGCTCCGGTCTTCGCCCGACGATTGAAAACGTTTACTTCGTAGAGCTCATCGAGTTCAACAAATATATAAAAATAATCAGTTCAATCGAATATCGTTAAGTGCCTAATCGAAACATTTTTGTCTTGAAAAGAATGGATCCGAAACACTGGATCAAATCTACTGGAGCCCATTATTGGCAAGTTATATGTGTTTCGATTAGGCACTTAAAGATATCCAATTAAAATGATTTTTTGCATATTTGTTCAACTCGACGAGCTCTACGAAGTGAACGTTTCTGATTCTTCAGACCAAGACCGGTGCAGGGCCCCCTCGGCCGGGACAGCACTCTGCTGTCTCTGAAGGGACACAAGCGCCCCCAAGTCCCCCACACCCCCAAAGTCCCCCATAATGGGCTTATTTCTTGAATTGATTAAGTTGTTGGGCTTTGTTGTCTAGTGAACTCTTACAACTGATGTAGTGTCCCGAATTTGTACTTTGTTCTTCATATCTGATGTAAAAATAATCTTTTCTATCGATTGAAAAAAAAATCATTTAAATTTTTAGAGATTGCTATTCTAATTATATCATATAACACATAATGATTAGTTATATTTAAAATTTTAATTTTTTTGGGGGTGGGGGTACACAGCTTCGCCATTGTCAATAATTGCACAGGAAAGACTCTCTAATAGATAGAGATATTAGTATTTTACATACAGTTTCTTTTAGATACATTTTAAATGTTATTTTTTACATGCTACAATATTGGAAGCATATAAGAGATAAATTTTTAGAATCTTACTCCATCTTTCTCAAATTGCTAGTCGATCAATTTTCACTATTTGAGACCTCTCAAAAATTGTCCATATCTTTGAATTGATATTGTTTTTTAAATCTAATATGAATCTTATTTGATAGGTATCAATTAGTTTTATTGAACGAATTTTCAAAATCATAGAAAATGTTGTAAATTGTAAAATATAGATAATTGTTTGAGTGACATAATTGCAAAAAAGAGAGGATGGAGTTGGTAATTTTAAGGGCAAATCACTAAATCGCTCCCGAGATTTCTATAAATTTCTTATTGCCCCATCACATTTGACAAATTATGAATTACCCCCTTTTGCATAACAAATTACCCCATGTCGTGATGTAGCTGCTAGTATGAGTGTAAATGAGCCGAGCTGAGCTTCGGCGAGCTTGAGCTCGGCTCGTTTGCTTAACGAGCCAAAAACTCGAGCTCGGCTCGAGCCTTAACAAGCCGAGCTTAACCATTTACTAAACTAGCCTCTTTAATCGAGTCGAGCTTCCTTGAATGAGCCAAGTTTTTGTCGAATGAGCCGAGCCCCACTCGGCTTGTTTAGTAAATGAGCCGAATACTCGAGCTCGGCTCGTATACTAAATGAGCCGAGTCTTAACGAGTCGAACCCGCGAGCTACTCGGTTCTTTTACAGCCCTAGCTGCTAGGAAGTTCGACGAATCTATTTGACATCATCGATTATTAATTAAAATGGACTACGCTATTCTTTTTTAGCTTATGAAAGGCTGCAGATGTTTGGAAATAGTCTATCATAGACTAAAAAAAAATAGTTTGGTCTATTGTAATTAGGATTTGATGACGTTAGGCAGATTCCATCAAATTTCCTAGTGGCTGCATCACCTCAAGGGAGTAATTTGTTATCCAAATTGGGATATTGTTTGTAGAGACCCGTGAATTATTCTATTTTTTATTTAATCGTAATATGTGGGAGATCGTATTTTGATGTTGTAATGATGTTTAGAAGTGTTGGTAGCAAGTGGGGTTCGATTCAATGTCTGTCAATGAAAATTTCATCTTTTTCTTCAGCCAGTGCCCAGTATCGATACTCGTTGTCCAGAAGTTGTGTTATTTTGGGATTTTGGGGTTCCAGTACCAGTACTTGGAATCACCCAGTACCAATACCCACTATGAAATTTTTGAAAATGCAGCACGCATTTCAACCCTCTATAAATACCCCAATTTGCCATTTTTCACATGCAAACCCACGAAATAACCCTAGAAACACCCCCTCTCACCTACCCCCTCCAATCTCACTTAAATCCTTTGATTTTCTACCTCAAATCTTCAAGATTCAAGGGATTGCTACCTCAAACTCACTTAAATCTCACATTTGGAAACAAAGGGTAAGTTTTGTGTTTTTGCTCTCATTCCTTGACTCCCAATCTCGGTTTCTCTCTCTACTCTCAATCACTTGTTGATCCATGCTTATTTATCTTATTTTTGGGTTATATCTACTCTAGATCTTGTGATCCAAAGCTTAAGAGGAGCTCGTCTTGAAAGATTTGGGCTTGACCCACTTGATTCTCTTAGGGTTTTGCTCAAAACCCATTTTGGTAGGGATTTCTCTCTTGCTCTACATGTTATGCGATGATTTCGTGTGATGTAGTGTTTGATTGCTATACATGGTTCGAGTGGAACACTTTAGGGTTTGAGGATTACTTAATTATATGAAAGTCGTACTTTGTCTTGATTGTTGTGAACATGACTTATTTGTGACGTGTTGGATAGTGTTGGAATGAGTATATGGTATTGGTATTGATAGTGATGATAATGTGGTTGTTGTTGTGAAGTTGAATGTGAAATTTACTATAACGCAAGGGGTGAAAATACAGAATCGCAAGGGGTGGAGTTTATTATGACGCAAGTGGCGGAAACACAAAATCGCAAGGGGTGGGAATTCGGTGGGAGGAGTATGTGTGTGAGAATGCTTTGATACTGGTAAACGGTGTCGGTACGTGTAGTTATTGGATTTAACAATATGTGCTGTCCTTGTACTCTGATGATTTAGACCCCGTTCCGCTTTCTTTCTTAACTTTCTTTTTCAAAAAGAAGGTAATATCAAACTCAAATATAACAAAAATGAAAACTAATATTTTAAATTTTTTTTTTTGCATTGTTTAAAAGATCTCAATGAGATCTATCAAACAAGATCCATATTGGTAGAAAAATTATTTGCCTAAACACATGATTTTTTAGCTTGAAATTACCTTCATTTTCTAAAAATTTCTTTTTTAAGAAACCGGAACGGGGCCTAAGAATCGTTATTAATTTACTTCTTGCATAAAGGAGTACTTGCCAATTAGTTTGATTCACTGCGTCCATGCTTATCATCTCATTCACATATAAACTTTATACAGATTTTTCTACTAAGCTAGTGTAGTTCAACCTATCATTCTTTTTAGGTTCTAATACCGGACAATAGCTAACGTGCCTTGTGTGTTGGGATGTGAAGACATTTTGGAAGCCAACTGCATTTAGTTACTTAATCATCTTGTATTAGTCTTCTTTTGACAAAGATGAGTTTGTAACTAATTATTTCAGAAATTCCTTTTGATCGACTAAATCGTTTGTAATTTAATAACTTATTCGTATTCGTATTTAAGCTTATTTTGGGGCTAGTGTGCCAAGGTTGTAATTCTCTTACTTGGGGACTCGAATTGTAAATTAATTAGGTGGAAACTCTTTTGGGTATTATTTATGATATGCGAAAACCTTTTATTGAAATGGGATATTTAATTATGTTGAAAATCGAGGGCGTGACATTGTTTAATTTTCCAAACGTGAGGAATAAATTTGTACCTGATTTGGATATTGGACCTGCGATCTTTGAAGAGCAAGGAGTTGTATGATCTGTTCCTGCATCAGTTTCACTGTGCAGTTGCAATATTTGGTTCAGATTGGCTTCTTATACGGCTAGTACTATAAGTATGTACCATAATCTTACTTTATGTCTGAGGGGTGTGATCCAATTGACAAATATGTGTGATTTCCCCTTGAGATGTGTGATCGAGCCCCTTTTTCTTGGAGATGAGGTAATAGCTAATGAGGTAATTTTGAGTTCCAGTGGTGTGAGTTGAGGACCTCAGTCTATTGCAATATAGTGAAAAGAAAGAAGTTGCCACACCTTCGATTTTCAACATAAACAATAATAACTTTCCATAACCAAGGTCCTCGCTGTTATACAATCGTCACCCAAAAGATCTTTTCTTTCCACTGTTCCCAAATTAATTTTTACTTATTACATTTTTGGCCCAAGGGCTCCAGTTTATCAAAATACAGTGTCTGAGTCAATCAAAAAATAATAATATTTTCAATTTACAATAATCATCCTTCCAGGAATGCTCTTTCAAATCATGTGCAACATAGCTCATCATGTATACCTTTCAAAAGATTTGGTCAGCTATGCACAACAAGCACGCCATGTCAACTCCTTTAATTTGTACCTGAAAACGATAGGGTGAGCTACATTAGCCCAGTAGAAAAATCTATACTCAAATTATATGAAAATATGATGATAATGCGCACAGAGTGAATGAGTACAACAAGATGTCACAAAGAAAGGTGAGTCTTTCGTCACCAATGAGCATACCACTGCCTAGGGGATCAAGATTTAATAAGGGGGTATTCCTAACAGTTCACACATCTAACTAGAAGCAAACCCAACTCAAATCGTTCCAATTAAACCACAATAGGTCCTCGACCGTCTCTTGTCCATCGCTACGCCAATTAAAAGTTTAGATTCTCGTGTGAATACTCCATTATGCCTCAATCTATACGTATGTGTTATGATCACGCACTGACAGTATTATGGATCAACAACAAATATGTACAAAAAACCCAAAGATGCTAATGACAATGAATATATCTCATAACTGAATAATACGAGCATATCACAAAATTTTCTTTTAGAACGTAATCAGTTTATCTTGTACTCCTCAAGGGTTAGCCATTTTCCTTCTCAATTCAAGTCCGGGCATTTTGGGACCCTATGCGTCCACTAAAAACCTTTCATTCATTCCGGGCATTTGGGACCTCATGCGTCCACTAAAAACCTTTCATTCAAGTCCGGGCATTTGGAATCCTATGCGTCCACTAAAAACCTTTCATTCAAGTCCAGGCATTTGGGACCCCATGTGTCCACTAAAAACCTTTCCACTAAGCATATCCCGTTACCCTAACGTTCCAACCCATAACGATTCACGACATACTACCCGCTAGTATCGATACTTAGATCCCATGGAATCAGTACCAATGGAGTTTGAAGAACAAGAGAGTCAAGAGGACACAAATTACTACGCTACCATCCGGATCACTAAATAAGCTCACATCAACCTACTACACTCACCACAACTTTCCACATATCCTACGGTACTCCCAAATCAGCTTACGACACGTATTCCGTTTATAACAATGCTAAGATTACACTTTACAAGTATCGAAGGGATTGGAACAATCAACGAATCATTAGAACCCGAGTAATCAAGATTAGGGATGATTTAACAATGTTTAGAGTGTGTTAGAAGTGATCGGGAATCAATACAATCGACGAAGGATTAACAAAATTCAAAACTGTTTTTTGAGCTCTGGGTATCCATACCACCATATAATGTGGTATCGATACCGAACACATTAGTGACAGTACAGGGAGATGGGTATCGATACCACCATAAAGTGTGGTATGCATACCCAAAGGGTAGCACACGATTTACAGCTTTTTGATAGATTTCAACACAACGAAGGACAATGATCAAACACTATTTTTTACACCAAATAAACGCATAAACACATAGAAGAGGAGAAGAAATGCCTACCTCAAAGTTAGAAGCTTCAAATACGAGACCCACAAGCAAGCCCTAGCTCCAAAACCTTAAACGAGCCAAAATACACCTCCCCGAGCTCAACCCACGTGATCCAAGGCTCGTACCACACAAAGATGATCGATTGAAGGTCGAGACTTAAAGGTTTCAAGGTTGATTAGTGAGTTTTAGTGTGGGAGAGAGGGGGGGGGGGGGGGTGTGGGGGAGATGGGAACTTTTGTTCCTCTACGCACACCCCCACATATATATACTAGTACATTTACAAGTTACACTTGCACCCCTTCAACTTACAATTCTATCATTCAAGCCCCAATTCACATAAACTCAAAAAAATTTCATTTATTCGATATTCTAGCCTTCATAAAATCTTTAAATCATTTTAAGAAAATACGGGTCTCTACAGGAGTAGTGAGTTTATTGAGGGTGTTGTGGTGTGAGCAGAATCTTGCAATAGGCTTTACATTTCTCAGTCTTTTCTCTTATCTTCAAAATTGTTTGGTTCTATTCACTCCAATTTCAGTGGTGTACCATTGTTAAGTACTTCATGATTTTGTTGACCTGTCAATGGGGATTGTCTTTAGATGTATTTGGTGAGTTGTGTAACCTTTAAAGTCCAAGCGGCTGGTGAGTTGTTAGTAACCTTTAGTTGCGACCTATCTTTGGGGGTTGTCCCTTAATATTTTTAGTTGATTTGTGCGTGTTTCCCATGTTAGTTATCTATTATGATATGTTACCTATCCGTGAGGGGATGTACCAGGATTGAGTATCTCCCACTAGTTTTGTATGCTTATTTAAGGGGGGATGTCCCTTAACATTTGTAATATCTATGCTCGAGTTGAGTTTGGTGTGTGGCGCATCCAGTTCTCTGCCGTTGTATTTGGGCCTACCATCTCCAAAAGATGATGTCTACTTGTTTTTGCTTCTTCAAATATCTAGTGCTGTTGCTAATATTTCTCCAAAAGATTACTCCAGTTCTCTGAAATTTGTTTTGGACGGCTTCACTTCACAGCTCTTAACCATCCATTTGGCTCTTCATTAAGTGTAGCGTTGAAATACTATGAGTAATCTTCATCAAAGTTTGAAGCCTAATAACAAGCTTTAATTGTATCAAATCAGCACTCTTTATCTAAGCTATGCAACCACTTGGTGTAGGTTGGAGGTTCTGCCATGTGTTTTTTCTTCCTCTTTCTAAGTGCGTTTTAAGGCTAAAAAGCTCTAATTGTGTTTTCTCTTCCTCTTTCTTAGTCATCTAGTTCAATGTAGCCATTTGGCTTTTTTTTTTTTGAAATGTCACTTCATTCATCACCCGAAGAGAAAGATTTCATCACAAATACAAGGAGAGAACCAAAACTACCAAGTCGAGACACGAGTTACTGCTTTAAGCACACAGGCTACAGACTCTAGGACACCCTGCCGAAGCAAACCTACACTACGTGCTGAAATGTCACTTCATTTGGCTTCAGATTAGCAATTTTTCTTTCATTTTTCTTTTCCTCTTGAAATATGTTTCTTGTAGGATGTATAATCGTTTAGCGACCTTATTATTTTAAGTTAATTTAGCCAAGAATAAAATATAAATTTGTAGTTTTGAGAACCCTCCGGGGTGGTTTTGATAGTGGAATTTACCCTAACTTTTACTACTGGAATATTGAAAAAGTAGGGTGAGATATCGTGTAAATCGTATCTGAATAGATACGGAGTATTATAAGTCAAAAAATTGGGCAGTAACGACGGCCAATGAGAGACCCTCGTCGTCTTCTCCTCTCACGCGGTAGCTCATAGAGTTTCCAAAAACTCATCGCAGCAGCACTTCTCCTGGCAAACATCTTCCCCGGTAATCTCAAAATCCCACCTCTACTTCGTATTCAAAATGCCTATTTATCTACTGTATTTTTCATGACTCTCTCTCTCAGATGGTTTTCAGGAGAGCAGTTGTGATGTTGTTGGGCTGCCTCGGAATAGCATACAAGACCACAGAGCCTTCCCCTGCACCCCCAGAAAGCACTGAACCGCCACCGCCACACAAATCATCGTCATCATCTTCATCAAAGCCGTCATCATCATTATCGTCGTCGTCATCGGATGGTGATGACGTGGGCGTTGTCGGTGAATCAAGAATCAAACTCCGTGACGGAAGGTTTCTGGCTTACACAGAGAGAGGAGTCCCCAAGAACATATCCAAATTCAGAGTTATTATTGTTCATGGGTTTGGAAGCTCCAAGGAAATGAGTTTCGTGGCACCTCAAGTACACTTATCAAACCCCCCCCCCCCCCCCCCCCCCCCCCCCCCCCCCCCCCCCCCCCCCCCCCTCAATTTCTTGATTTTTGCTTTTATTGAAATCTGGGTTTTGTGTCTGGAGGGACGATTTTTTCAATTGAGAAAATAAAAGTAGGATTTCCAGATTAGGATGAGAAACCTAATTGGGAACATTGACTTCAGGAATTTCTTGGAAAAATGAATCTGAGATCCGAAAGAAGTAGAATCTTCATTTTGAGAAGCTTTGATAAATTTAATCCATGATCGTGGTTCTTCTTCTTTAGCCTATCATGTATTTATCAACGAGGATTTTGTTTTTGTGATAAATGGATATTTGAGCCAGCTTGCGCGCACATCGACTCCTGAAGTTAATCGACTCCTGAAGTTAACGACTAGGCAAACCTCCAGTTGCCCAAACGTTTGTTATGTGTGGCCCTGATGTTAACTAGGATTTTGATGGTTCTCCCTAATTCAAAGAATGGGTCTCCTAGTTCAAAGAATTTCTTGTTAGGTTGTGTTTGGAATTCGGATCATAGATTTGTGGATGAATTTTGCTGAGGCATAAGGAATGATGAAGCAAGAGTTGAAGTGAAGAAGCTAAATTTATGGATTGACTTTCCTATCATTTTCTATCTGCTGATTAATTGATCCGCAAATTCTTGATCCAAACATCGTGCTGCAAAATTCAAACAGTACATAAGGCACATGACCAGACTTTCAAACACATGAGCAGACTGCAGATATACCAACAAGTTTTAGAAATTGTGATTTTTGCTCACTTGCTGTTGTTTGATAAAAGCACCACCATAAACCATTTGTATTTACTTATCGAATTAGAGTAGCATCAGATAACAAGAAATCTTACATTGATGTAGTTTTCAGGAAATAATGGATGAGTTGGGCGTACACCTTGTGTTATTTGATCGAGCTGGCTACGGAGAAAGTGATCCAAATCCAAAGCGGTCCTTGGAAAGCGAAGCAACTGATATTCAAGAACTTGCTGATAAACTAGAACTGGGATCCAAGTTCTACGTAATTGGTGTCTCATTGGGTAATTACCCCACCTGGAGTTGCCTCACTCAATTACCACACAGGCAAGAAAACTCACTACAGAATTTATCCTTTCTTCTGTTTCATTCCAATTCCTGAATCACTGAATTGGGGGTTCTAACCTCAAAGGTGAAGTTGGAGAAATCTCAGCTATCCATTGAAGAATGAAAGGGAGAGGGAAGTTGTATAATGTTCTTCTAAAATAAAAGGAAGAGATGGGATGAGCGAGGAGTGGGCCAGAGTGGCACAATCCATAACTTTTATGCAGTGTTTGGTTTCTTAGAGTAACAGCAACAACAGAACCCATGTAGTCCCCAATCATTTGGTTTCTTAGAGTAATTTTTTAAAACAATAGAATGGTCATTCCTTGACCTTCCAATGGAATGACCATTCATCAAAATGTGTGAATTTTGATTCCATTGGTAGTGTACATTATGTCATTCAGCAAATCAATGGAAGAATGAGCATTTTAAGTAATTACTAATGACCTTTCCATTCCAGGGGACAAACACTACATTAATTTTGGACGGACGACTAGAATTTCTCCAACTTCACCACTAAAGTTCAAATTCCAAATTCAGTCAATCCAGACCTGTTTCTCACCTGTCTAAAACATATATGATTTTTCATAAAAATTCATTTTTGCAGGCTAGCAGGCGTGGCTATGGTAGTCCCAACAATAAACTACAACTGGCCATCTCTTCCTGGTGATCTGACGAAGGACGACTTCAGGAAAGGTCTTGCACAATGGGCACTTCGGGCCGCACGATATACACCTGGACTCGTACGCTGGTGGTTGACTCAAAAAAATTTCCGCTCATCATCAGTGCTTGATAAAAATCCAAGATTTTTCAGTACAAAAGACTTGGAGGTCTTGAAGAATACCCCAGGATATCAGTTACTTAGCAAGGTAACTCTTTTATCTGCTTGTAGGAAAAGGAAGATGCAAATTGTAGGGAAAGGAAACTTTTTTGGTGAACAGATATCAAAAGTTGTTTCGGGTAGATTTTTAGAAAGGTACGCACATTTCAGAAAACACCTATGTTGCATGGATCCTTCATTTTGGCGGAAGTACCCGCATTGATGTTTCCAACACCCGTATCTATTTTGACACTGGGATCCTCTACTTGTTATGATATTTACGGAAAAAGTAATGTCAAATTAGCTAGAAAAGTGAAATTTCTAGTCTCATATGGACAGGAAATAGCAAAAGCATACTGTATTTTTCTTAACCCCTTCTTATTTGAATACATTTCTAAATATAATTTACGATACATAATTTGAAAAAATTACGCAATGTATACTACAAACAAGTATTCAAGACGTGTCCCGGTACCCATACCAATTTGGGGACACATATCCGACCATCCTAAGTTTTAAGTTTAGGAAGGTCTGACGCTTAACCTTGCACCCGCACCCGAGTCCATGTAACGTAGGAAAACACCCAATTAGTTTCCATTTTGGGGCAATTGTTTTTTTACAAAATGAAAATGACGCGTAATCACATTGTTTTTCATTGGTTTTGTTTCGAAAACATGAAGAAAGAAGACACAAAGTGATTAATGTGAAAGCGAACAATTCTAGATGTTCAAGCTCTGAAACCTACTTATGAAGGAGTAGAAGTTAGATAATAGATCTTCTTAACGATGCTTCAAGAATTGGTAAACTTTATTTGAGCACCTCAACTGGTTTGGCAAATCCCTTTCCGTTGCCAATATTTTGCTCTTGATCACCATCATTTTGATTCGACGGTAGAAGATGAGACATTGTGCCAAAAGAGGATTGAGCCGACAGAGTTAAAATCTGGTAAAACGACACTATAGCGAACCAATTTCTAATAATGGCAATGTCAAAAGGACACAAACGAGTGGTGAGGTCATCAGTGAGGCAGTGAGTCTAGTAGATGCACATCTACCTACAAATATATGATGCATGGCATGGTTGTGATTGATTTTCTTACATTACAGAATAAGTTGCAACAGCAAGGTGTCTTCGACTCTCTTCGCCGCGACTTTATTGCTGCTTTTGGCAAGTGGGACTTTGACCCGCTGGAATTAGTTAACCCATTCCCCAAAAATGAAAGCTCTGTACACATCTGGCAAGGATATGAAGACAAGGTTGTGCCCTTTCCATTACAGAGATATGTTTCCAGAAAGCTGCCCTGGATTAGGTACCATGAAGTTCCTGATGGTGGGCATCTGCTAGTGTATGATAGTGATGTATGTGAAGCCATTTTGAAGTCTCTTTTGCTTGGCGAAGACCCTCCATTATATAGACCTAAACTCAGTTGATTCATCATTGTTCATATCTTTGATTATCATCTGTATGGTTGGTGACCCTAGTAACTAATTCTGATTCCTATAGAATGACAAAAAACATGTTTTTAATTGCATTTGATTGAAGAAAGCTGCAATGTTAATGATCTTCTTGTTTCTACAGTTGAAACCTTTGTGTATATACTCTAAAGGTTACATACTACAAAAGCTAACCCAATCAACTTGTTTTTATCCCTTCTCTTCTTTTCATAGTGAGAGACTGAGAGTGAAAGTATGTTTGAGCTTTTCATAATTTCATTTGAAGAGTTTGGTCCCGTTTGATTCATCAAAGTGACAATGAGAGTAACGTAACATCAAAGCGACAATGTTAGAAATGTATCAGTACGTAGTACGATTACTAATTCCATTGGACAATTAGCGAGGAGGTCATTTGCGTCAGATGCCCAATGTAGAGTATTATGCATTTCATATTGACTGGTCATATAATCTTAAGATGCCCTGCGTGCCAATTTGTGCACCGATCATACCCGTAGAACTGTTCATTTTTATGTACTTTTATCTTGCTAAAGTCCATAATGTTTTCATTTTCATATAAAATTTGACTTCTTATGAGTCTCCTTTAGTTGCTTGATGATCTTTTAAGAAATGCGATGTTGGAAATATAATCTCATCATATGGTCCGGCCCCGTTTCAGTTTCTAAAAAAAGAAATTTTTAGAAAAATAATCAAACTCAAAAATTATGTGTTTACGCAAATAATTTTCCTACTAATATAGATCTTGTTTAATAGATCTCATTGAGATATTTTAAACGGTGCAAAAAAATTAAAAAATTATTTTCTGTTTTTAATATATTTAAGTTTGAAATCAAAAAGAAGTTTTAAAAAGAAAACGAAATAGCACCGGAGTCGGTTTTCCTGCAAACCTAGGAGCAGGCTGCCGTGAGAAGGAATTCCTGCTGCCGTGAGAAGCCAAGTTGCTGCAATTTAATTCCATTGGGGGCCAGCCTTTTCCTTACCGGCACCAAGGATTCTCCTGTTAACTCACATTTTTAAGCAATAATGTTAACTAGCTCAGATACCTTTTTTTAGTGAATTCTCCCTCCGTTCCCAATTTGTTGATTTTATGTACAATTTTCAATGACTTATATCTCTCAATGTATATTTTGTTTAAAATATACAATATGAATCTTATCTGATATATTTCAATTATTTATATAAAACAATGTTTTCAAAAACATAACAAAATAATATACAATTTTTGTAGGGGGTGTTAGAGTTAGTACGGAGTCCAGAAGCTATCCATAGCTTGGGACCCTGAGGGTATTGCTCCAGCAGGAGTCGAACCCAGGACCTCCCTCATAGGGGAGAAATGACATACCAACTGCACTAGGCAGTGGTTGTCAAATAATATACATTGAGAGATATAAACAATTGAAAATTACACGTAAAATCGCAGATGATCAAGAATTTGGGACGGAGAGAGTACCTCTTTTAGGTAAAATTATCCTAATCAAAAGATTATGGATAGACTGATAGTTCCGTTAAGATTTCTTGCGTTAGAAAAGAAGTGCATTCAAGTTGGGTCTCAAACCAACTAGCGCTAGCTTAATTGGTCAGGACTATTGCATCTTACTAGGACTCTTGCATCTCACTAAAGAATCAGCGATTCGAGTCTTCCCACATGCGTGTGGGTATTCTTTCGTTGGGATTATTTTTCACCCTGATGGAGGCTTGTAGTTAGGTTAGGTTTATAATGGATGAGTTGTTGGGCTTAGTTATCTTGCGGACTCTCACACAATTGATGTAGTGTCCCGTGATTTGTATTTTATAATTCATATACATGATGTAATAATCTCTCCTATTGATTGACCCCAAAAAAATTGATTCTCTAAAACAAAACCCTAATCATCAAACAGTAGTTCGACGTGATCAATCTCAAGAAAAAGCTATGTAGTTACACGTGCTATCATTCATCAACTAATAAACATTTGTGAGATTAATGCAAGGGTTGGATAAAATTTCAAATGATAAGTTCAGAGGTTTTTGTGTGTGTGTGTGTGTGTTTTGAATGGAGGTTTTTCCATTCCTATAGTTAATAGTTCCGTTGTGAAGATAAGAGAGAGAAAATAGTCAGAGCTTCCCTTAATAAACAGGATATAGGCCGTGGAAGTTAACGGAGGACCAGGCTTGCCGGCAGGCGCAAAATGAAGAAAATTAATTTTGTTAATGGAATGGACGTTGGCGTCTCTCACGGGTTGCCACTTGTTGCAAGTGGCGAGCGCAAGTTAAGGTGCAATAAATATAAAATATTACTCCACTTCATTTAATGCTATGTTCTGAAAGAAAGTCAACAACACTATTAAGTTTCCTTTTCCCTTCCCAGCGTTTTCCTTTTCCACTTCATCTTCTAGTTCTGTGGGGACCATTTTCGATATCAAGTATTGCATTAGTAGGTGATTAAAAATCAATCCAAGCATCTAATATAAAAAATTAAATGACAAACAAATACCATGACAGGACATAAATAAAAAGAGACGTTCATAATTTAATTTTTCGCGTTATCCTACAAGTAAAAAAAAAAGTTTCTCTTACAGATCCAAAACAAGGTGATCACATGAGTAAGAAAAGAAAAGAAAATATAGGATTCAAACAAGATGAAAATCTTGTTACCCCTTATCGGTGAGTCATTTTATATTTTGGAAGATGCCATGGGGTGGGTTTGGTTTAGGGATTGTCCTAGTTAATTACTAAACAAAGTTGATCTAGCTAGATAGGACTAATATGGACATAAGAGAATAAAATATATAAATCATGTTACATGAAATAGTCATTGATCAATGTTTTCTTGTGATATTTGTGCATATTCCATATTTATTAATTCCACCTTCTATATTTATTATACCTTAACTTGTGAATATTTTGTATCCCTCGCATCTTAATTTGTGCCCGGGACATTGGTTAGCATGCATTTGCCTTGAAGAAAGAAAGCCGACTCCGACAGTGTCACAGTGGTGATAACTGCAGGATACAGGATAAATATATAGGATGAGACAAAAATACACATCCATTGCATGTGTACAGCTCTAGCTAATATCTAGAATGGTTCAAACTTAGGGGTCGGGGGGGTGAAAGCAACCCGGCCATTAGATAAGCCCAAAACATGGTATATTAAAAATAAATTTCATGTACCTAAAAAAAAAAATTCAGAATTTAATTAAGTATGCTAACAAAAGTTCTATAGCTATTAAAGGGACTATGAGAGTGTGATTCCATTTTACATGTGGCAAATTGAGTGACAATACTCAAGTGATCAACATGCTATAGTACTCCTTGCACTAATAAATGAGGATTCAAACCTCGCCAACTTCATCTTCTTTCTCCTAAATTAGTAACCCACTCCCTCCGTCCTCTTTTGAAGGAAAGATGCTAGGTGTACGACCATTCGAACACAACACTAAACACAACATCTTAATACATGTGGTCCCACACATACTTAATTAACACGCAGTGCACCTACATTTTTGTTTTTAAAGTGTTCAGCTTTGTAATTTTAACGTATTAAGGAGACATCATCATTACACCTATCACATCGATCAACTTTTTTTTTTGATCGACAACAAAATTTTGTTGAACTCGACAAATGGTACATCGAGGAGGCCAAACTCTAGAAGCAAAGAAAACTTGAATGATTGAGCAGGCCAACCTATCACATCAAATTTTACCTCCACCTTTTAAAATCATCCTCCATTTCTAACCTTTTTTTTGTAAACTCTTTATCCACCATAAACTTTCAAAGGTCTTATTGAGGGAGGAAGTAGTAGAGAGAGATTTGTCTTTTGTTAAGAGGAAAAAACAAAACTTCACATGCTGAACTTATTGTCATAGTTTGAAATGGGGGTTGGGGGAGGGGGGAATTGGCCCCACCAACCCCTATATGGTTTTGCCATAGTGATAAAGAGTAATTATTTAGTGGTCTTGGGACATTAAATAATCGAGCATCATGTAGATTAGAATATCGAGCATCACGTGTCGATGCCCCATACCACCGAAAATAAAGGCGTTTAGAAAGAGGGCAAACCAAATTAAACCAGCTACCCTAATCCCAATTTGAACGGCCATTACCATTACAAGTATGCGGGATTATTACTGTAGGAGTACTTTCAAGGGAGGTTGGGCCACCAAACATACGGAAGAGTACAAACAAGGGATCGAAACGTACTTAAATGTTTTGGCAGAGGATTTTGAACATGTGTTGCAAACGTGTCACTGAACTGGTACAAAAGTGATCAGGGTACCCCCCCAAAACTCCAACCACCCTTAAAAAAGTTGACAGTACATGCACACTCTCTGCCACCATCTTCTTTAGACCTCTCTGTGCACTATAAGAGAGAGAGAGAGAGAGAGCGAGAGAGAGCGAGAGGGAGAGGGAGAGGGGGGGACAGCAAAATGGATTTCTCGCGCCTCTAGGTTGAACTTGATGAGTTTCAGGTAAGTTTGAAGATCATTTGAATGATCAGTAGTTGATCAAAGTTTACGTTCGATTTCATGTTTTTTTTTTTTTTCAGTATTTTTAGTCGCAATTTCGTGGGTTGATGTTGTTCTTCTTCTGTTTATTGTCTAATGCATGCATTGTATCGATGCACTTCCTTTCATCCTGCCATTCTTTTGAGCTGTCCATTAGAGAGCTCAGCTCATACTTGCCACTAGGGGTGTATACGAGCCGAGCCGAGCTTCGGCGAGCTCGAGCTCGGCTCGTTTCCTTAACGAGCCCAAAATTCGAGCTCGAGCTCGGCTCGAGCCTTAACGAGCCGAGCCTTTATCGAGCCGAGCTTAGCCATTTACTAAACGAGCCCCTCTTAATCGAGTCGAGCCTCCCTTAACGAGCTTAGCTTTTGTAGAATGAGCCGAGCTCTACTCGGCTCGTTTAGTTAACGAGACGAGCCGAGCCGAGCTCGCGAGTAGCTCAGCTCACTTACAGCCCTACTTGCCACAGACAATAATTAATCATCAGTTCTTCCCCTTTACATCCCCACAAATTAAAATTCACTTTTGTGTATCTCTTTCACTAGTAACAGTAGGACCCACAACATTATTAATGATTCCATCATTACTGACGTAACATCTTTTTCACCAGTAACGGTAGGACTCACAATATTATTTAGGGATTCCATCGTCACTGGTGTAAAAAAGTACAAGTAATTTGAATGTATGCCTAGCATTTTTCAGAACTAGGTTGGTTAGTTTGGGTTGGGATTAATTTAGTTTAATGTTGTTGTGGATTTTAATTACATCAAAATCCAGACTTTCTATTGTAATCCTCATTTCGATCAAATGATAAGGAATCACCTACAATTGGTGGTAAAAAGCAATCACCAAGAACTATTTCTTCCCCGGCCCATTACAATCTGGTTACGTAAGCCACTATTTGGTTAGTTGGTTGGTTGTTAGGGTTAATTTAATTGTTGGTGAATTCTTAATTTAAGTCCATTTCTCCCGGTCTTATATTAAAGAATCCCAAGAGAAAAAATTGTCATGAAGAACTAGAAGCATGCCTACCGGCTAGGACCATTTAAAGCCGAGGCTTTTGGACTAGCCCAATCACCTTGACTCTAGGTCAACCCCTTGGATTAAGCATTCTTATTCTTACACTCATACGGCTCGTTTCGCAGGCTAATAAGGTTTTGGGATAAGTAAGAAGGATAGATAAGATGTAAGGAATTAGTTAAGATTGAGAGATTAATTAAGAAGGGTGGGTAGATAAAGAATGTGAGAATTTACTTAGTTATCCTTTGTAGGGAGAATACACAAAGAGTTTAGAGATGTTTGAGGGGCATGCCTGTAATTATGTCCACCATGGATTAGCTTATTCTTGGGGTGGGGTGGGTTTCGCATGGGTCTTAGGACTTGTTTGGATGCGGGATTAGGTTTGGAGGTGTTATGTAAGAAGGGAGATTGGATAGTAGGGGGTATTGTTTAATAAGGAATGACCCACATTGATGTGATGTTATGGAAGATGTATTAAATAGTACTTGGTTTGGATGAATGATTAATTGGGGGTATAAGGAAGGGAGATTGATGTAAAAAACTATTAAATGACTTTTTTGCCCTTATACATTGTTTTATGACAAAATTTGTTAGTTTCATTATAATTAGAATAAATACGTGTTTTTTGAGTTGCAATGGACAGAAAAAAGAAAAAAAGTGCAAAGCTTGATTTGGGAGAAAGCTAAGCAAAAAAAAAATTAAGTGTTCCAAATTTCAATTTGTTTGAATAGGTGGGAAGATTTTATATTTCTTGATCATTTAATTCTAAAGTGTCATAATTACATTTTGACTCTAGAACTCTTGTTGATTAACACTAAGAAAATCGTACAACCAAATATCTTAGGGCTAACCAACGAGAGCCCTAAAATCAAATTAATTATGACCCTTTAGGATAAAATGATCATAGGAATATGATCTTCGTACCGGTTCAAACGGATTGAAAATTAGAGCACTTAATTTTTTAATATATAAACTGTAGGTTGAAAAATTAAGTGTTTCAAATTTTAATCCGTTTGAATGGGTTGAAAGATTTTATTTTTTTGATCATTTAATTCTAAAGGGTCATAATTAAATTTTGACTCTAGGACTCTCGTTGGTTAGCCCTAAGATATTTGGTTGTACGACTTTTTTAGGGCTAATCAATGAAAGTCCTAGAGTCAAAATTTAATTATGACTCTTTAGAATTAAATGATTAGAAAAATAAAATCTTTCCATCATTCAAACGGATTGAAATTTGGAACACTTAATTTTTCAACCTACAATTTATATATTAAAAACTTAAGTGCTCTAATTTTCAATCCGTTTGAACCGATACAAAGATCCTATTTCTCTTATTTCTTTGATTATTTTATTCTAAAGAGTCATAATTCTTTTTTGGTTTTAGGGCGTTCGTTAACCCTAAGATATTTGGTTGTACCTCGGGATGGAAAATGGGGATTGCGAAGGGTACAATCGTCTGAAATGGAGGCGGATTAGGAGGGATTCCGCAACAACAGGTCCAACCCTACTCATCGCTAGGACCCCCTCAGCCGGTCTTAGCTGGTGCCGTCGAAGAGGGCCAAAGACAAAACCCCCTCCATTTGAACTTGCCAAACGGGGTGTTGGGCTGGGGCCCAGGTACTAAAATGGTATATCACAACACCCCTTCACAATACCTCATCCAAACAGGCCATTAGGCTCTTAGCTTATTTGAGGGATGAGCACAATCCGGGTGCAATTGGAAGAACCAAACACCAAATAAGAATGGGCCTCGATTAGCTTATGCCCAGAAAGCCCTTATCGGCCGGCCTCCCCCTCCACCCACCAAATGAGCTGCTAGGATATTAATTTTGATCCAATTAAAGGTTCTAATTAATCCACTCAATATTTACATCCCAAACCCAACCAATCCACTACTTAGGCAGACCAAAATGACTTTTCACCCAAACCAAATCAAACCGAGCCTTGTATTCCAATCAATTGGGATCGACCATATGAATCATGTTTTTCTATTGAGCTCTGTCTAGGGCTACCTCTTCATTTAGATTTAGTAAGTCTAAGTATTTCCGTAGCACGGTATCTAAATCAGTTTAGATCTTCCTTTTCCCCTAATCCGACCATCCACTACTATCATTAAAGCATTCCATAAGTCATAATCTTCTTAATTACCCTTGGTACCACTCCTACATGCAAGCTTATTAATTATTTTGCCTTCTTATTACAGGTTACGCTGAGCTTTCAATCCAATATACACAATTACATACAAAAAGTTTACTAATTTTAAAATCGCAAGTGTTTAGCCGCCTAACCATGGAGGATTCTGACCCTGAAAGCATTGAGGTGAAATCAGAATTGCCGCAACATCCCTCAGAAAAGTCAGCAGACAACCGCTCAAGTTCATCATCACCAAACAAACAAAGCTCTATTTTTTCCCTTACCTTAGATGAATTCCAGTACAAGAGTGGAAAGAGTTTTGGGTCGATGAACATGGATGAACTCCTCAATAGTGTCTGGAATGCCGAAGGGAATCCATTCCCTTCACACTCAATCCAAAATGACGCGAGCTACGACGAAAACGGAGCCACATCAATGTATCTCCATGGACAAGGCTCGTTTTCGATTCCCACCCCGCTTTGTAATAAAACCGTAGAAGAGGTGTGGGCTGAAATCAATCGAAATCAATCTCCGACGCAAAACCCTAATATTGTGAGTAAGGACCTTTCTGAACGGGAACAAACGTTCGGGGAGATTACCCTAGAAGATTTTTTGATAAAGGTAGGCGTGATTCAAGAACCATGCACACCTCTCCCTACTCCACAGGAAATGGTAGACTGTTTCCAAAACCCTTGTGGGAATTTTTTGATGATTGATGACACGGGTTTGGATCCAGATAATGGGCCGGGACCTATGATGGGTCTTGGATTCTCTCATAGAAATCCAAACAACGGAAATAGCTTTCAAGCAAATGGTTCATCTATGTACCAAGTGTTCACACCTAGTGGCAGCTTTGTGGGAGAGTCATCTAACAACAATGTTAATAATGAAAATGAAAAATGTAACGGTGTGGGAGGGGAACCGCAAATCAAAAGGAGGACAACAAATGGTTTGTTTGAGCTCGCGGTGGAACGAAGGCAACGTAGGATGATAAAGAATAGAGAGTCTGCAGCACGGTCTCGTGCCCGAAAACAGGTTTGTAGCTTGTTCATAACCATCTTATTTCTTAATCATGACGACTATTTTCAAATTAGTATAAAAATTGCATTTCTTAAGCCTGACTTCTGTTTGGAAACACCTAAACCTTTTATATTGCTTCTAAAAAAATATTGTATGTTTCTTCCTGTTGCAGGCATATACTGCAGAACTAGAAATAGAGCTAAACCAATTGAGAGAAGAAAATACAAGGCTCAAGACCATTATGGTAAATCAAGTTATTTCTTTAACATTTATTTGAGCTTCTTCCTAGTTCCTAGTTGAATTTTTCTCGTTTGACATTTTACGAAACTTTGTTCTTAATCTGTCGATTTCAAACAGGGAGAAGCTGAGAACAAACTGAAGCCGGAGGTAACATCAAAAACAACCTTGAAAGAAAAATGGTATAATTAGCTAGTAAGAGTCTTAGCACTGGACCCTTAAATTGGGTATGTGGTCTGACCTCAAGTTTCTCATCTATGATCCAAGATTATGAAATAGAGACACCTTATATCATAGAAAAACCCACATTGATCTGATTCTCATAGTCAAAAGATTTTACCATGTTTAGTTTCGAAGAAATGGACGACAAGTGAAATAGACCATAAATTTTTAATTTTAATTGGAAATGAATGGATGTGAGATATAATCATGCGTCTATATTATTGGATCAATTAATCTGAATTTTCTGTGCGTCCTACCCTTATTAAAGGTCTAGAATACCAAGTGAAGCGAGCGAGCGAGCTATGGACCTGAGTTTTTCTCCTTCCTTTAGATTCACTTGCATCAAAATGATATGCGAAAGAAATCTAATTTGTTTGTTGCATTAAACAGGTTTTGAAAGGGAAACAACTAACGAAGGCACAAAGAACAGCAGAGAAGATCAAGACAATGAGGAGGACCTCAAGCTCGGCCTGGTGAACAAAAATAGTTTCATAGTAAATAACACAATAAAACCGTTTTCTGTGAGAATTTTCGAAAGCGTAGACATTGCAAATCTGTTTATTTTATCAGCATGGTCATCTCTTTGTTTATGCTTCCGTTACAGTAATAAAGTTATTTAGGTAGGGAAGAACCGGTACTTTCTGTAGTTCTTTCCGAGGATGGACACTGGAGGGGTGGCCGGCCAGCCTCAACAACTTTCACCACAAGTTTCGGAAAATCTCCTTTACATAGCACTACTTTTCGAATATTTGAAATCGTATGGACATTCCCGGGTGGTGTTAGGGTAGGTAATTAATCTTGTGCTCAAATCTTACTTGATGATCAAAATGTGTGCACCTATTTTGCCCACCACTGGAAGAGGGGTGACCTCAAGAATTCACGCCAAGAATTTACACCCCCAAGAATTCTGTAATAGGGCAAAATAGTAAAAACATTTTTAGAAAAGGGGTTGCATGGGATAGTGCGACAAAAGAGGGTCCGCACGAAATCCCAAACAAAAAATGGGACCGGCCATGAATTTTCCAGTTAATAATTAAAGAAACTCAGGCTACATGTTAGATGAGTTGGTGATCCAAAACTGAAGCCCGTTAATTAGTAAACCCAAATGGGCTGCACGTGCCCAAATTGGACTCTTAACGTGGTTGCCCGATATTTAGCGGAAAACCAAGACCAAAGGCAACATATTTGCCCAAACACAAATCAACTATGAGACCTAGATAGTGTTCTCTTACTGTTGAGTGATTTTCAGTGCTGAGTGGGTATATCCTATGTGGTATCCGCTCGGCGCATCCGAGCCGTCCGATACACTTTTGGACAGCTCGGATTGAAACCTTCTCTCTCCTCTCACTCAACACTTTCTCTCTCTTTTTTCTCAGCCGTTCAAACACGCAATGGACAGCTCGGATGCGAGAGCGGACACTACGTGGTGCCCACTCAACACTGAAAATTTTGCCCACCACTGGAAGAGGGTCTGGTCACGCATTGTGACCTCGAATTCACGTCAAGAATTTACACCCCTAAGAATTTTGTAAAAAGGCAAAATAGTAAAAACATTTTTAGAAAAGAAGTTGCACAAGATAGCGTGACAAAAGAAGGCCCGCACGAAATTCCAAGAAAAAAATGGGACCGGCCAAGAATTTTCTAGTTAATAATTAAAGACACTCAGGCTACATGTTAGATGAGTTGGTGGTCCAAAACTGAAGGCCGTTAATTAGTAAAACCCAAATGGGCTGCATTAGCCCAAATTGGATTCTTAACGTGGTTGTCCGATATTTAGCGGAAAACCAAGACCAACATATTTGCCCGAACACAAATCAGCTATGAGACCTAGCTAGTGTTCTCTTACTGTTGAGTGATTTTTTAGTGCCGAGCAGGTATATCTTACGTGGTACCAGCTCGGCGCATCTGAGCCGTCCAATACACTTTTGGACAGCTCGGATTGAAACATTTTCTCTCCTCTCACTCAAAACTCTCTCTCTCTCTTTTCTCAGCCATTCAAACACGCAATGGACATCTCGAATGCGAGAGTGGGCACTACGTGGTACCCGCTCGGCACTGAAATTTTTTCCCTTACTGTTGATGTTAGCTGAAACCTCTGTTTATTGTGCAGGAGTCACATTAGAACTACTGACTTTCCAATGAATAGGCTAGGCTAGGGTTTGGGTTCGAATCTTACTCGCATGCACGCTACTAATTTTTGTATTAGCTCGATCGGTCCACAATATATGAATAGGGTTTGGGTTCAAATCTTACTCGCATGCTACTAATTTTTGTATTCGCTCAGTCCGTACAGAGCTTTGTTATGGTAAGTATATTTTGCTCTTGAGAATTTTACTGTATTTGGTTACTATACGGTGGCTCAAATTATCTTGTCCACAAACAGCCAGTTGACCATGAGCTAAAATACAAACGTATCAATTTCCATTAGGTATTGAAAGCAACTCCGATCCATATCGATGGGTTTGGGTCTATTAAAGGTCAGGTGAGATTTTGCAATCAAGCTTGTCAAAAGCCAAACGAGTTCTTAATTACAAAAAAATTAAGCATAATGTCGTATTAGGTGGAAGACCTTAATGTCGTATTACATGATCATCATCACCTATTTGACACTAATGTTCATGGCCGGTCACATATAGTCAAAGTTCAAACAAGACGAAGACAATGATTTTTCTGTCCTGATGTAAAGGAGAACTTTCGTTTCTTTCTTTTTTTTTTTTTTGTGTTTTGTTCGCCTTTTCTGAATTTTTTTAAGATTTGCGTCATAGTTTTTGGATTAATTATCCATCTCAACGAGAGGAGTCTAAGAAGTTAAAAATTAAGACAAAAAGCAAAAAAAAAAAAAAAAAGTTTACTAAAGATGAAAAAAAAAAAAAAAACCAAATCAGTCTTTTTAGTCTAAAGTGTCATCTTATATAAAAAAAATTTCAACATTATCGGTTCATATTTTTATACTTTTCTAATTCCTCTCTCGTCGAGACGAATGATTAATCCAAAAAATCACGATTAAAAACTCAACAAAAAGTTGCGAAAAGTATAAAAAAAGAAATTGAAAGTTTTAGACGAAAAATTGTTTACAAGAACTTTGTTCATTATTAATTGTTTCTACGTTGTGGGAATATTTCTACAATTCGCTGGTTGTTGAGTTTGAATATAGTTGTTGTAACTTTCACATAACTAACACATGCATGTAGTCTTTTCGGTTCCCAGACGTCGTTGATCTTTTTTGAAAATTCTAACTTGTTAAAGGGGATATCAACGTTACAGTACTTCATATTTTTTCTCCTTATTACTCTTGAAAAAAAAAATAAAGATACATCATTATTAATTACATTCTAGAATTACTATTTTTCCATCGTTAATTTGAAAAGAAAAGGAAAATAGAGTAAAATTGCCCAGCGGCGAAAAAAAGGAACATTATTTTTAGACAACAAACAAAAAGTGTCAACACGAGCATCTTTTAGCAACCGGCCATCCTTTTTAGGCTTTGAAGTGAGAGGTCAATGGTTAAAACAGTCCAAGACAATGATTGATGTTTCAGTTTAATTACTTTAAAAGAAGAATTCTTTGTTGGTTATTTTTATAACGCTTGTGCCGGTCTTCAAAGATGATCGGAGCCGCTCATTTTGTTTAAAATACATCGTTTAGGGTCTCTGTAAAAAATCACCTCAATCCGATATCGTTCGATTTTTGCTTCAAATTTAGAGCTTGTGCTTGCTGTGCGCCTCTTGCTGTGCCTGTAGCAGCATTCTTTTTATAATTGTGCAAATATTTCTCAAATTTGTACGTTCATTGTTGAGCTTGATTTAGTTGGTATAAACTCTCACATAATTGGTGCATGTATTATATACATACCCGTCGTAAAGGCAGAATATATGATACATGTAACTGACCACTTAGTAGTTGACGCAAAACAAATAAAATAATATCAGGCACGGGCAATTGTTAGTACTCCCTCCGTCCCTTATTTAGTGTCCAATATTCCATTTTGGATTGTCCTTAATAAGTGTCTATTTTGTAAAGTTAGGGGGTAAAAATTGGTACATTGTCCATTTTGTCTATAAAAAGTATATTTGATTTTGAAAAGTTAATGAGTGAAAGTGTAATGATGATGGGTAAGTAGGGAAAGTGGATGAAAAAGTTGATGTGAAAGGTGTAATGATGATGTCTTTTTAATAAGTTGGAGTTACGAAGCAGGACATTTAAAAAGGGACGGAGGGAGTAACTTCTTACGGTTATGATTGCTCTTTTTCCGCTTACAAAGAGTAATAACGAAAGGCGCATTACTCTTTGACATATCCCGCCCACTTCATAAAAAACGAGGTAAATGGCAGACCCACACTATGGCAAGCGGGGTCACGCGACCCCGCTGAGTTCCAAAATACCCATAGAACAAATATAGTTTTGAGAAGTATTTCGTAATTTTGCTCCAAAAGATAATATTTTTGCCCTGAAGATCCCATGAAATTTACAATTCTTGCTTGATTTGATTGTGACGTTATGCAAAGAACTTAACATTTTTCCTCTCTCCACAAAGTCTATGAGTCGATAGACTCTATATTCTATAGTCTGTTCTTCTCTCTTGACAAATCCAAGAATAAGCTCTTGTAAAGACAAAAGCAAGTAGTCAATTTTTACAAATAACAATTTTCCTTAGCAATGATAGATGAGTTTTGTTAATATACTAATATGAAAAGTTTCTACTCCTTATTTTTCATTTTTGTATAATTCAATCTCTTATCCGATTTTTATGTACGAAAAAAAAATTATATGTGTGGTAGATATTTGACCCTATTGCAACCAAATCCTGGATCCGCTCCTATGCAATGAAACAAAGAAAGATAATTAGGTCATCTAATTCCCATCATCAGCCAATAATGTTGTGATGGGGGTTTTGCAAAATTAAGCACGCTGATAATGACTCATATATGGCCAAATCTTTTTCGATACGCTTATATTTTTTAGAATCGAAAGCCTAGAGGAAAATTTTTTTTTTTGTTGGTCAAATGCCTAGAGGATTTTGTCATTAACCGAATCTAAGAAGCATGTCGTTGTCTTCTGCTTCATGAATGTTGCAAAATCTTACCCGGCTTTTGCTCACATCTAAGATTTCAAGTTCAATTCTTTTTTTACCAGTAATTCTTGAGGCACCACCTCGCCCTAAGCGAAATTAAGCGTGCGAAAAAGAAAGGGATCGTAGGAATTAGTATGAGATGCGAGCAAAGTGGGCTGTGGACGTCCTACATTACCAAAACAAAACTTACCGGGTCTAAGTTTTATGTGATGATAAATAGAAAAACATGTTATACAATGAGAAGCTGTAATTCGTGCGATGCACGAAAAACAATTATAGTTACTGAACATTTAAAGCTCTCTAACCCTTACCAAAATTTTTACTCACATTTGAAGCACTTCAATGAGAATTGATAATATGTTGAAGGATAAATTTGAGTATATTGTTTATCAATAACATAGTCGTAAATTTAAGAGGTAGAAAAATGGTTTCTGCAATATTTGGATAAAAGAATGAGTTTCCCTTGATTTGAGGAAATCATAATTCGATATAGGTTTGAGTCAAGGATTGCGGTGGGTTTTCAAGAGATTTTATCCAGATTTGGATTCCGAGTCAACAATTGAGTAAGAACTGAAGATGCTGTTATAGTAAGAAATTTGTGGTAACCAAACCAATAACCGCAAAAACTTAAGATTGAGAATCGATTTCTTTTGCATTTCAGATGAACACTGCGTCATGGTGAACATCATCTTCCAAGAGTTGATCCTAAATAAAAAATTCGCAGTCAAGTCCATGACGGAATTGTCACAAGAAAGAGATTGCTAAGTTGCGCGGAGGGAGAGAGAGAGAGAGCGCGCGAGCAAGTAAACCCTAAGTGGTCAGGTTGTAGAAATTTGTAAAAAAGGGAACGGTTAAATGAAAAAAGTTGATTATATAGGAGTATTAAACTCAATTGCTTGAATTACGAAATAAGACGCATTTCCTTCGGCTTCAAGCAAGGTTTCCACTTGTGGACGATAGGTTTATGGTCTTCCTAATTAATCGAGATGCACGTAAATGGACCTGGATATCTAGTTATCCCAAAAAAAAAAAAAAAAAATTGAAATACGACTATTAGACTGGGTAACTATTCAAAGGCTTTTTTTTTTTATAAGTGAAAGAATAAGAAATTCATTGATATGATGATAAATACAACAATCTATCATGTGCATGAGTGCATCTAATATATTTAAGAAAGACAATATTGTACATGAATGATACAAATAACACATGTCAAATATTGAAGAATCGAATGTAAGTTGTCGATAAATAATTGTCACGATAATTTTAGTATTGATGAGGCTTCAAGCAAAATGGGAGCAGCCTAAACCACGAAAACGAGGTTGTGGAAAAGCAATACTAGGGTCGTGTATAGGCGAAAGTTTAGTAACCAAAAGCATCACTAGTTTACACAGAACCAACCAAACGCCGAACCCTTAACAAATCAACCAACCAACAATCTCCACAAATCAAACCACATACATCACCAAGGCAATAAGAACCAAACCACAATCAACACCACCGGCTTCGGAACCCCAAAATCTCCCCAAAGCAAGATATATATAGATGCTACGGAACAAGCAAAGACCTAGTATAAAATAGCCGGATCACACACATTTAAACGGCAGCCTACACAGATCAGTCTTCCAAAAATCAGTGCGTGTGTGTGACATTGTGTGTGTGCATGCGTGAATAAGAAAGAACGGAAATCAAAGGCGAGAAAATCGTGGGCCGGATCACGCCCATTATTAAAACAATGGCAGACACAGATCGGTTAGCCACAGTCGGAAACCCATGGCCACATCACCAACAAACATACAAAGCAGAACCCCATCCCTATCACGCCCATTAAAATCATACTAGTATTATTTTGCGAAAAGTTTAGAAAAAGTTAACAGAATGTCACGCACTAGCGAGAATCAACAAAAGGCAGTAGCTTTAGTTTAGTCGTAGTCAGTAAGATTTGAACCTCAGTCAATTGCATTAGGAGTATCGATTACCCCGTACTTGTCACCTTCTTAAGGCTATTTCTATGGATATTTTCTACTAGTAATGTAGTAGCATTTAACAAGATAGGGCCAGTATAATAGTATTTTAGTACTAAATGTCATTTTTTCAATATCTACTTTTAGGATCAATTTGCTTTGAGCGTAAAGCGTTCTCTCGTTCAAGTTTATGTCCTCATTATATGTAAATCGTAAAGCGTTCTCTTTTTTTCTCGAATAATCCACGGTCCAATTTAGATAATTCACGGTTTCATAATAAAAATCCGTGGACCAAACCGTACCTCACGATTTTTTTAATTTTTGAATCCCTATCTGGATCATTAAGCCATTGATCCAATCCAAAATGTACAGAACGGATAGGATCGGACAGGTTTCACAATTTACTGGATTTTTGGGAGAGCCCTAATTATATGCAAGTAAGAATAAATAACAAGAAGGGCATGCATACGTTCATTCCAAGACATACCTAAACATTCCATATTCTTCTATGTTTTCTCTTTGTTTACTTCAAACTATAAGCTAAATGTCACATCTACAAGGTTGGCAACATAACTCATCAAGATAAATAGATCAAGGAAAATCCTCTCCTAATTAGCTATGGGAGAATTCTTCTTCTTCATCATCATCATCATCACGTACAGCTTTTTCCGCCTATTGTGATTATGATCAGAAGTTGGAGAAGTGGTGTTGTGAAGATTGCACCATGTGAAAATCCGTGGCCGCTTGGCAGGAGTTATCATCGCTCATCAAAGTCCTGAAAGATGCGAACGGGGCAAGATGAGTGACAAAAATGTTCTCAAAAAAGAAAAAAATTGTACCAGTGATCTATATATACTGATTCATGTTTTAGATATCTTACTCTCGAGGCCGAGATGTCCAAAGGGAACTTAGGGCTCGTAGTCTACCATAGTACTCGCTAATTACCAAAAAACATCTTGCCGCTTGTCGAACTGTTAAGATTCGCCGCAGTTGATGTAGAGTTTGTTGTCTTAGATTATCGGCCTAGAATCGAAAATTATCAGACATCGTTAATGTCCAAGACAAAAGGAACCATCATCTAAATAACTCGAGAGGGAGAAGAAATAATATATCAGTGGTTTAACGAGGACTGTATTACCTGTCGAACAAAGCCTTCGAGATTAGTCAGCTTGCCCATAGCGACGGCCATATGGTGCAAGCCATCATTGAAAGTGCCACCACCGGAAACGGTGTCAATAAGAGATTGCTGTAGCTGATCCAGGCCCTGGGAAAGGGCCTCCTCAGCCTGTTGTGAGGAATGTTGGAGGCTGTAAATTCCCATCACTTGTTGCTCTGTTAATGGGTCTAGTTGGGTTATCAACATCTGGTAGCAGTATCGAAAGAAACCCAGAATAATAAGTCAGAATAATAGCAATGCACAAAAATAAAAAACTAATTCAGCATAATAGTTTTCTGAATATTCTTTGGAAATACCCAATCACAGTCTTCACATGCATTTCCCTAATCATCATAAGTGTGACATGCATGCTTGAAGAAACAAAAAGCTTAGATTGGTTAAAACCTTGATTAGCTCGGAGGGCCGAAAACCACCCATCCAGAGGAAGCAACGCTCTGCCGGAGTAGTCCACATTCCGGTTATGAGATGGAAGACATCTGTTTTGGCAGCCACTCCCTTCAAGTGGAAGATTTCATCGTAATGACCAACATACCCATCTACTATTTTCTTAAGATCGTGGTCCGGCAAATGATGTTGCAACCCTGCCCGGAGCTCCGACATGTGCCTCAGATCATCGTCTAACCATCTCGCATATTCCATGTCAAATATTGCAGCACCTGATATAATAATAATAATAATAATAATAATAATAATAATAATAATAATAATAATAATAATAATAAATGAAGAACGATGACAACTATACTTTCGACATTTGCGTAAGCTGAGAAACCAATTTTGAAAAGTTGGGATCCCTTGACCTAAAACCTCTAGTCTGTCTCATGAGTACAAATGAGAATAAATGCGTTGATCAACTTGGTAAAATGAGAATAAATAGCCACGTGATTTGAGATTCATGAGGTATGAAGACTATTTTTGGTAGGCGAAAAGGCAATGTATGAGTTAATTGGTTGAACTTCTTCTGAATTTTTTAATCAGTAACCAGAAAACTAACAGGAAAATGAAGTCAGATTCAAGATTGATTAAGTCAAATCCATCATTAATTTTGTCAAATAATCCAATTAAGAGCAGAAGAACAAGATTTGAAATGTCAGGTTTGCTTTCATATGATATGACCAAATTTAGTATGTGAAAATTCAGAACAAATGGCACCTTTTTCTTGTCAAACAGTTTGAAAAACTAATGCTGAAAGACAAATAAGTGCAGTACTTCCTTGATAAAAGGCTCTTTTTTTTTTTTCTTTTTTGTCTACGAAACCCAAGCAAAAAAAATTGGTCACTTCTCCGAAGACAATAATAATTTATATATTGTGCAACTAAATCGGCTTCTTTTTCTGTTCATAAACTTTCTCAATAAATATTCAAATTTTACCAGAACGATAAATTATTATTGTTAGAAAATCTTACCGGAACTGATATTTCCACCAGGTCCGCCGGCACCTCCCAACAACAGTCCCTGCTAATAATACACAGACAAGAAGAGAAAAAAAAAAGAACTGTTCAATAATAACCCATTAGTACTTATGGACCTCGCATAATAGTGTAATGGTAAAAAGTCCCGAGTCTGGCACGTGGCCATGCCAGAGGACCATTGAATAACTACACGCGAACCTGAGCTCGAGCGTGGTGAAGGTCTTGCTCCAACTGAGTGAGCTTTATCCTACTTGATTCCAGTTGCTGTACGTAAGCCTGCTCCATATATAATTAGGCAGAGAGCAAGTGAATATATATAGTGTTGACCGAAGAATTAATCACACAAGATTACAAAGAATAATTTAATTACTCATTCATATATGTAGGATAATCGATCGGGTGCAAATCAACAGACAAATCTTAGTATCAAATAGTAGCTCTTCTCAAACGGATACGCTAATTCTTGCTTTCTTCGGTCGACGATAGATACAATAATTGGAAGGTGAGACACTGGAATTCTGTGTATGAGCCAGTATTATTGCTGGATTAAGACATTTCTAATTTCCTGTACTTAGAAAATGACCCTTACCTTTTTTCTAAGTCTGCTTTTCCTCGCTGCTTCTCTGTTTTGAGCCAAACGTCTCAATGTCTGTAACAATATAGCACAATCCTTCAACTCAAGAACAAAACTCGGTGATATTATACGGATACTCAGATAGTATGTGTACGGGTTTGTCTGATTACCTTAGCATCATGCCCTCTTTCCGACGTTGAACCAACTCCTTTCCTCTGCAACACCAATTCAAATCAATAAAAATTTCTTTGATCTAAGCAAGAACCCCAATTTGAAATTGAATTAAAAAAAAAAATATGCAACTTTGTAGAAGCTTTCATGGTATTTTTAAGCGGGACCGGAAAAGCAAGGCTTAATGCGATGATTTGCTACGGTAAAGTCGAACTTAAACAATACACCTAATAAAATACTCGCTTACCCACCAGGCTAACCCTTTCAAAGCAATAACTTCGTAATTCCCACAATCAATCAATAAATTATTTTTTTTTGAAGAAGAAAATTGCAGTGACAGAAAAAAGAGATCGACCCACTTCTCTCTACTTGTCTGGACAACCATATCTTCTCTTCTGATGCTGATTGATTACTGATTTTGAGGCAGTTGACGATAATTGAAAGGTTTAGCTCTTTAGTCTATGTCATTACCTGCCATTTGAGTTTCTAGTCCCAAGATGGATTAAGACCTAAATAAAAATCTAAATTGTTGGGGAATGACAAGTAAAGAGGGGTTGCCTTTTCACAAAACCAGAAAGAGGTAAAGGAGGGATTTTAGTGTTATATTCCTCAGATAAGAAACAGTGGTAACTGTTGTAAAGATTCTCTTCTTCTTTTTCTTGAGGATAGGAGGTGGGGCACAACTCTTATCTCTCATGCAGTTCAAAGGAAAAAAAAACACTCTCTATCTCTCATAGCCTTTTTCTTTTACATGTCAGACTTGAATTAGCATATCACCAGAAACCATAAAACCTGCCTTGACTGAAATCCTCACAGTCGTGTAGCTCTGTGCTTCTGAGAGAGAGAGAGAGAGAGAGAGAGAGAGAGAGAGAGAGAGAGAGAGAACCTTATCTGTGGTGGATTTGGCAGCTGGTTGAGTGATTTGAGCCTGTGATGATCCTGTTCTATTGCCATCATTTGTCATCTCAAGTTGTTGTGGCTGTTGGGGAAGATGCTTGTGATCAAAAGCCTGGTAATCTAAAGAATCTTTTCTACTCATGGGAGAGTCTGGTTCAAGATGAGCCTCTGCCTTACTTGAATGAGAGTCGGTACTCTCTCCTGATTGTGAACTACCCTGTATTGAAGTATAAAATGATAATAAAAAGAACACCAAAGTTATTCAAATGGGTATTTTCAATCACCCAAAAAAAGGCAACCAAAACCTTGCCAGAAGATTCAAGTTTTGTTTTTCTGCTCATATAAGAACAAATTGTCAAGGATCGGAAAAACCCACCAAATTGTTCAAAATGATATCTCCATGTCACCCAAAAAAATCATTAAAACCGCCTAAAGACTTCAGTTTTCATTTGGGTATTCTCCAAAAAAAAAAAGTCATGTATCAAATGGGAATGAGAAAAACAGATGGTCAAAGATAGGATGGAACTGAGGAAACTACTCTTGAGGTGTGGTGGAATCTCATAGGCCAAGAAGGGAACATTTCCAGAGTAGCGGCAGACCTGGCTGTGGTAAATAAAGCTGCAACAGGATCACAGAAAGCAAAATCAGGAAAATAAAGACTAGCAACATTTTCAAAACTCATAAAGGGAGGAAACCCAATTCCCTTTTTCTCTCATTTTTTGTTTTACTGCTGCAGTTATGAAGTCGGCAAAAAATTTCCTTGTTTGAATCCCCACGCCAATTCACTTCCTCATCCAAAATGATTCCTGTACTGGAAATGGAAAGCTACCCCCACTCCTGCCTCTATGGACATTTTCAAACCTCTCTCTCTCTCTCTCTCCAGACGTCACAAAAGGAGAAAGGAGAGTAGTAGTTAGAGAGAGAAGCCTACGTGCTTTAGCTTCATCATTATCGATCTTCACTCCTTGCAGTGCAATAGCTTGCTCCAGCTCTCCGAAATCAAAAGCAGATCCTCCTTGATTACTGAGACTCAAAATTGTTCGAAACCCATTTCAGAAACAAACAGAAAGCAAAACCAGTTTAAAGAAACTAAAAGACAAAAAAATAATAATAATCGGAACCCATTAATTAAAAAATGGAAATTTCAATGGAAAAGTACACGAAGCTAGTGGGATGATTAATCCCATGAAAAACTGCATATGGGTTATGGTCGTTTGAAGGCCCTGAGTCTGACAAACCAATCTCTCCAGGTCTATGACTCGCCATACGAAGTTCTAGTCTTCAAACCATTGCCATGATTTTCCAACAAGAAACTGCATATACAAAGGATTGAAAATCATTTCCAATGTAGAAAAATGGGTGGGAAATGATAGGAAAGAAACAGAGGAAAGGAAAATATCAAAGTATATCTACTTGAAGCCAACACAAAAGGGTCCGGTCTGTTTTTCCCTCTCTCTCAAAAGAGCAATCGTAACTCCTTATCCTGAGTCTTAATCAATTTTGTTTCTTTCTCTACTTCTCTGTGAAGAAACCTCTATTCATTATTCTGGTTGGGTTGCTTTATCGGCTTCCGTAGAGTTATTGATAGCAGAGTTGAAAAATCATTTGAAAAATCCTGTCTCAGGCGTCTGGTTTTGTTTGGTTTGAAGACGGAAAATGCGGAAGTACAATAGAATAACAACATAATTTCTGTTTCGGGTAACGACACTATTGGTCCCCGTAGTTTTTGCACTCTTTCAACATCATTATTTTCTACCCGACATTTTTCTTTCTTTTCTTTTTTGGAAAAACTCATTTTTGTTGAGTTCAATGTATCCATTTGTCATCTTGTTTTACTATTTCAAACAAGAAGACAACACGGACAAAACTTTTGCGGGTAGCTAACATTTTGAACAACTGCACCTGACCGAGAAAGATTATACTAAATTACTACATTGGTAGCTTTTGGACTTCTTCTGTGCCGCGCATTGATCTACTCTTTCCGTATGAAATAGTAATGGAGTACGGGGGAGGAACTACACAGAAACAAGAAAGAAATAGTAGCGGTTTAAACTGAAAATATTAAATTTATGATGCCTAAACTGAAATACTTGCAAAATCATGGTGGCATAACTGTAATTTTCCCTTTTGCCTCAAGAAAAGATGTGGGGACTCTGGTCTTTTGCAGGAATCCACCAGAAATCGGGTTCAGATCCCGTCCAGTATTGTACCCTCCAGTCCAGTCCAGTTCGGCCTTTTGTGGGCCCTTTTCGGGCCCACAACAATGATCGGAACCGTTCACATTTTAAAGCTCGTCAAGGCCAACGACCATACCAAAAATCACGTTGATCGGATACTGTTTAATATCATTTCAAAATGCATTAATGTTGTCTAAAAAAAAGGTATGAAACACAGGATTACAACCCTTCAACACATTTTTTCGAAACTTAATACATTTTGAAATGATATCAAACGGTATCCGATCAACGTGATTTTTGGTATGGTCGTTGGTCTTGACGAGCTCTAAAATGTGAACGGTTCCGATCATTGTTGTGGGCCCGAAAAGAGCCCACAAAAGGCCGAACTGAACCGGACTGGAGGGTAACTCCAAACTGGACAGGATCTGACCCCCCAGAAATCACTCCTGCTCCACTCTCTCCCTCCCTAACCGCCTGTGCTTTCCAATTGGCTCTTTCACACAGAGCTGCAAGTAGTACTAAATTTTAAGAAAATTCTAAAATTAAAATAACTTCAACATCCAGTAGGAGATAAGACAAGTTCTTCTTCCACATAAGAATCAGAGTTACTAGCGGCTTTGCTCGGGTTTTAATTGGGCTCCTGCAAGTGGGCGGCGGAATTGAATTCCAATATTAATCGAGGTGCACGTAAGCTAATCCAAACACTTCAGTAGGAAAAAATTGAAAAAAAAAGAGCTGATAAAAAAGAAAGGATTTAGAGTTACTTAATAGTGTTTTTTTTTTACATCTTTATGTAGCTCAAAGGGGATATTGAGTTTACTTTGACAACTCATGCTTTTGGAAAGAGATGTGTATACTTTAAAATCCTGCTTATCTATGTAGTCTATCCATATGCAGCCCTCATCTTCTACCAAAACATTTAAAATAATCACCATAACAGAACCCCATTGGGTTGTTAATCCAAAGTCTTATACATGGATTTGTTTGCTATTATCCCCTTTGTTAGTAGGTCGATGTCCATTCCTGTCATAACCTAAAACCATGCCACACTGAGATTCTTTCCATTAGCAGAGTCATTATATTCCTGGTGTGCCTGTTTTGAGAGGTCCATGGCAGAATCGATCGCCAGAAATGCTTTTTTTCCTGCTTCTCCTTATGATCATTGATCCCACACTGGTGTTTGTAATGTCTTAAACCTTGTTTCTAATACAAGTATGCGAAATCCTAACATGAGATCTAAGGGGTATATCAAAACAAAAATACACACGCTCACCAAATTTGGGCGATTCACTGCATGTGAGCTACGTCAACCTATGACATTGCAATAGTTTTACCATGACTAGAAGACTTCAAAATTCACCAGAGTTGTCATGCATGTGAGCTCCGTCAACGTACTACGTTGCAATAGTTTTACCATGACTAGAAGACTTCAAAATTCACCGGAGTTGTCATGCCTCTACAGTTACACTGTCTGGCTAGAATTATAAGTCTATGCAACAAAATTACTTGAAAGTGTTAATTAGTACTGCTAATTTTTCGGTATAAAATAAGATAAAGACTCGACGCTCCATACCAACTTCTTTAACGACAGAGTCCCTTAAATGTTAATTGTCCCTATGTTCCCACATTTTTTCTGGATGCAAATGACAACATGTTCTTCTTATGGAAAACTCAGACTTTGAGGAGGTCAACAGATCCCTTGTTTATTGCATCCCTTCCAAACTGTGGTCTCTATAGTTTAATTGCTTGCGGTTAATTAGTCATACCTAAAAGTGTTATTCCCATATTTTAAATCAGCTGGAGGTATGATCTCACTTAATTAGACATGGAACTTGTTATAGAACAACTAATATGCGAATCATATGTTATATATAATGTAATCTAAACAAAGAAAACAGATTAAAAACAGCCTGATCTCATAGGCTGATAGGCTTGAGTGCTTTAAGGCTAAAAAAAACTAACCAACCCCTGGTTCTGCTAGTCCTGGAACTGGCTCACGTAATGAGACTAGACTACGCCTCACAGCATTTGGCTCGTAGGTTGACTCCCCTATGCATCCAGACTAAGGTCTCACAAATTGACTCATTCCCTACCCAAGCAAACCATCCTTCTTTATAGCGCTCTTCCTTCAGTCGCTTAAGTGCGCAATAGCTTAGCTTGCTTCAAATGCAAGGTCCATTGCCCCTACATGAAACTAGGAAAGAGCCTGACTAATGTCTCTATATGCATCCTATAACTTAATAAAAGGGGGGTATCCACATCACGGAGCTCCCGCATACTCGGGGTCTAGGGAATTTTGGTTGCTCCTGCAGCAATGGGGAATTTTGGACCTTTTGGTTGCTCCTGTAGCATTCCACTGTGGTGCCCTAACACATATTTCCACCTTATGCTATTAAGGTGGGATTCAAAACTAAGTGTGTGGATTCCACATGTATTTGTGGTGGAGAAGTAGGTAGGGGCACCACAAAGCCACTGACTACTTACTCCTCCCGCATTACATACTTAATCAGAAGAAAAGAATAGACGTACGTTCTAGATTTTGGGAGACAAATGCGATTTGAGCCCAAAAAGTGGCTTTTTCGGTTTTCTGAATTTTGAAACAACTAGGATAGGTCTGATTTCTGAGTGGACAAATACCCTTAGATAATAGATGTGCCGCAGAGGTTGGAATAGTCAATGGAAAGGGATGAAAGGAGTGATCTAGAAGGGTAAAGAAGAGAGCAGGGGTGAACAGAGAGGGATTAGGCAGTGGAGACGCTAACCTAGAAATCCCAAGGAGGAAAGACAATAGAGCCCCTGAAAGAGGATAAAACATCTTTAGAATCAGTACTCACCAACTTTCTCTCTCTAGGGAATGTTCACAATGTGCTCAATCTTTGGGATTCAATGAAGAGACGTTCATATTTATAGACCACACGAGCTAATATGCTCGGGCACCAAATGACGCACTGATAAAATGACACGTGTCCCTTCTGTACCCCCTGACTGCCGAGGTGTCGCTACCCTCGCGATGACCGCGAGTATGACGGTTAGCGTATCCTCTTATTCGCGGAGAACCTCTTCTTCTTTTATAGCCACCAAGCCACTAGATCCCATTCATTTCCGTAGGGTAAGGTCGTGACCTACCCGGTTGCGCCAATACCGCTGCCAAGCCTCAAGGGGCCCCTCGGGTCTTGCCTAAAGGCCGGAGTAGACATAAGAGTCTGGGCAAGTTGCTCGTGTATCTTGGTTAAACTGCGTTATCATCTCCATTAGATTGGGACAGCGCCAAGTATCCACCTGAATAAATATAGTTCTCTCTTTAAGGGAGGAATTTGGGCTCACAACCTTCACATGGGTGTAGCGGAGCAATGGGTAGTGCAAGGCTCCCACGCGTGATGGGCCACGTGTCGCGATACTGAGATGCCATGTGGCGAGCTAGGGTTCGTTGATCAAACCGTCAACCCCGCGAAGTTGAATACACATGTCGCATGCCCATTGATTAGTCAAACGGTCAACAATCGAGTCTATTGACCTTTCCTACACCCTCCAAATCGAAAACGGAAGCAAAATGTAGACCAGATTATCAATTTTCTTTTTTCCTGTGCCATCAAGGATTTCACTCCCACGAACCGGTCAAGGTAAAAGCTAGCAAGTTTAACTCTTATCATCAGCGAATAAAAAAACTTCCGTACGGTTTCAGAAATAGTTAAGATGCATGTAAGACGACCCGTATTCGTTCATAAAAAAAATGATTTCAAAGTTTCCGGATTAAATCCAACACGTTTACCTTTTCATCATCCCCTAAATCTTCCTCTATTCCGTGTTCCTTTCCAGGGGAATTCAGTTTCCTTTCCCTTCATTTTCTTGGCTTGTGTTTTCTTCTGGTGCATCTTTACGCTGCCTTGGGCAGCAGCCATCAAGTGGATGAAATTTTGTTGCCTCGAAGGGAAACGAAAACCCTAATGTCGCAACCGGATTGTCAACTCCATATGCTGTTTCGTTAGAGCGAGGATATCGAAGTTCGACGAGTGACAAAGGTTTAGAATAAGAACTGGAGTGACTTCCTCCCAATGGGTTTATTGCTATGCTTGATAATGTCAGATAAGAGGAGTGCTTATTAAATGATCTTACCAATACCCATCTTATTATTATTAGGAAAACAAAAGGAAGTGCGTACCGAGTAACATTTCAATTTCTATTCCCACAATGAATGTATATATCAAGAAAGAAGAAGTTATACGAATTTGATCAGTAGCGCAACGGCAGGGGCAGAGGGAAGTAGACAAGGGTGCGGAGGGAATGTGAAATGAAAAAGGAGGGAAGTTTTGAGGGAGGAATAAATGAATCAAGTTGAAGAGTCACTTTGAACAAGTGCACTCTAAGGAACTCTTTACCTTATTTACATTTCAAAAGTAAATAAGATACCAATAAATTGCAGAGGAAAAACTACGTCGAAAAATATAGATTAATTGTGGAGTATATAAAAAACAAACTTAAGTACATACAATACAATATTGGCAAAAAATGAGTGACTTTGGGAAGTGAAAAGATGGAGACGAAAGGGTGAGATGAAAGATATGGTGGTCAATAAACGAGTGTCATGGGGAAGTGAAAGGGTGGAGTTGGAAAAGGATATGCTAGATGAAAGAAGTGGAGAGAGTGATGCGCATTTTTTTTATGTGTTTTTTTATTTTATTAAGAAAAGGAGGTAGTGTCAATTGGACTAGACATCTTTTTTTGCTAATAGTATAGATAGATAAATAGACAAGCACACAGATGGACAGACATACAAATAGATTTGAGTAAAAATTTCATTTCATATTTCGTCTCATGTGAAATACTTTCCTGAACATTTCAAAAATCTAGTAAAAATATATTAATTACATATTCATAAAAATTTGAATCTCCATTAACTTGAGTAAAACTCAATTTGAGATAAGTTTAAGTCTGGAAGTGGAGTTGGTTTTATGAGTTTTCTTACTCAATTTTTGAATTTGAGTCTTTTTAAATAAAAATAAATGAAAGGAGGGAGGGAAGATGCTCCAAGGTAGTTTGTACGTCCTTCCATTAACGATAAATTGATAGGGGCAGAATCGATATTTCAAATACAGTGAGGGTGTTCGCTTCAAAAGCGTGCGTTACAATCACATTTTCGACTTGGTCCAGCTTGATAATGGTCCTTCCTTGCCGCTACTCAGCGTTTCCGGATGCAGCAAATCTTGACTCAGAGACTCTCTCTCTCTCTCTCTCTCCATAGATTTTCCCCTATGAATCAACAACCCTCTCGAATCGCTATCCTTTCGGTACTACTCATAGCAACCCTCGGTTTCTCACTCCCCTCAGCCACTGCTTCTCCGAGTGATCATCGTTACAATGTAGGCGATCGCGTCCCCTTATTCGTCAACAAATTGGGCCCCCTGAACAATCCCAGGTTTCTCTCGCCAAACCCATTTCGGACTCACCCGTTTCTTGTAAATCTGCGTGTCTGACTTCAAATTGTATGCTGTTCTCTAAATATATGAGAACTATTGTTATTGATCGTTGAAGATAGTGTTCGACTTAGTTGACTTTAATCTCATAAGTTGTACTCTCCAAATCCGGATTGTTATAAAATTAAGCTTAATTTTTCATTTGCAAGCTTATGGGATTTGAACCCCAAGGAGTTGGCCCGGTGGTAAGGCCTGCTCCCTCCTAAATTCTCAGGTGCCAGTTCATACCTAGCAATTGCCCCGGCTTAATGGGGCTCCCCACAAGTGGGTGGTGGGTTTGGACCCTAGTCGTGGTGCGTAAGCTGACCCGGATACCAAAGTTATCAAAAAAAAATGAAAGAAAGCTTATGAGGTTAGAACCGGTTGGAGGAATAAGGAACGGTGGAAGTTATTTCTGCTAATGTGTGGAGAAAGAGAAGAATTTATCCTCAGCCCCTCATTGAGATTCAACTGGCAATAGTAGGAAAAAATGATGACACCCTTCTATGTTGTCTTGATATTTGTTTGCCTTGTTTAAGGGTAACCCTTCAAAGTCGGGACCACTTTGGACCCATCTGCAGGTAATTAAACCCGGGTAACCGCAGCTGTTCAAAAGCCATAGGCATGGGGAAAGTGAAAGACTTTTCGAGCAGAACTCAGAACCTCTGGAACTCTAAACGTCCTGTTTCCATTGTTGATGCATTAGCCGGGATCACGCTAGCCATACTTTTTGTTTTCTCTGTGTAGGATGGAAATGGCAATTTAATTGCAGCAAGAAGATACTTTTTGCTGCTCTATTTTTTGGTTGGGGAAAAAGTTACAGTTTGAATCTCATGCATCTGTTACTCTGTCCATTCATCTAGCTTAAATCTAATTCATTTGCCACAAAACGGATTCTCCATTGGCGGTGTTGAATTTTTTTTATCTTGATAGATACTGGTGATTGGAAACCACTATCCAGGAAAACTTTTTTGGATCAAACACTTTTTGTGAAGGAACTTAATAAATTGTCATATATCAATAGTTGATTGAACCCAATTGAAGTTGTGTTGTACGTAAAATTTTACCTCCTCATGCTTTAATAGTGGACACAGTATGTAAATTTCATCAAACCAAGACCTAACCATGCCGACTTTTGTTTGGCATCCTTGCCGAATTGTAAAGTCATTAACCTTAGCCCATCTTTTTTCTCCTTCTCGTGGGTTGGGCGTAGTGTCATCTAATGCAAGTTCCAACTTACCACATACTATAGTAATGCTCAAATCTACTCAAGTACTCAGTATTACTCAATTACAGTAATACTCAATTCTCAATTCTTAGTTGCAGGGATTGCCAAAATGAGGAGCTTCTATGTTGGTAATTAATTAATCTAATTGGGTGGGTTTTGCCGAGCTTGGGCTCTCTATAAGACTAAATTAATAGATTTCTATTTTACCATGAATAGGGAAATTTTGTGATTTAAAGACAACCATATTTGTCTTGTTATCATATTTGGTGCCGTCACTACCATTCGATCACCAGTAGGGGAAACGAGTGAATTTCCAATCACTGTAGGATTGCATCACGGGTCAGCCTTGAGCCCGTACCTTTTTGCCTTAGTTATGAATGAATTGACTAAACAATTTCAGGAAGATATCCTACGGTGTATGATGTTTGCAGATGACATTGTTCTTGTAGATGAAACCGCTAGAGGTGTTAATACGAAACTAGAAATTTGGAGGGAAGTATTAGAGTCAAAGGGTTTTCGAATAAGTAGGAGTAAAACTGAGTATATGGTGTGCAAGTTTAGTAGTACCAGCAATGCGCACGAAGAAAGAGTGATGGATCCAAGATCAGGAGATACCTAAGAGTGATCATTTTAGGTACTTAGGTTCAATCATTAGTAAAGATGGAGAGATTGCTGATAATGTGACCCATAGGATCCAAGTGGGGTGACTCAAGTGGAGGAGCACTACTGGTGTACTGTGTGAGAGGGTTCCTATAAAATTGAAGGAAAAATTCTATGGAACTGCCATCAGACGAGCGATGCTTTACGGGACGGAATGTTGAACTATTAAGAAACAACAGGTGAACAAGATGAGTGTAGCGGAAATGAGAATGTTGAGGTGGATGTGTGGTAAGACTAGAAGAGACAGGATTAGAAATGAAACGGTTCGTGTGATGGTAGGTGTAGCACCCATAGAAGAGAAGTTGAGGGAAAATAGGCTAAGGTGGTTTGGGTATGTCTACCATAGACCAGGAGATGCAGTAGTTAAGAGAGTGGATAGGATAGTTTTGGATAGCAATGCCACGGGGAGAGGTAGACCTAAATTGACATTAGATGCTGTGGTGCGCAACGAAATGAGAAAAGTAAGTTTGTGTGAACAAGTGGCTTTTGACAGACCTCAATGGAGAAAAAAGATTCATGTAGCCAACCCCAAGTGATTGAGACTTAAGGCTTGGTTTGGTTTGGTAAAGACAACCTTGCTTCTTAGTCTAGGGCATGAAGTCTTCAATATCAAACATGTAGAAGAACCCTGTAACTTAGTCATTTATTGAGTTAGATGAATGTCTATGTAATAAGATAGCAAGTATGAAATGAGCGGATTTGCAAGAAGATAAGGCCTCGTTCCAGTTTCTTGGAAAAAATACTTTTTGAAAAGGAAAGTAATTTCAAGCTCAAAAATCACGTGTTTATGCAAATAATTTTTCTATCAACGATATGAGTATAGTAAGTTTATGTGAACAAGTGGCTTTTGACAGAGCTCAATGGAGAAAAAGGATTCATGTAGCCGACCCCAAGTGATTGAGACTTAAGGTTTGGTTTGGTTTGGTTTGGTAAAGACAACCATGCTTCTTAGTCTAGGGCATGAAGTCTTCAATATCAAACATGTAGAAGAATCCTGTAACTTAGTCATTTATTGAGTTAGATGAATGTCTATGTAAAAAGATAGCAAGTATAAAATGAGCGGATTTGCAAGAAGATAAGGCCTCGTTACAGTTTCTTGGAAAAAATACTTTTTGAAAAGGAAGGTAATTTCAAGCTCAAAAATTACGTGTTTACGCAAATAATTTATGGTTTTTGTTTGATAGATTTCATTGAGATCTTTTAAACAGTACAAAAAAAAAATCAAAAATTTATTTTCCATTTTCATTTCATTTGAGCTTGAAATTACCTTTTTCTTTTTTAAAAAGAAGATTTAAAAAGAAAGCGGAACGGCACCTAAAAGTCCCACTAAATGATGATAAAAAAGGGAAAGTTGTGGACTTGATGGTTGGATCAGGTGCATCAAATAATGGAGAAAGAGATTGTTAAAATGCAAAATTATTAAAAGAAAAAAAAAAAAGAAGACAAAGGATGGCTAAGAGCATATAGGTTGAGATAGACAGAGAAGGCATGCTAATTGATTGTACAGAGAAGTGTACTATTTCCCTAGATAGTGCCATTAGAGGCGAAAAAAATTAGGGAAAATGACGGCCAAGGACGTGTTTTAATACCCGCTAAGGACATTTTCAGTATTAATAAATGTTCTTAGCTTGTCCTTGGCAGGTATTAATTATCAAAACACATCCTGGGCCGTCATTTTCCCAAAAAATTATTGATTTTGTGGATTGAACTCAACACAAACGTTGATGAGTTGGTTTTATACTCCCTCCGTCCCCCAAAGATAGTCCACCGCAAGTATACGCGCAAGTTTCGGATGAAAAAATAACTTACTTTTGTGCATAATATTTCGAATTTCTGGACACCAAATTAAAGAACTAATAGTGTAAAGAAATTATATGCATGGAAGTACTTTTTTTTCTATCCAAAAGTTTGCATATCTTTTTGTAGGTGACTATCTTTGCAGGACGGAAGGAGTATAACATTCATTGATGTTGCTATTCTTTAACTATTGGTAGAAAAAACTCTCTTTAGCACAATGATAAGAATGAGAAACAATCTTTGTTTTTTACACTGTGAGTCCATTTATATCTCCTTAAGCATCATATGTCCAAAAAAGTCATTTGCTCTTAACTTTTGTATATGGCATGCAGAAAATCAATGTTATGTAATGTTCAATTAGGCATCATTTTTATCAATCCTAATGTTGTTTTAGTGCCTTTCTCTTGCAGTGAATCCTACGAATACTTTGACTGGCCTTTCTGCCACCCAGGTTAGCATTGAGGCTCACATGAACTTTCTGTGTATTGAATCATTACTGGAAGAAGAATTAGAGTTGAGTGTTGTGTTATAAACTGATGTTGGTATTCATTAGCTATCAAGAATGTACACTTTGACATTGGCTTGATATTCATGATGCCCATTGTGCAGCTGGTATTTATATGGCGCTGAATTGTATGGCCGGCCTCATTTCTGTGTGTTAAACGTGCCCTTTTATTTGCACTTTGCAGATTACTTGGTAAAGAAGAAGGAATCACTTGGGGAGGTTTTAAGTGGTGATCGCTTAACAAATGCCTTGTATGACTTGAAATTCAGGGAGAACAAAACTGCAGAGATTTTGTGCGAAAAGAAGCTTAAAGAAGATGAAATCGTGAAGTTCAGGAATGCTATCATTAATGGGTACTACTTCCAGATGTTCTACGATGATCTTCCTTTCTGGGGTTTCATAGGGAAAGTTGAAGAGGAAAGTTGGGCACTTGATGGAAAGGGTCCCAAGTACTATCTATTCAAACATGTGCAGTTCCATGCATTTTACAATGGTAACCAAGTCATAGAAATACGTGCTTTTAGTGACCCAAATCATGTGGTAGATGTTACTGGAGATGCAGAGACCAGCGTCAGGTTTACTTATTCCATCATCTGGAATGAAACCTCTACTCAGTTTGAGAATAGAATGGACAAATACTCAAGGGCTTCATCATTGCCAACACATAGGCGAATCCATTGGTTCTCAATCATCAACTCAATTGTGATCATTGTGCTACTAATGGGATTGCTTATGGTCCTTTTTATGCGGCATCTCAAAAATGATTTGAAAAAGTAAGGCAGTAAGGCACGCTACAGCGTTTGGTTTTTACTACAAGTCTAAAACTGCTACTAATATCATAAACAAATTGGATTTGGAAATTGTTCTATACTTGATACTTCTGTGTCGTAGGTTTACTAATGGAGATGAAGAAGAAGATAAGGAGGTTGGTTGGAAATACATTCACAGTGATGTATTCAAGTGTCCTCCCCGTATGCTCTTGTTTTGTGCTTTTTTGGGCAGTGGCACCCAGTTGTTGACCATGTAAGCAAGTCCAAAGGATTTTACTTCAATCATGTTGGTACTTATGATAGCTGTACATCCGTGTATTCCTCAGACAATGTCATCATAGTTCCATATGTGATGTGACATGTTAGCAATTGTTACTTGCTACTGCTGATGGCCTAACCCTATTAAAGCAGTCCTAGCGATCTTAATGTGCACTCTAGAGTCTAGAGGGATGCCAAAGGTAATGTTTTCACATCTTCACCCATGGTGCTTGAAGAGAGGTAGCTCTATGGACCTTGGGGATAATGCTTTATTGTTTTATCATTTATTGGAGTATGCCCTATGGCGTTGATAGAAGTAGATATCGTCTTCTCCATGATTTCCCATTATCAGTTAGTATTCTGTTCATTATCCCTCGTGAGGAACGGATTAGTCCAAGTAAGGAACTTCAAAGGACCATTATGAGCAATGGATTCGAACCTGTTTTTTTTTTTTATCAGAAAACACTAAAACTGTATAGCAGTTTATGTTTTGGAAAATGCATGTTCTGAAACATGATGCACTTTGTTTTGCCGAAGCGATCCCCATACTTTTTCCTTCTTTGGTACGGAATGGAGCTTAGGCATGACAGAATGCAAAAACTTGGTTATAGTGCTCCTAGAAATGTGTTTTACTTATGAGGTTGGTGTTCTGTAAAAGCCTAACCCTATAGCACCACAATTTAGAGCATTGGTGTACCACATTCACATCCAGAAATTCCTTGTAACATAGGTTTGAATACCTCAAGTCAGAACTATGTGGCCTGTGCTGTTCAAATGAATTTTCTGTATGACGAAAGTCTGAGAGTGACATGTTTTACTTTTCTCTAATCCCTTTTCACATTTTTCAGGGTTTTCTTACTATTTTCTTTGGCATTTCTTGGCATCCTCTATCCCTACAGTCGTGGAGCTTTGTGCACTTCTCTTGTGGTGATTTATATCCTTACATCTACGATTTGTGGATACAGTTCTGCTTCTTTTTACAATCAGTTTGCTGAAACCGGATGGGTATGGTGTAAACTTTTTCTATTACTCTTCTTTATAGTCTTTCATGTTCTTCAATTTCTTTACTTTATTACTGATCGTGACAGTTTTAATGCTTCCAGGAAAGAAGTGTTCTTCTAGCTGGGGTTCTCTACCTTGGTCCACTGTTGTCAATAGTGTCAATCCTTAACACTATCGCAATATCTTATGGAGCTACAGCAGCACTTCCCTTTGGCACTATAGTAGTGATTTTTTTGGTACTTGTGGTCGTCAACATTCCTTTGCTTTACATTGGTGGAGTAATTGGGCACCGACTCAGGTCCAAATTTCAAGCACCTTCTGCAACCAAGAGATTTCCAAGGGGCATTCCACTGTCAGCTTGGTACAGCAAAACACCAGGTCAAATGTTTGTTGGGGGTCTTTTACCTTTCAGTGCAATTGTCCTTGAGTTACACAACCTTTATGCTAGCATTTGGGGCTACAAGATCTACACCCTTCCCAGTATTCTGTTTGTAACTTTCATCATTCTCGTCCTACTTGTTGCAATGTTGAGTGTTGGTTTGGTGTACATTCAGCTGACTGTGGAAGACCATGAGTGGTGGTGGAGGTATGTTCTCCAGCTTAGATCTCACAGCATGCATATACAATTATCTGCATATATCCATTTAGATGTATCTATGAGCGCTAGTTATTTTGTTCAATCCAACCACTACTTGCCACTCCCTGTACAGGACCTTGGTGTCTTTGGGGTCGTTCTAACCTTTGAAATTTTGATGATGTTAGTTAGTAGTACTTAAAGAATCTTTGATATTTTGCTCACTCATTATCTTTTGTAAGGGGATATGTGATTGGTTCCAGCAAGTTCTGAGGCATTTTTGTTTCTATTACCAATTGGTTGTAATCCAAGTGAAATATTTGCATCCTTGATTCTATTAGAAAAAGCCGCCATGCTGTTTTGTGAAGCTCGTAATCTGAAGAGCAGAGGAGGGTAATGTGAGGTTAGCATGAGCTGTGAATGTGACCGATAGGGAGCTAGCCTCTGAACATAAGAGCGTACTAATAGACGGCACTTCTTAAAATCATGAGGTTTATGGTGTTGCTTCTTTGATGTGGTATTCCATCCCAAAAAAAAAAAAACCAAACAAATGTTTCATCATTTACCACCAGACTGCTGCTACGAGGCCATGATAGATAAGTTGGTAAATTTCTTGCTTCAGCTTTCCCTTTGATGCATCCAGTGTGCTTATTTTGCAATACTGTTAAAGTTCCCAACGTTGAAAAGTCTATTCACTCTCTTTTGCAAAAAAAAATCTCCACAAGATCTTAAAAAAAAAATCTTTTACGCCTCATTTTCAATATAATTTCATGTCAGATTTTAAAAGTAGAAGTGCCACTTCTTACAGAGCGAAGTTCATTCATTTCTTCTTTTTGTCCCTTGCATCGTTTTATCAATAACTTATCTCTTTGATGCAGATCAATTTTGCGTGGGGGTTCCATTGCCATATTTATGTTCGGCTACGCTATTTACTTTTATGCCAAGTCAAATATGAGGGGTTTTCTGCAGCTATCCTTCTTTTTTGGGTACAATGCTTGCATTTGCTATGCACTTTTCCTGATGCTTGGTACAATCAGTTTTCGTGCTTCCTTGCTATTTGTTCAGCACATATATCGTTCTGTCAAGAATGAATGAAGTCGCTCGTGCATTTCGGGGGGGTAGCTTTTTCTTTGTGTATCTTCCAACACAATGCTTAGAATGACATAAAGTGTATATTACTATTGCTGTTTTTGGATCATGGATTTGTAGAAGGAATCATGAGATAAAGGAGATGAAAACATAAAGGAAAATATAATGTCGTAAAATGAGGTGAAGAAGCTGACTTATCTCCTCAGTATTCCCAGAGGAAAGTTCCTGCACAGATCCATGATTAAAAACAGTTTGTAGCATCTTAAGAGAGTAATTGAGCTGAATTCAAGACGAAGCAGAAGTTTGCTGATGACCCATCCGGTGGTGATTTACTTTCCGGTGCTCATATGTTGAGATTCATTTTTTGCATTAACAAAGTTTGCAGTTTTAATTGAAATGGTAATCTACTTTCAGTTTTATCCTGTCACGGTTGTTAGAAGTAAATTCATTTTATGCAGTGCATGGGCCAGAATAATTTGTTCTCCGTCTTGTTTACCCAAAAATGGAATTTGAGTGATCCTGCTTATTCCTACTTGGTTTTTGGTATGTTGGGTTCTCTTTTCTTTTCTTTTTTTATCATCCGAAAATGCGTTTGCTGGTTTTTGTTAAAAACTAAAAACCCTAGCTTGATGGGAAACTCTATTCCTCCTCCTTTGCAAGATGAGTTTCTGTAGATCATGGATCACTTACAGAGGAGCATCATTTACGACAAAGTGGTAAAAAACGTGGTTCTGTGAATCATTTGTTTTGTGGTTCCAGCTTTTCGTATCGGGTGCAGATTCTCTCTAGTCCAAGTTGTAGATCAAACGGGACGGTCCAAATCTGAACCATAAATTGGTATAATCAATGGTGTGAATTTGCTCAAATACTCTTACCGATAGAGTATGAAGAGTGATTTTTGCCCTTCCCAAATTACTAACCGCACCTCTCCAAAGTTAACAATATGGGAAGTGCGAAAATCAACTCTACATTCATTTTCGCACTCCCCTTGGAGTGCGGTTAACAATTTGAAGAGTGTGAGAATCACTCTCCTAGAGAATCTAAGAATCCGAAACCCTTAGTTGTAGCAATGAATGATTTAGATTTAGAATGTCCATGAAGTACTCCCTCCGTCTCTTTTTTATAGTCCTGTATTCTATTTTGGGCTGTCCCTTAATAAGTGTCTATTTTGTAAAGTTAGTGGATAAAAGTTGGTGAATTTTCTATTTTGTCCCTAAAAGTAGATTTCATTTTGAAAAGTTAGTGAGTAAAAATGTAATGATGATGTTTTAATAGAGGGTAAGGATGGAAAGTGTAGGTAAAAATTGATGTGAAAGATGTAATGATGATGTCTTTTTAATAAGTTGAAATTACGAAATAGGACTCTTAAAAAGGAACTGAGGGAGTACAAATTTAGGATCAGAGAGATCCATCCTTTCATATAGGTTCATATAGTCAAAATATTATTTACATTGTCAAAACTAAGAGAGCAACGTACTAAGCAGGTGAAAGGGGCAGCACCAACTTTTTGTCTAACCCAAAATGTGGTTGGTCTCTGTACATGGAAAAATGAGTCAATGTCTTTGGGTACGGCCAAGTGATTTGGCGTCCAAACTATTTTTCCACCGAAATCTGGCACACCACTCCGTGGTGCCTAGAGGTGTAGAATAATTACTCCTAAACCTGTGAGTCTTCGACGCTAATTCCTCCTATGAGAAAAGATGGCGTGGTGAAAATCAAATGTTGTATCAGTGCAGAAGACTCCCTTTGTATGTCCAATGGTAGGAAGAAGAACATGATTTTCATGACTTTACACGTCCATGGCCTTGTTTGTTGACAAACACATGTTATGTCATGTCTTGCCTAGCTCAGTGACATGTACATGTTGTGTCGTGTCTTGTCTAGATCGATAACGAGTACATGACGTGCCATGTCTTTCACTGTTTAGTACAAAACATTTCGCACAAGGTTGTGGGCATCTAAATTTTGCCAATCGTTTTTTGTGGCGACTTGTATCCACTTATTTTTTTTGGGGAATATATTTCCGTTGTGTAATCCACACTTTGATATTTGTATTTCCAAGAAAATCATTGTGAAAGGTAAAAATATATTTTGTCGTCAATCACAAGCATACGCAAAATCTGTGGCTTGAAATGGTGATAAAAATCATGTGATTTATGTCTGATGATAACAATTATGTGATTTATAACTCTGAACGATAAAAATGCTAAAACTGCGCACACTTTTTTGACCTTATTAAATTGAAAATGGTTTTCCACCTCACTTCACTATACGAGTTCGCATCGCAAGGGACAAATTTCAAGTAATTCAATGAAGCCAAGTCTCGCAAAAAGAAAGAAAAAGAACAGGACATTTCGCCATTTGGAGCCACCCACAATACCGATAAGGCAACACCTGTCCAAACATTTCGCCATTTGGAGCCTGACCCCTCTCTGTACTTTTCCTTGGGAATTTTCGCCTGTCACTGCCACCTTCCTTCGAGTCCATTTCAAACACCGTTGTACTAGTAGAGTATATACAAACACTTAAAACCCTTCTTCGCCCTCTTTTCAATGGCCGACCTGCTTCCTCAGTTACTGCTTCCGATATGCTTGGAGGGCCTCCGATACTGTCCCCTTTGATTCTTCGGCTCCGCAGGTACTCTTGTGTTAGTTCACAACTCAAAACCCAGATGTGATTTAACTCTAGCTTGTTCGCAATTGATACTTTAGTTGGCAATTTGTGGACATTTAGTTAAGGTTCTCTCTCCTTTCTATCCAAACTTGTTCCTTTAAGATGCTTTCATCAGTCATTTAAATGTCATTCTGATATTCGTATATCACTTGGTTCTGTCGGTGTGTGTTTAATTACTCTCTCTTTCTGTCTTGCCGGTCATTGTCTCTGCGGTTCTTTATCTGTGTTTGGTTCAATTGGCTATGGTGGCATTGGTTCAATTGGTTATGGTGGCATTGGTTCAATTGGTTATGGTGGCATTTCCGATAGCCTTCTTTCACTGTTTCATGTTCCCCTCGCGTAATTATAACATCGATTTGGAGCTTTTTCTTGGTATATAGGGAGATTGGGTCAGAAATTTCTTGTAGTACTTGGGATTGCCCATTGACCGCCATTTTATATTTGAGAAATTATGGGATTTTAATTATTCCTAGTTGCTTACTGAGGCCATATTCAGTGGTTAAAACTTGGCCTATTAATGTTGAGGTTATGCGTTTGATCTGAGTATAGCAACTTTGAGCATAAAATGCCATACATATGTTACATGGCGGAGCCACATGGTGCCCAATGGGGGCACACGCCCCCACTGCACTTTTCAATAATTTTATTTTTATCCCAAATTATAAATGTCATCACAATTTGTATTAAAAAATTATACACATTTTTTCTCTTAAAACACTCATCTCCTTAGTATCTTTGTCAAGTTTTCAAAAAAGTACTCTTTTGCGCATTTGTTTTCCATAAAGACTCGTTATTTATATGCGTATTGTAGCAAATTTTATGTCTTAAGTTCATTTCTTTCATGTTATGGTTGTTTTCCACAAGTAAAAGATAGAAAATTCTAAAACCATGCTCAATGGTACCCCCACCGACCTAAATTTCTGGCTATGCCACTGCATATGTACCCAATCTACCCATCCTGACCGCCATTATTAGGATTGGATGTGGGGTGGTTTTTTATTCCGTTTCTAAATGTTTGTTAATTAATTTTGGAAAGGCTCTGGCTTCTTGGTTGGTGTAACAGGTCGGGGAAGAATGATTGGTGACTAAACTGCAGAAAAAAGGGCATTTTCGTTTCGTAATTCTTTACTGTATAGAAGTTTCGGGAATTCAGCTTTGCCTTGTTGATATGGCGACTTGCATACACTTTTCCTTTTCACCTTCCGAAACACAAAATCCAGTGCCGATATTTTGCATTCCAAGAAGGAGAGTTGTAAACGAGAGCGGTAAGAAGAGCAGAGCTGCTTGCCAAAAGAAAATTTCAGATCTCTCAAGAATTAAATGTTCGACGAATTCCCACAGAGTTAGCCCGATTAATAGCAAAGACCCTTTTCTGAATCTGCTACCCGAAGATTCGATGCGTAGGGGTGAGGGAAATGATATAGCTACTATCTTAAGGAAGGAAAGCTTTGGTGGCAGTAGTACTGAAAACTTGACAGAATCCTACATTCCAAGTGACTACAATGAAGCTAAGATCAAAGTTGTTGGTGTTGGAGGTGGTGGCTCCAATGCTGTCAACAGAATGATTCAGAGTTCTATGAAGGGTGTGGAATTCTGGATTGTCAACACAGATGTTCAAGCCATGAGAATGTCGCCTGTTTCCGCTGCAAACCGGCTACAGATCGGGAAGGATCTAACCAGGGGTCTTGGTGCTGGTGGGAATCCTGAAATTGGTACGAGTGCTGCAAATGAAAGCAAAGCGGCTATAGAGGAGGCAGTTTCTGGTGCTGACATGGTGTTTGTGACGGTAGGTTAATCTCATTGTTTTATGTGACTATGTGTAATTAAAAATGAGTTACTTGTCACGATAACATATATGTTTTTGGAATCCAACTAAAGAACTTCCTTAATCTGGCCCCTATTTTTGAATGATCAGTGAGTTAGAAAGCAATTCATATGTTTTGGAATCCTGCTAAAGAACTCTCATACTCTGGTCCATTTATTCAGTTTTGTCCTTGGTTCTCATTGGTAATTGATTGTTTAGGCTGGCATGGGTGGAGGAACTGGTACAGGTGGGGCTCCAGTAATGGCAGGAATTGCAAAGTCAATGGGTATTTTAACCGTTGGTATTGTCACAACCCCATTCTCTTTTGAGGGACGAAGGCGTGCTATTCAAGCTCAGGAAGGAATTGCGGCCCTTAGAGTCAATGTTGACACACTGATTGTAATTCCAAACGACAAGTTGTTGACTGCCGTTTCACAATCTACTCCAGTAACTGAAGCATTTTATTTGGCTGATGATATTCTTCGACAAGGTGTTCGTGGTATCTCTGACATAATAACGGTACAAATTACATAATTCGTATATTAGAGTTTCAACTCTCATGTTTTTGTTTTCAGATTCTGGTACAGTCAATAAGTATATCTGTTTACAATACCTCAGCCTAATAAGTTTTCAGATGCCAAGGAAGTCTATGATTCTTCCTTTTTAATTGTTCCTTTTTTTTTTGAAATTACTGACCATATTGCGGTTGGGTTATATGTTCGATTAAAATTAACAATTTAGTAGCTTTGCTCTCAGAAGTGAAAACTTAAAACGTCATTTGCTCTATAGGTCTTTAACAGTTCAAGTTTTATTTGTTTTGCCTTACAATCTCATCAAATGTGGTACATAATTGTGACAAGATTCATTAGTCACTTTTAGATATGATCAGGTGTCAAAGATACTTTATCTCCAATCTAGATGGATGGAAAACACAACATACATGTATGCAATCAACCACACATAGATTTACTAACAGTTCATAAAGGTTCACGTTCAATAACTGTTATGGTTTGTAATTGTTTATGTGCTTTGCTGGGAGGGGGTTGGCTGTGAGTTCTGTTTAAACAATTTTGTGACATGGTCACTTTAGATATAAATTACTGTTTTACATATTACAGGCTCAATTGTCATCAATGTGTTTTGCATATCTTGTTGCACTTGCTTTCCATGGAAATAGTTGGGGTAGATCTGCTCGTTTTCTGTTTAGTGGACAACTTATGTGGTAAATTTTTACTCTTTCATACATACTCCATCCCCATTCTTCTTGCGTACTTTATTTTGGGATGTCCAAAATGGTGTCCATTTGAAACGTCCAAGAGTTTATTCCTTTGGTTTTGCATTATTTTTGTCTGCAGAATCATGGGCATGAAATGTGATTGCAGTTTATAATGTGAAATAGAGGGATGGTCTCAGAAGACTATGTTAACGCTATTTGATGTATATAGGCTTGTGGATGACCCTATTCTAAGAAATAAATACCAACATGCTACTTGACATACATAGGCTTCTGGTTGACTTATGAGTTGCAAACAAGCAAAGAAGCTGACATAAGAATGTGGACTTATGGCTAATTTTTTAAAGATAAAATGGAATTTGTCTTTTTGATTTAAACATTATGAAACAAAGGAGTTATCCAAGCTTAGGAAGGAACAAGCCGTACCATTTCAACTCGCTCAGTTTACTTGATCAATTGTGGATGACCTTTTGTCTTTAATGAGTGGAGGCAAGAGATGTATAAGTCAGGTGGATAGTGTGTTTGTGTGTGTGTGCATGTAAAGATAAGGATTGCACGAGGTTCATATATTTGTTAAAACATCTGGAGTTCCTTATCAAATATTTTGTACGCTCATGAATCTTCTATTGTCATCTTCAACAGTTTTGAAGTGTTTCAATCATTCAGTGTACTAATTGGTGGTAGGTTACTTCAATTGCAGGTCCCAGGTTTGGTTAATGTTGATTTTGCAGATGTGCGAGCTATCATGGAAAATGCGGGGTCGTCTCTTATGGGGATAGGAACTGCAACTGGTAAAGTTAATTGATCTTCGTCTCCTTGCCATATTCTCTATTTATTAGAAGGTCATTTATCTAGAGAATGGAAGTAGCAAAAATGGATCTAAAGAAAAACTCAAAGTAAAATATTAAACCACAGCTGTCTTCAACATGTATTGCTTTGATTTGAGGTGGTCCCAGGTTTTCAAAAGTGAACTTAGATAGGTCAAGTTCATTTTGGTTGGGAATTAGGAATTATAGTGCCATCTTGGAAGGTAAAGTGGCATCCTTTGAATGCTTCCTAATTGGGCTAACAGCTAGGACCTTCTTTCAAGACAAAGAATCTCTGGGACTCCATTATCAAAAGGTTCCGAAATGGTTGCCGCAGTGGAATTGGCTACTTTTCAAAAGAAGTTTAACGGTTGGGAGGCAAGGGAAGCAATTGGATGTTCTTGAACATGTCTATTCATATTTTGTATACGGGTTAAGGGGAGAAAGCTTTGGGGTGGATGAGATTCAAACCCGGAATATTCGAGGTGAAGTCTAGTTACCGGACTTGGGTGGTTTCAGAGGGGTGGATCCCGATCCTTCCCATGTTTTTCCCCTAGTGTTTTTCCCCCTTGAACTGTCACAAGTTGCATATCTTAGTTGGATACTTTTTGGAAGTGGCAAAGGTTTTGATCATTTGATGGTTCACATCGCATGTGCAAGGGTTCCAGGGACTTATTATTGCATTCTTTGGTGGCTTCTCAGCTTCGTGATATTGTTTTTGCACTTTTTGGCATTGCATGGATAAGACAGACAGTATTTTTTGGTTTGTTAGCATAGAGGCTGTCCATACAAAGGCCATAGAAAATCTCGGGATGTTTGCCCCTTTGCATTTAGTGGTGTATTTCGCGGGAGAGGAATTATAGATCTTTTGAAGGTAAAGAGTGCTCCATTCGTGTTCTGAAAGGAATAATGCTTCTTCTTTTCTTCTATCTTGTTTTCCTTGACTTGGCCGGACTTGTCCCTTTTTCGTAGATTCTTTGTAGAAGTTTTGGGGGAGCTGTATGTCTTTAGCTATGCTTATAGACTCTTCCAAATGTGTATAGTACCTGTTTTGTATGCTCAACACTCAAATAAGAGTACGGGATTCCCGTCAAACATGTTTAATGGCACATTTACCTAGCGAGCACGTTTTGTAATCTGAATTTACCATGACGCACAAACTCCTATAATGTCCATGAACTGCCCTAAGGCACCTTATAAACACCATTATCTGGAAAAAAAAAAAAAAAAATGAAGGAGATAATGCTAAATGGATTATTTGTGTATTCTGTCATGTCTCCGCATCCTTGGGATGGAAATTAAATGAATCCAACATGTGGACACATACCTTCACCCGACACCGGAACTCGAGTCCATGTAACAGTTCACTGGGACATCTTACGAGTTCTGTGTACTTCAGGTCTTTTGCATACTTTGTGTATAATTTTGAAGCCCTTCAGGAGTTTGAAAACTTTGTATAGTAGAACTAATCGAGAACTATCAAACAAGATCCATATTGTATATTTTTTGAGATCCATATTGAAAGATATAAGGAATTGAAATTGGCACGGATATCAAAAATTGACATCCAATTTGGGACCGAGGGAGTACTACATTTGCTCATATAAGAAGATAAATGAGGTTCTAAAACTTCCCATATGGTCAAATTTTTGTTTGGACAACAACCTATTACAAGATCCTTACTAGTGGTAACTGTTGGAGTTTATCCCACGTTGGTTAATTATCTTCTTCAAAACAAGTATATGAGCCTGAGCGGTCTCTCCACTCATTGCCAATTGGTCTTGAGTTGGATGCTTTAACATGGTATCAGAGCTAGGGTTTTGGAGAATTTGTTCCCTCTTGTTTGTGCCATAGGTGCACCGTTGTTTGTTGTGATCCACGTGTTATGGATCCTTTGGATTACCTCTCCACGTACAAGTCGGGGGTCGCACGTGCGGGAAAGTGTTGAAAATGTCCCGCATTGGTTATGTCTGTTCCAAAAAAAAAAAATAGTATATGAGCCTGGGCAGTCTCTCCACTCATTGCCAATTGGTCTTGAGTTAAACCATTTCTTGTCATGCATTCCTTATTCTTATGAGTAGTTTCTCCTAGATTAACTGCCAATTGTGATTAGTTTCATGAAGCATTTCAAACTGGATGGATCCTGAACTAATGAACCTATCCAACCAGTTTTATGGTTTAAGCTTCTGACATGTATGAATATAAATTGCTTCCTTATGCATTCACAGGAAAGACAAGAGCAAGAGATGCTGCACTGAATGCCGTTCAATCACCTTTACTAGATATTGGCATTGAAAGAGCTACTGGGATAGTCTGGAACATAACTGGTGGAAGCGATCTAACTCTGTTTGAGGTGGGCGTTTTTCAGTAGTTACAACTTGCCGGGAACTTATTGACATTAACATGGAGCCAAAACAGTCGTGGTTGAATACTTTTAATAGTGGTCTTTGAAACAGTTCTGATCATTTTGATAACAACCAATTTTATCTGTTTTACCTAGAAGTTACTAGGGTTTGAGTGTGTACAGCCCTAATGAATGGAAAAAAAAAAAATCCAAATAGCCCTATATTAGTATAGTCGGCTTTAGGAAAGCAAAGCGTCTCTAAATTCCCTCTTCTTAAGAATTCTCTTAATTCTGTAGGGTTGAGTTTTTCATATGTGATATTGTTCTCACGCGAATCTGAATTATAAAATGCTCAAGTATAGGAGATGCAAAATGGCTTGCCTAGAGGCAATTCCTAGCTTGCTGGAAAACATACACGCTAGAATGAAAGCAGGGAGATCTTGTGTCTATGATAAATGATCATAAAAAAGTTCGCTTCTATCCTTGGAGGCCATGGTTGAGAGGGTGGCACAACTTGTCTTCTCTCTCTCTCTCTCTCTCTCTCTCTCTCTCTCTCTCTCTCATCATTCAGTTGGCCTATTAAGTCATTATTATGTTCCCCAGAGCTGCTGGATCGACACAGCTGAATATGTTAGGAAGAGTTTTTAGTGATTGCAAATACATTTTTATTTTATTAAAAAGTTAAGGGAAATATTAGTTTCTTGTACTCAGTTTAGTATGCTTTTGCTTTGTTCATGCTCATTTCTTGCACATGACCACACGATGACACGCTTTAACTTCTGAGATTCTTGCCTATCAAAAAAAATCTTCTGAGATTCTTAGCTTTTTACTGTAGCTTCTAACTGCATTTCACATTTTACCAGGTAAATGCTGCGGCGGAGGTTATATATGACCTCGTAGATCCAAATGCGAACTTAATATTTGGAGCAGTGATAGATCCATCACTAAGTGGCCAAGTAAGTTGGGACTTGGGAGTGCTTAGAATACAAGTGTTACTGGGTGCAACGCAAACTTTGTAGGAAGAACCTTATCGATTGAGCACCTTCTAGGACTCAATATTCCACATAAATCCTGGAAACAAGTGTAATAAGTGTTTGTTTAAGAAATAAAAAATTGATATTGCATGCATTTGCCACATGTCAGTTACAATCTACGGCTTTTTTTGTTAGGACACAAATAGGATATTTTGTATCTAAAAATGGAGTTGCTTGTTGGGGAGGGAGTTCAGTAGAATTATATACATTGTTGGTATGTACCCAAAAAAAAACATTGTTGGGCTAATTCTGAAACAGCTTAAGCTTTTAGGATGATTAGTGACTTCATGTCGGCCTTAAAATATGATGATTTAATTAAAACAATAGTACAGAGATGCTGAGCACAATAGAAAAATAGTACAGAGAATAAGGACTCGTTCACTTTATTTGTCCAGTGATAAACTACAGTTGGGTGGCATTATTCACTTTTCATAGTTTGTTGTGACTCTATCTCCGTCCCCCATTCTCTGTTTGTGCATGTTTATATGCTGTTAAATTGGCATTCGGCTAGTATAACTGGATGGTCAATGTGATTTTGCATTCAGGTCAGCATAACATTGATTGCCACTGGATTTAAACGTCAAGAGGAATCTGAAGGAAGGGTACTCTCTCTCTCTCTCTCTCTCTCTCTCTCTCTCTCTCTCTCTCTCTGTCTCTCTCTCAATTTCTTTGGGGCCTGCTAGGCGATAAAGTTTTTCAATGGGTGTCCATTAAAAATCTTTTGAGGGGTAAGAGTCCATCACTCCATTCAATCTGGGTACACGTATCAGTAATTTGCGTGCTACTTTATTGGAGAAGTGCATCACCTTGAATGGAGCTATGTACAAAAATTGATACCCGTATATGCGGTGATCTCTGGATTATATCTTGAGTGAACCAAACTCATATGTTAACCATCGTTTTCAGTTTTCAGACGACTTTACTAGTTTCTGTCTTTTTATGTCTGAATGATGAATGTTTTCACATCGATATACCATGTAAAACGCATGGCCTGAGTCAAAATTCAAGGGACATTTGAACAGGCCCGATCGTCTCAATGTCGGAAATGGAATCTCTGTCTCAATTTCATTCTTGTCTTGATCTGAAAAATGTAGGCACGTGGAGACAGCAACGTTGGAGTAAATAGGCGCTCATCTTACACTGAAGGCGGCTCAGTGCAAATCCCCGAATTCCTAAGAAAGAAAGGCCGTTCTCGGTAACCCCAGATTGACACTCTCCTCTGTAATATACATAAATTCCCTCTCCTTCCCAGCTTGACATCTCAGGGATCGACATTGCTCCTTCCAGTTCTGTTAGAGATGCAATTTTTCGATCTTCTAGTTCTTTTTGCCAACTCCCAGTTTACGTAGCAAATAAAAATGCAGTCCTCCCATTTGTTTTCGGAGGAAAGTTTCCACTTTGGTATCCTTAGTAATGTGTATAACTGTGTTTCTTGGATTTGATTATAGTCCATAATGCATTTGGGAATGCTACTTGGGCCAATTTCCGTTTTCTCCGTTTTATTGTTCTCTTTTGGATCTTTTCCTTTCATCCTGAAAATACTCGACATGATCATGATTCAAACAACACCTTGATATCTTGAGTCGTTGTATTGTAAAAATCTAAAGACAAATGAATGTGCACAAATACGAACACTGAAATGTCCAAAACCATTCGATGCGCGTAGGTTATATGGAGCCCGCACACATCCAACAGTTCCATAACATTGGTTTTGTATTACGGAGTACCTCCTATCAAACAGCTATGTAGCTTCCTCTGCTTTCTGCATGAAGTAACCTCTGAGATTGCAATCTGCTTTCATTTCTCTCAAGTATTCACAATTCTACCTTTTTGTGTGAAGTTCCTGCCCAAGTCTTTGCATCAAGAATTCAATTACTGATTAATCAAAGAAAGGGTCTACCGGTTACTTCCAGATTTGCTCTGGAAGACACCAGATTTATGCAGTACCAAAGGGGTACAAAAAATTCTCGATAAACAACGAAGACAATTCATACAAAATTGATAAATCTTTGTTTTACAAGCACTTTATTTACGTTTTCTCAACTAAAATATTTATCTTTGAAAATTACTACTAGAAGTAAATGTAGTTAAAGTTTGGACTGGGCTTTTTTGCACCGTATAGTTGGCGAACTTTATTTTGTTCATATACAATTCAATACCCAATCGATATACATTTATTTTGTGCAAAAATGAAATACTTACATTTATTTTGTACCGAATGATCTGGCACAATGGATTGGACCCTTTTTGAAAAATAAATGTGTTTTGATCAGCTATTTATTTGTATGCGCACAACATACTTGACATGATAATTGCTCTCGGCAAAGTCTAAAATATGAACGATTCCGATATCCAAAATGGCCAGCCCAAAATGCACCAACCCAATGGTAAGTTCTGCGAGAAGCCCATTTCATTGCACAACCACCCTTTTTATAGTTCATTTCCGATGTTCACAGAAAAAAAAAATTAGTAAGGTCTCATTCGGCTAATATTTATTTTTAAAAAAAAAGGATTTCGATTGTAATTTTTTGCTCTCTAAATTTCTCTTGTCATGACGAAACAATAATTCTTAAAAAATTGATGAAAAATTAAAAAATGCAAATAAAATTTGAATAAGGACAAAAAAATAAGTCAAATAATTTATTTAGCCAAATGAGCCTAAGACCCCTGTAGTACTGCCCAACCAAACCGGTGGTTGAACCGCTCTGTGTAGGACCGGTTCGGTTCAAGACTTCAAGTGCGAAAGGAATAAGCGTGCCCTGAAGCGCTTGCAGTCGTCCATTCCGTCAAAAAAAACTTCAAGCCTCCAATCAGCAAAGGCAGGCGAGCGAGAGAGAGAGAGAGAGAGAGAGAGAGAGAGAGAGAGAATGGGAGTTCTCGATGGCCTCTACAAGCTCCTGATGCGGCGGACCTCCGTCTACGCCACCTTCGTCATCGCCGGCGCTTTCGCCGGAGAACGGGTCAGATTTCCGATCTGTTCTTCGCCGCCTTCCTCTGTTCGTCTATTGTTTCATTTTTAACACGTGGAGCAGATAAAGTATTGTTTGATACAAGTTTTCTGTCCCTAGCTTGGGTTATTGATTTACATTTCGATTGTACTTGTACACGTCGGGAATTTGAGGAGATTTGTTCCTGTAGGTGTAGGGCAGTTGTTCTCTAACTAGACAGGCCTGAGCTCATTTTGTCGAACAAATAGTCTAGGAACACAACACGGAGACAATTTTGTTTAGAGAAGTTCGATGTGTGCCGGCCCACGTGCAGGGGCGGTCCAAAGGGGGTGCAGGGGGACTTGGCCCCTGCACAACTCCAAATTATCTGGCGTATGATACTAATTTTTAGCTTAATTAGGGAAAATTCTATGAGATTAGCCCTTGCAAGTCCTTTTGTTGAATTTTTTTTTTTCTAGAAGTTCCTATAGTGTGGGGTAAAAATCCCCAAAATTTCAATCATTTTTTAGGTTGCATGTATAAAGTTAAACGGTGGCTGTTCACATACACAAAATATATGCTGGACACAAAATCCTGTGTCCGCCACTGCACATGTGCATCAAACAACTCTGGAAAGTTGTGTTTTAAAATTGTGTTAGTTCCTAGCATTTCTTTTTATCGAATTGTCATGAAATCGGTTTTGCGGCTTATTACTGTATATGTGGAATAACTTGCAGGCTGTGGACTATGGAGTTCATAAGATCTGGGAGTACAACAACGTTGGGGTATTTCCAACATCCTTTGATTAAATTTTGTTTTGTTGGTATTTTGATGTGCATGTTGGTGTGAAATCTTTTGATCCGATAAGGCTATGTGTTTCGATAATTGCTCTTTGGTTGATATGATTAGACCGTTTAGAAACGCCTAGGCAGTGCTTCTGTGTCTGTTTCAACAACCAGCTTACAGTTTCGCTCTCTGTGCACAATTGAGGGACCATGGACTGTTCTGACATGGTGATTTCCGTGGGTTTCACAGCTCCAAATGCTGCTTTGTTGGTATAGATGTATCTCATATTGCGCTTACTTGAATCCATTTGATCTCAACATACTAGCAAGTTCATAAAGGATTCATGGTCCGATTGCAGTAGGGGACAGTTATGGTGGAAGTATATGTCGCTGCATTATTCGATCTAGAGCACAAAATAAGATTTGATACTGAACATTAGTAAAGCTATTTTAGTTATCTTGCAAGAATATTGTTCTATGTTCATATCTTGAGGATAAGGTTTTTGCAAAGAGGCACTCACACTTCTAAAAGATAGTGTTCCCGTCTTTGTAGGTTCCTCCCAAACGCTTATCGAACGCTTCATGCTTGTCTAATCTTATTCCTCTAGTGCTTTATTTTTTAGAACTGGCTATGTATCGAAGACTTGGAGAAAATCCAAGTCCATCGCTTAAATGACATTGGAACATACTACAAGTTTGAAAAAATAACACTGCGATAAGAGGATAGAAAATGAACAATGTGTACCCACTACAAGTCTAATCTCAAACTTTAAATGTTTTTTAGGGGAAAAATCTAGAATAAGTGTTATTTCTTTTTGTCGATCCGTTTTTTAATAACTCCGGTGTCTTGGTCTGTTTACACGCATCCCTAAAAGACCAAATCCTACCATCCATAAGCAGGGCCCAATTAAAGCTACTTAGGTTCTAGCACATACGCCTTATTGCTTATCAAGGAACAAAAATAAATCATCCTTATATTCTAATATGTGAAATTTGAAGAAGATTTTCTACCAGTATTCTATGATATAATTTGAATGTTTTGCAGTGTAGAAAATAAATGGTTCCTATTTTCATCAATGCATAAAGAATTTACCATTTATAAACATATCCTTATCGTTTCACCCTTTGATTCTTTTTTTCCTATGTGTTGTGTCGTATCAGCTATCCACGCTATGTGTTCATATCTGTGTTTCTAGAGGAATTGGATCAATTTTAGGCCTTTTGAATGCTTTTAGGGCTTTATGTAGCCCATTATTTGGTCCTATGGTCTTAAAATTAGAAAAGTGTTTGGAGAATGAGGTAATCTCAGTGTTTTGGTAGCAAGGGGCATGGGTAGAGAGGGAGGGAGGGGGAGAGAGAGGGGGAACGTTTAACATTATGTGCCCTTTTGTCGTCTTAGCTTGTACTTCCTTTGGTTTAGGTGTATAGATAATAGATATGCAGATGGATAACTCTTGGTAACTTAGAAAGACATATGTTCATCAGCTGTATGCATTTGTTTTGTGAATCCTCTGTCATTTCGGGCAATTGTAGATTTCTTGCAGTTCATTATCTTGTGGCTGCTTTTCCAACACCTTCTTTTAGCTGCTTATGTCTCTGACCCAGATTTGCTTACTCCTATAATGCAGAAGCGGTACGAGGACATTCCAGTTTTGGGACAGAGGCCAACGGAATGAAATTACTCGTCTCTCTTTCCTTCTTCTTCCTTGATCAAGGCGAAACATTTTGCGTTGATGTTTGAATAATTATTGCTTCTTGGACAATTTGACCATGATCTTTTGAAACATTTATAGATTGTTGGATTTTGTTTGTCGAGCTTGGTTTTAGTTTGTTCAAACCTTCCAAGGCAGGCAGTTTTCAGTTCCTCAATGTTGTTATCTTACTTTTGCAAGTATTCTACACATGCCATTTGCTGAAGGTTGAGTTCCATTTAGGCTCAGTTTGGTTGGTGGGATTCGTAGTTACATGGTCTGCAATTCAGGTAAGTTAGGCCAGGCTGTGGCCTGCGATTCCAAGGTGAGTGCTGATTTGCCTTATTGATGGCCCATGCCTAGATAAGATCATTGTGACTTGTGAGCTGCTTCGGCTCAAGTTGCTCTGAGTTTTCAATCAATGTTATAATACTACCTTAAACTGCGACTTTTATCCTTATTGGTTCAATCTAACAGTTTATTGAAGTTATTTTTGTTGACCGGTAATTTGTACTGTAATATTTTTTTTGGATTTATTTTATTTTATTTTTATGCGTAGAAGCTAAACATGTTCTGGATTGATGGTTAAATCTCTTTACACATCTATAGTCTGAGTATAGAGTGACACTCCTTCACAAGGGCATCTCGACCCAAGTCTTCAAATTGAAGAAGACTGAAAATAACATTTTTTACACGAAGAGTTAGTATGAAGAATGTATTCAAACATCTCTACTTTTTAAAATCTCATTCATTTCTCTTTCGAAACACATTTTTTTCCTCCAAAAGTTGAACTTTTAGTTTTTTTTTTAATATTACCAAAATATATTGATGAGTGTTCTTGTGTAAAGATCTCATGAATATGCTTTCAAATATATTAATCTTATGAAGAATAAATTAAGATACTGTGTAAGTTATAGTAACATTTAAAAGAACAGAAATACAAATGTTTTTCATTTTTTGGAGGATTCTTCCTATATGAAGAATGATATTAAGTATGGCCGGAGGCCAACCATTCTTCAAAATGAAGGCTTGGTTGGAGATGCACTAAGAGTTGTGTTTTCCAAAATTTGATGATAAAAAATTAGAAGTTGAATTTGTTAAATTCGGCCTTCATGTACTAAATTTTTGAAAATAGTAGTAACTTTGGAAAGATAGTTAAAAATAATGAATATATCCCTACAAAAATTACTAAGTTAGCGTTTGCCAAATTTTGTTTTGACACATTTTTAGATTCTAAAACTTCCAAAAACTAGTGTAGAAATGTTTGTCAAAAATTCTACTTAAACTGATTTTTAGAATCTACAAATTATGAGAAATAAAAAATAAAGAAATTCTCAAAATTTCAAAACTGAGTTTGGTAGCTTTAGGATTTTGAAATTCTAAATTTGCAGCAAATAAATAAAATTTTTATACTCTCGTAGTTGCAATAAACAAGTTTCTTTAAAATCTAAAGCTAAAATATAAAACATGCATCCACATCTATCGCAAACAAGCTCTAAGTAAAATAATATTTTCATATATAGCATCATCATTATGACTAGAATTTTTTTTTTTCTTTTTGAAAGACAATATGAATAGATTAAAAATTTACAAAATCAAGACTTAAACGTACTTAATCCAAAAAATTACAAGTAGGGGGAGTAATTTGTGGCACAGATCAAGCTTCAGGGTTTTCTATGTAATTATCGGAATATATATCCTTCTTATACGCCAGCTAGGGTTTCCTTTGAAATCAGCAAACAGCCCAAATCGTATATCGAACAGGTACTCCTCTCCCTCCCCGTCCGTGAGTTCTTCTGCTTCGACTTTTACTGTACTTATCCGGACAACTAATTTGATTGTTTGTATGTGTTTTCTGTTGTGGTGACAGTCTGAAGCAGCAAAAAAGTTTGAGCCATGAGGTATGTGATGCTTTTTTGTTTTTTTTCGTAAACGCTTGCTACGTTTTCCACATGTATTGTTCTTGTTCCTTAATGCTTCGCTTTATCCAGTTTGTGTATGTTTATGCTGTTTGTTGTGGAAAATTCTAATGGTGAAAATGGTTACTTAGGTAGGGCAACACATTGGTTATGATTGACACTAAGATTTGAAGTTCATAAATTTTTCTGTGCAAGGGTTCATCTGGAATAGCAACTCTCTACTCCCCGCCAGTTGTTTTTTTTCCCCCCCGTTTATGACCATTTAGAATAGCGATTTGAGCGTGTTTCTTATGCTATGCTTCATGTTGTTGTCAAATTAAGATTATTTGTTTATTTCTATAGGCTCTATTTGTAATTCTATAGGCTGCATTTGCTAAGAAGTTAGTGCATAAAGACATTGTAATTATTATCAATCCGATCATTGGCGTTGATTCTATGCCATGTCATTTTGTTCGAAATGGAGCTGTCTTTCTTCTGAATCCCAATTAGATTGGCTTTAATCCTCCCTGACCCAGTTGGAATATTTTTTTACTCTCAGTAAGCTTCAGAGTGAGGCCTTGAGGGAAGCCATCACTCAGATTGCCAAAGATGCCAGGGAGAAAAAACGCAAGTTCGATGAAACAATTGAGCTCCAAATTGGGCTGAAAAACTATGATCCCCAAAAGGATAAGCGCTTCAGTGGTTCTGTGAGGTTGCCTCACATTCCACGTCCCAAAATGAAGGTTTGCATGCTTGGTGATGCTCAGCACGTGGAGGAGGTAAACCTGCTCAGTCCGGATTAGTATTGTTCTCCCTCAATTGGTTGTCCTGTATTTGCTGCTTTTAGTCTACAAAAACGAGCATTTCTTATACCCTTGAAGAAAGGGCACCCACGAGAAATTGCATGTCATTTCATATGTATGGTAGACAATAAAGATCCAATCCTTTTTTGAAAAGCTTTTTATTTTTTATTTGTTTGCATGGGGGTTGTTCAATTCAATGTCAATTTTGTTGCAATATGTATTTTTTTCATGTCGATGGCATGTATCATGTGTTTTGTCGGTTGTCAAGTGTCTGCATATAAAATGTTTTAGGGCTGAAACAACGGTGTTCTCTGCACTTTCCAGTTCATTAACTAGACTTATATTGCTGGTTTCTACGTTTTGTTGTATGCTCTTCGTTTATAATGTGCGTTGTGTGGATGATGTAATCATGATAATTGAGAAGTCATTTTCTAAGACAGATCCTTTTAGTCTATGATAATTTCCACCTTTGCATAGTCTCGGTCCATGGTGGAAGGCTCCATACTTGAGCCTTTACTTCTATGCTAGATGAACTTGCATTACTACGAGAGAGTAGTAACATGTACATGTACACTATTTTTGGCATGCTTCTCTCGGTACATGTGTCATTAGTCATTACTTTTGAGTTTTGACAATGGACTATTTTAGGCCTGGAATGCATAGTAAATTATTTTTCCCAATATCTTTTCTTTCAAGAGAGACCGATATTCAAGCGTTTGTTTTGTCCTTATACGGAAGGAAGAATACTTCACTTCTTATTTTAGATTATGTACGCTGTTAAAAGTTGGGACTTAGTTCATGTGTTCAACGTGCTTTATCTTGAGGTCATGTTATTTACTTTGTATACTGCAGGCTGAGAAGATAGGGTTGGAGTATATGGATGTGGAAGGTCTGAAGAAACTTAACAAAAACAAGAAACTGGTCAAGAAACTCGCAAAGAAATACCATGCCTTCTTAGCATCGGAAGCTGTCATTAAGCAGATTCCCCGTCTACTGGGCCCTGGTCTCAACAAAGCAGGCAAGTGTGTTTGATGAAAGGAAAACCGTTATTTGACATCTCGTTAATTGACAGCGATAGGCCTTTCTGTTGATTGTGTATACGGGGCTAAGGTTGGTGGTGCTTGTCTTTTTGTCTTTAGGTTTAGGTTGTAACCATTTAAGCTTTTTACTTTCTTTTCTTTGTTTCTTGGGTTTTTGGGTACTTATGAAGCTAATATACTGATTATCAAGATATGATTTAGCAACCAGACTATGGCAGGTGTCTACTACATGCATTGTTGTGTAGACCGTTGAATGTCTGGCAAAGAAATCAAAGAGGTTGAAAAATATCTCAGGGGTGTCCATCGTTGCTCTCTAGTACCAGTAACTGATTATGTGAGCTACATCTGGACACTACAACCGTTTACTTATCAAAAAAATATCAAAATATGCTTTAGAATTTTCCTTCATTATTAGTGCTTGTTTCTTTATTCTCAGCTGTTTATGTGTTCTCTCTTTTGGTAGATTTGTAGTTTCTAAGATTGTTTATCAATGTCCACTGCTGGAAGGCAAAGCAGTTTTTATACAACACACTGCTCAGATTTGAAGGGAATTTTCTTCTTGCTTGGTCATTGAATTCATGCTTTGTTGTTCCCTCCTGAGTCCTGTTCTTAGACTTGCAAGTCTAAAAGGATTGTTCTGTATCTACCCATCGTGTTGTGCATAAGTTATTTGTCATGTTGTTTGTGGTTCTGAATGAAGTCTTCCCTGTCAATATACAGACTTACAAGGCAGTTGCAACGTTTTCTTAGTTGCCTGGGTGGAATGGTATCTTTCTTTTGTCTAAGTACGTCCATTAATATGCCAATGCAGGGAAGTTTCCCACCCTCGTTAGTCACCAGGAATCCCTCGAGTCTAAAGTTAATGAGACCAAAGCTACAGTTAAGTTCCAACTGAAGAAGGTTCTCTGCATGGGAGTTGCTGTTGGGAACTGCACTATGGAGGAGAAGCAGATCTTTCAAAATGTGCAAATGAGCGTCAATTTCCTTGTTTCATTGTTGAAGAAGAACTGGCAAAATGTGAGTCTGTTTTCCTGCTTCTAAATTATGAGTTTGTCATGAATGCATGGACGTATTACCTCAACCTAAGTAGGTTGCTACTAGCTTTTAATGTCTCTTAGGTCTATTGTAGTTTGTCATTTCCTACTTCGATTAACTGGGTTTTAACATTTTTGTCATTGTATAGTTAGCTTTGAGGGGCAATCAGGTTGACCAGTTGATCATTGATAATTAATAAAAATAAGTAGCTTTGCCCTTAACCCTGGTCCCAACCCCCTCCCCAGTATACAAAGAGGAAGGGAAGAAAAAGAAAGAAAACAAGCACGCATAACCTGCCTTCACAACTAGTACAAAGCGCTTTTCTTGGAATTGCTATTAAGATATTAGATATCATGTTTTTACAAAGCTTTATTCCTGTGAAGAGTCTCATAGCTCCTTCATGGGATCTCTCGTTGACAATTGTTGAGTCTAGTATTGTTCTCTTGAATGGGATCTCTCGTTGACAATTGTTGAGTCTAGTATTGTTCTCTTGAATCATTTACTCTGTTGAATTATCAATTAGCTTACAGTGTTCGATTATGATTGGAATTCAGGTGAGGTGCTTGTACCTGAAGAGTACCATGGGGAAGACAGTTCGCGTCTTTTAAAGAGCTTATTTGCTTGAGCTCTTTAGTGAAGGATTCATTGTGAGCAAATGCTTGGAAAAGATTTTCCTGGATTTAGCAATTCACCCTTTTTGTTAGTCTTTTACGTAGACACTTTCTTGAATTTCATGAACCCAAGAATGTTTGTTTCCAATTTTATTTCAAGGAGAGGTTTATCTATTAATCGTTCATTTGCTTGTTTTACTGGTGATCCTATCTGATGGGTTAACAGTAAAGTATGACCAAAATAGTATTTGATTTTGTAAAACCCTAAACTTCTTTTTTGTGAGAGCGCTCTTCTGTTTGTATGGTGCACTGTCCACTCATATGGAGGCTCTGTTATTCCTTGTCATTGACCATTATACCAATCGGCAGGACATGTAGAGACGAGGAAGTGGCCGGACCGTGAGCCAACCAGCAATCCCAGAACCGACCACCGTGATTCCGTAATACTGCTGCAAACCACCAATGTTTCCTCTCTAGCCTTTTCGCAGGGATTTTGCACTTCCGTATTGTACAAAACCAATTTCTTTTTATTAGCGAATGTCATAGGCTCATACTACGAAAAGGGTCCAGTAATTATGGCATCTTTGAGCCAACTTTTTACAAACTTTTAGCATGTCTTTTGGGGTGTTTCCTCTTAATTTTGTCTTTTTGTTGTCTTTAATGAATTTTATATAATAGGGTTTATACTTTTACTTCTCCTATTTTCTCGACGAACAAAGTGATGTAAAAATTAAATTATAGGCAAATTCAATACAAACTGAGAGAACAGCAAGAAAAAGATGATGTCAAAAATGGGTCAAAGGTTGGTTGGTTTACTGTTGCTTTCAATATGCAAGAAAAGTGTAATACTCGCAAGTCGCAACACATCGATAATCATATAAGCCCATTTACTCCATACTGTATTAGTCTTCAATACCCTCGGATTTCTCAATTCCCGCTTACCTCAACCTCCAAAGCCGAGCTCTTAGCCCAATCTTGGCGGCTCCCACCGCATCTTTAAATCCCTCCCAACTAGGGCTGTCCATCAGTTAGGTTCGGGTTGGGTGGGACCCAACCCGAATTTGTCGGATTGATCAGATGACCATCCGAATCCGACCGCACAACTGGTCGGGCTCCGACCGAAACGTTTTCAGGTTGGGTTGGTCAGGTTCGAACAGGTTGTCAGATTGGGCCAATTTTGTTGGGCCATTACTTTTTTACTTCAATTATTTTGGGCTATTTTCCAACTTTTTCAGCAGGCCAAATGGCCCAAGGATTCATAATAATTTTGGGCCATACCCATTGCCCAATCCAAGCCCTGTTTTTCATATTTCTACATTTCTCAATCCAACCACAGTTACATACAGAAAAAAACACATTTCCAAATTTCAACCGGTAAGATCAAGCACTTTGATCAAAAAAATAAATCAAGATCAAGGAATGACTGAAGCATAGGTGCACACACCACACAACAACAAAAACAAATTCTAGAGAGCAGCCAGCCTCTATACTCCCTTGTTTTTTCAGCAGCCATACAACCACGTAACATTTCCATTTTCTCACCAGTCCACCACTAGTCCACTACTATCTACTAGGCAGGCAACTACATTACTACATGTGTAGCACCATATCACAAGTTTAGACTTTAGATTACCACCAAAGTTACAAGTCCAACATGATTAAAACTACAAGTCCATAATAAAATAAACTAGTCCAACATGATTAAAACTATAAGTTCATAATAAAATAAACTAGTTCAATGTCCATAGTGCAATCCCATGTCTAAACTGACCAAATTTGTTACATAGAAAGAAAATTAGAAGAGAATTGAAAACTTCAAAGATTACAAAATAACATAATGTTAAATGTTTTACCAAGGTCCAATGTCCAAAGGCCCATCACTCAATCCCTAGGAACTTGCCTTGCATCATCAGTTGATTCACTTTGTAAGAGTTTTGAAAAAAAAAAAAAACTTAATTCAATACAATATTAAGAAAAAACTAAATAGTAAGTAGACTAGATCAATTAAATTAAATTACCTCGTTCAAGATCTTCAACTTTATCCATAGACTGTTGAAGAGAGATTGAAACCGTACTTAGAAGCCAATTTTGGGTGCATACAAAGTCTCGACCATTGACGGTGAGAGTGAACTTCGAAATGGATCAAGTATGCGACCACCCGTACTAAAGGCTGACTCAGAAGCAACGGTAGACACCGGCATAGCTAATACATCACGTGCTATTTTTGACAAGATTGGATACTTGTTGGAATTGTTCTTCCACCATACCAAAATATCAAAATCTGGACTGTCCCTACGTTCACACAAATCCCCAAAGTACTTGTCTACCTCTGAGGAACAAACACTAGAATACTCCTCCAAGTAAGTGTCAAATTCGCTAGCTAAATTCAAGCGACGATGACAATCCTCATTCTCCTCCATTACTCTCGGCATTGGACTTGCACTAGGCACATTTTGTCTAACTTCACCCTCCTTTTCATAAGAATCATACAATTTGTTCAAAACATCCTTCACTTGTTTATCCATTTTCTCACCCACTGGCTTCCCTTTATAGCAAAACTTCACCAACCTTAACTTAAACCAGGGATCAAGTGCCACCGTCATATAAAGTAGAAGATTGAATTTCTCAACGTCCCCCCAATATGTCTCAAAATTTTTTTTCATTTCATTTGCCATTTTAGACATAAAAGGACCTCTGTTGAGGATTGATTCATCTATGCGGGTTTAAACCTCAAACAACTCATGAAAGAACACATTGGATGTGACAAAAGGAGAAGCTGAAAATTTCTTCGTTGCATCATAAAAAAGTTTCAAGAATGTAACAAACAACCTACACTTCTTCCAATCAAGCTTGTTTGGGACAGTTGCTTGTCTTGGAGTTGAGACCCTATGGCTATGGCTCCCACCTTGGTCACCTTCCAATGACAAATCCTCATCGCCTTCTTTTATGCCAAAGAATTTTATGAAACTACTGTCTTCCTCCCCGATTCTTTGAAATGTCTTCTCAAACTTTATGGCTACTTTAACATCAAGTAAGTGGAATTCCACCGAGTACACACATCAAGACACACAGTTTGTTTCGATTTAATTTTCTCCTTCTCTACACACTTCTTGAAAGTCTCCATTCTTTGTGGAAAATATCTCACATACATCACAACTAGGGCTGTCCATATACCCGACCCGTTCGACCACCCGACCCGACCCAAAAATAGACACAACGGACAGTTCGGATCGGATGGATCGATCGGATTCGGGTCTAAAATTGAAGATTTTCAAGATGTCGGTCGGGTGTCGGATACACCTAATAATTTTCCTAACCCGACTGACCCGATCCGACCGATGGTTTAGTATAAAATGCAAAAAAAAACCCTACAACCCCAGCTGTTCTCTGCTCCTACCATATTCTTTTAACCTAAACCTAAAAGCACAATAGCGCCTCCCTCTCTCCCTCTCTCTGTTGGAATGCTAAGGTTTCAGAGTTGAAAGTATTATCTGTCGAGGAAGCCATAGGAAAATCTCTGGTTCATGATCTTGTTTTCAAGGAATCAGAAGAAACCATTGACAAGCTGTATTCTGTAATCAGTGAACATTTTTTGGTTCATATGTAATCAGTGAACGATTTCTGTTCAAATCTCATCTCATCTCTCATTCTCTCTTTTTTGATCTGTTTGTTTACAGCCAGTTCTAAACCCGACCGAACCCGACAAATTCAATCCGAGTGCATTTCGGTCGAGACCCGATGAGAGTTTTGGTCGGGCTCGGGTGGACATTTTGGTAATCCGAGAAAAGTCGGGTCAGGTCCCGACCCGAATCCAACCAAATCTGACCCGTGGACAGTCCTACTCATAATATCACGAACACGCAAAATAGATTCACTCGTATCTTTCAACCCCTCAACGACAATAAGATTCAAAATGTCTGCACAATATGGCATATGCATATATTCATGTCCCAAGATAGTACTTTTCCAATCCATTGTTTTTCCTTTCAAGTACTCAATAGCCGTGGCGTTCGAACTTGCATTATCTATCGTCATTGTAAAAATACCATCAACATTCCACTCAAGCAATAATGACTCAACTTTCTTACCTACTGTAGCACCCTTACGATTTTCAATTTGACAAGAGTTTAAGATTCTCTTTTGCAACTTTCAATCATCATCAATGAGGTGTGCAATGAGACACATATAGTTAGGGGTGTTAGTCGAGACCAGAAAATCGATCGAAATCGAAAAAATCGAACTGGATCGAATTTTTTAAATGGTTGAATAATTTCGATCCGATTCCATTTTAAAATTTTTACAAACCGGTTTCCAGTTTACGTGTTTTAAAAACCGGTTTCCAGTTTACGTGTTTTAAAAACCGATCGAAACCGGACCGGTTATATATATATATATATAATTTTTCATTACACTCTAAAACACAAACATAGGTGCCGCACTCGGTGCTCTTGCTCCCACTCCAGTCCACGATTTGAATCTCTCTCTCTCTCTCTCCCTCCCTCTCCTATCAACAAGGAAGAACGGCCCAACTATCTCTCATCTCCTGTCAATGACGAGGAATGACCGGCGATCCGGCACAGCCGCAAGTAGGGGTGTTAGCCGAAATCAGAAAAACCGAACCGGACTGAATTTTTAAAACCGGTCGAATAATTTCGATCCGGTTCCTTTTTTAAAATTTTTACAAACCGATTTTCCGGTTTGGTTTCCGGTTTACGTCTTCTAAAAACCGGTCGAAACCGAACCGGTTGTATATATAATATAATAGACACACATATATATACCTCTTTACGGCTTTACCAATTGAGCCCTAATTTTTCTACTCGTCTCTCAAACACACCACATGCGCCGCACTCAGTCTCCCACTCTCCCTGCTCCCACGATTTGAATCTCTCTCTTTCTCTCTCTCTCTCTCTCTCTATCTTATCAACGACGACGAGGAACAGCCGGCTGTCTCTCACCTCCTGTCAACGACGATGAATGATCGACGATCCGTGAGGCGATCCGGCTGGCTATCTCCCACTCCGTCCAGTGCGTTCACTCCGTCCACTCACACACAGGTTTCTCTGTGTGTGTGTGTGTGTGTTTGTTTGGTCTTTTTTTTTGTAATAATCTGAACTCTTGCAAGTCCTTACGATTTCATCGGCTGTCTCATATCCTATGAATAGATCTGTTGTTGTTTTTGCTATAAGGGGTGGCTTTTGATCTGTAATCTGTTGTTTACTTGTGTCTGCTGTTTTTTTTTTTTGTAGATGGATGATTCTGGTGTTACTGGTATTGGATCTAATAATGTTGATAATGAACCAATCATAGTGGATGAACAGAGTCTGAAACGTAGTCCGAAACGTAAGGCTAATCAGTCTGTAGTTTGGGATCATTTTGAGAATTTGGAAAAGGTTCCAGGACAAAAACGAAAGGCTGTTTGTAACTATTATGGCCAAATATATACTTGTGATTCAAATGCTAATGGGACATCATCAATGAAAACACATATTAAGTTGTTATGTAGACAATATGAGTTTAGCCAGTTCAATTTGAAGAATAACCCGGATAAGAGGCAAAAAACTCTAGCGTTTGAACCCGTGAATGGAGGAGGCACTGGCACGGTTTCAAAGCATATTGCCGTTAGCTTTAGTGTGGAGGCATGTAGAAAGGCCTTGGCTGAAATAATTATTCTTGATGAGTTGCCATTTTGTTTTGTTGAGGGTTAAGGTTTTAAACGGTTCATATACGTGGTGCAACCAAAGTGGAAAAATCCGCCAGGTAGATTAATGGTTGTAAAAGATTGTATGAAAATATACCAAGATGGGAAGAAATCTTTGAAAAGAGCACTTAAAGACCAACGAATTTGCCTTACCACGGACACTTGGACTTCTCTTCAAGATCTTAACTATATGTGTCTCACTGCTCATTTCATTGATTGTGATTGGAAGCTTCACAAAAAAAATTCTTAACTGTTGTTTAGTTCCAAATCACAAGGGCGAGACTTTTGATAAGGTGGTGGAGGAATGTTTGGTGGAATGGGGGATTGACAAATTTTTGACAATCACAATCAATAATGCAAAATCCAATGATGGCATAATTGATTTTTTGAAGAAGAAGATCAAGAAAAGAGATACCACTATTCTAGACCACGAGTATTTACATGTAAGGTGTTGTGCTCATATATTGAATTTGGTTGTACGTGAGGGGTTGAAAGATGTTGATGTGTCAATTGCAAAGGTGCACAATATTGTGAGGTATGTGAGATCCTCACCGCAAAGGTATACCAAGTTTAGATCATACTGTGATAAAGAAAAAATTGTTTCTAAACTTGTGCTATGTTTAGATGTTGCTACTCGTTGGAATGCAACATACTTTATGTTGGAAAGAGCTTGGATGTTTCAAAAAGCTTTTGAGAGGTTGGAAGATGACGATAATCTCTCACTTATTGTTGGTGTTAGAGAGGATGAGATTGGTGTAGAATCTGTAGATAATGAATTGGAAGGGGAAGTACATGGTGGGTTAAGTGACATTATGAATCTTGAGAAACAACATGAGAGGGGCCAAGGGAAAGGGAGAGGGAAACATGTAACACATGGTACTCCTAGTAGTGATAATTGGAATGTTGTAAAAATGTATGTTGAAGTTCTTAAAGTGTTTTACATTCTAGTTGAGAAACTTTTCGGGTTCTTTGTATGTGACATGCAATACATTTTTCAAAGAGATCATGACCATAAAAACTGCAATTGTTAATTTGAAAAATAGTGATAACCTAAAGTTGAAGGTTTTGGCAAGTGGCATGAACAAAAAGTATGACAAGTTTTGGGATAAGTTTGACAAAATAAACTCTTTATTGTTGTATGTCAATGTTCTTGATCCCCTTTACAAATTTGTTTATGTGAGATGGAGCTTGAACAAACACTATGAGAAAAGTATTGTTGAAAAGAAGGTTATTGAGATAAGGAGGGGATGCAAAAGCTTTTTAATTGGTATGAGAAGAAGAGTGTTGAACATGGAAAAACACAAAATGTTGGTGAGTCCTTTAGAAGTGAAAAGAATTCAAAGGAGTATATGAATTTTTGTGAGGAAATGGACGATGAATTTGAGCGACACATAGAAGAAGAGGATAATATGGTGCGCAAATTGGAGTTAGAGAGGTATTGGTTAGAGGGTAAGGAAGACTCTAAAATTCATGGTGATAAGTTTGATGTGTTAGCTTGGTTGAAAGTTAATTCTCCTAGGTATCTCATTCTCTCTCAAATGGTACGGGACATTCTAGCTATTCCGGTATCTACCGTTGCATCCGAATCCGCTTTTAGCATAGGAGAACGTATTCTTGATCCATACCGGACCTCTCTTTCTCCCAAAGTAGCGGAGGCCCCTATTTGTGCACAAAATTGATTGAGGAGTCCTACTCAAATATCTCAATGAGAGGCACTTGATGAGGTGGAGGCACTTGAATCCGGTAATACTCTTTAACTATAGCTTAACTATATGAGTTTTATTTTTTTAGTTCGTGGTCTAACTTGTTTTGCATTATAAATTTTTCCGTCATCTTTAGAGGTTTTGGAAGTATTGAAGGAGGATGAATCATGTATCACTTATTTGTGATAAAAAGAAAGGAGTGAAGAACAAAGAGATAAGTTCGAATCATGTGTCACTTTCCTTTTTATTCGTTGAATTCACTAAAAAATTTCTGTTTTGGGGTAGAAAATTTCTATTAAATAGTCATTTCATTAGAGCCAAGCCATTGCTAATGAATTGATACTTTCTTTGGATTTGGATTGTGATTAATATTATGTATCACACCCATTACATTACAATAAGAACCATTTCCTGTGATTCTTGGCTAGACTTGGTGACTTCGTTTTTGACATTTTGGCATTAATGTGTCCTCCTTATGCATGTTAGTGTTGCTGAAATGTGGAAGCATTGTCTTTCTGCATTGCCAGTTTTTATGTTGCTGCTGCTATGGTGTTGTTTGCTGCTGGATGCTGTTGGATGTTGCTACTGGTGGATACTGTTGGATGTTGCTACTGATGGATGCAATTTTTTTTTTGCCGCAGCTTGCAGTGTTGTTGAACTAAAAATGTTGAACATTCATTTTATTTTTTCTTCTTGGGCTTGGCCCTTGGTTTGTAACTCAAAAGCCTATAAATTGTGTAATGGGTTTAATTATGTTTTTATGGGTGTTCTTGATTTATTGGGCTCAAAATTGATCTTTTTCGTTGGGCCCAAAAAAATGGGTTGAATTTTGAATTTTTGTTTGATATTTTGTGGGTTGAATTGTGAATCTTTTAATGTGTTGGGCCAAAATGTGGCCCAAGAATGAAAACCGGATAAATCGGACCGAAATCGGTTGCACCGGTCGAAACCAGACCGGTTTTATTTCAACCTGTTCCGGTTTCAAAAATGCTCAAACCGGATAACCGGTTTTGACTGAAAAAATAGTCGAAACCGGACCGGTATCACCCCTAGCCGCGAGGTTATCTTTGACGTTCGACCAACCACTCATAGTCTCACACTCTCACGCACAAGTTTCTCTCTCTCTATCTCTCTCTGTTTGTTTGTTTGTTTGCTTCTTTTTTTTTTTTTCCAAACAGAACTCTTGCAAGTCCTTAGAGTTTGATGATTTGATCGGCTGTCTTTCACCTCCTATCAATAGATCTGTTGTTGTTTTTATTGTGAAGGGTGACTTTTGCTATGTTATTGTTTACTTGTTTCTGCTTTTTTTTTTTTTTTTTGTAGATGGATGATTTTGGTGTTACTGGTATTAGATCTAATAATGTTGATAATGAACCCATCACAGTGGATGAATAAAGTCCGAAACGTAGTTCAACTGTAGGGCTAATCAGTCTGAAGTCTGGGATCATTTTGAGAAATCGAAGAAGGTTGAAGGACATAAGCAAAAGGCTGTTTGTAACCATTGTGGCTAAATATATACTTGTGATTCAAATGCTAACGGGACATCATCAATGAAAACACATATTAAGTTGTTATGTAGACAGTATGAGTTAAGCCAGTTCAATTTGAAGAATAACCCAGGTAAGAGGCAAAATTCTAGCGTTTGAACCCGTGAATGGAGGAGGCACTGGCACGGTTCCAAAGCATATCGCCGTTAGCATTAGTGTGGAGGCATGTAGAAAGGCCTCTGCCGAAATGATTATTCTTGATGAGTTGTCATTTCGTTTTGTTGAGGGTCAAGGTTTTAAACGATTCATATACGTGGTGCAATCAAAGTGGAAAAATCAGCCAGGTAGATTAATGGTTGCGAAAGATTGTATGAAAATATACCAAGATGGGAAGAAATCTTTGAAAAGTGCACTTAAGGATCAACGAATTTGCCTTACTATGGAAACTTGGACTTCTCTTCAAAATCTTAACTATATGTGTCTCACTGTTCATTTTATTGATTATGATTGGAAGCTTCACAAAAAAATTCTTAACTTTTGTTTAGTTCCAAATCACAAGGGCGAGACACTTGGTAAGGTGGTGGAAGAATGTTTGATGGAATGGGGGATAGACAAATTCTTGACAATCACAATCGATAACGCAAAATTCAATGATGGCATAATTGATTTTTTGAAGAAGAAGACCACGAAAAGAGACGCCACTATTCTAGACCACGAGTATTTACATGTTAGGTGTTGTGCTCATATATTGAATTTGGTTGTACGTGAGGGGTTGAAAGATGTTGATGTGTAAATTGCAATGGTGCATAACGTTGTAAGGTATGTGAGATTCTCACCGCAAAGGTATGCCAAGTTTAGATCATGTTGTGATAAAGAAAAAATTAATTCTAAACTTGGGTCATGTTTAGATATTGCTACTCATTGGAATGCAACATACTTTATGTTGGAAAGAGTTTTGACGTTTCAAAAAACTTTTGAGAGATTGGAAGATGAAGATATTCTCTCACTTGTTGTTGGTGTTAGAGAAGATGAGATTGGTGTAGAATTTGTAGATAATCAATTGGAAGGGTAAGTATATGGTGGGTTAAGTGACATTATGAATTTTGAAAAACAATATGAGAAGGGCCAAAGGAAAGGGAGAGGGAAACATGTCACACATGATACTCCTAGTAGTAATGATTGGAATGTTATGAAAATGTATGTTGAAGTTCTTAAGGTGTTTTACATTCTAACCGAGAATTTGTGGATTCTTTATATATGACATGCAATACATTTTTCAAAGAAATTATGACTATAAAAACTGCAATTGCTCAGTTGGAAAATAGTGATGATCCTAAGTTGAACGTTTTGTCTAGTGGCATGAATAAAAGTATGACAAGTATTGGGGTATGTTTAACAAAATAAACTCTTTATTGTTGTATGCTAATGTTTTTGATCCCCGTTATAAATTTGTTTATGTGAGATGGAGCTTGAACAAACACTATGGGAAAAGTGTTGTTAAAAAGAAGGTTATTGAGATAAAAGAGGGGATGCTAAAGCTTTTTAACTGGTATGAGAAGAAGAGTGTTGAACATGGAAAAGCACAAAATGCTGGTGAGTCTTTTAGAAGTGAGAAGAATTCAAATGAGTATATGAATTTTTGTGAGGAAACAAACGATGAATTTGAGCGACACATGGAAGAGGAGAATAATATGGTGAACAAATCGGAGTTAGAGATGTATTGGTTGGAGAGTAAGGAAGGCTCTAAAGTTTATGGTGATAAGTTTGATGTGTTGGCTCGGTGGAAACTGAAAAGTTAATTCTCCTAGGTATCTCATTCTCTCTCAAATGGTACGGGACATTCTAGCTATTCCAGTATCTATCGTTGCATCCGAATCCGCTTTTAGAACGGGAGGGCGTATTCTTGATCTATATCGGACCTCTCTTTCTCCCAAAATAGCGGAGGCCTTTATTTGTGTACATAATTGGTTGAGGAGTCATGCTCAAATATCTCTTCGAGAGACACTTGAATCCGATAATATTCTTTAACTATAACTTAATTGTATGAGTTTTGTTTTTTCAGTTCATGGTTTAACTTGTTTTGCATTATAAATTTTTCTGTCATCTGTAGAGGTTTTGGATGCATTGAAGGAGGATGAATCATGTGTCACTTATTTGTGATAAAAAGAAAGTAGTGAAGAACAGAGAGGTAAAGCTATTTGTTTATTTGGACCTCAACGTGTATTCCTTGATCTTTATTTTGATCTACTTTTTGTTTTTTAGTTTTTTTGCAACTGTTTGCTGATAGGGTTCATACAGGTTTCAGCCATTTAAGGGCATTCCTTCTTGCCTCTTAATTTAGATGGATGATAATGCTATTTTGGCTTTTGATCTGTTGTTGTTTGCACTTGTTCATGTACATAAATAGAGATGTGTTGCTACTGCTGTGTTGTTGTGTTGCTGCTGGATGTTGCTGGTGGTGGATGCAATTCTAAGTTTGCACTTGGTGCAATTTAAGCATTTTTTTTTCTTTGCCGCAGCTTGCTATGTTGTTGAACTAAAAGTGTTGAACATCCATTTTATTTTTCTTGTAGGGCTTGGCCCTTGGTTTCTAATTTAAAAGCCTATAAATTGTGTATTGGGCTTAATTATGTTTTAATGGATTTTTTTTGACGTATTGGGCTCAAAATTGATCATTTTTTGTTGAGCCTCCAAAAATGGGTTGAATTATGAATTTTTGGTTGAAATTTTGTAGGTAGAATTGTAAATTTTTTGATGTGTTGGGTCCAAAATATAGCCCATGAATGAAAACCAGACCGAAACCGATTGAACCGGTCAAAATTGGACCGTATTTTCTCAACCGGTTCCGGTTTCTAAAAACCTCAAACCGAATAACCGGTTTCAATGGAAAAATATGTCAAAACCGGTCGAAACTGGACCGGTATCACCCCTACATATAGTTAAGGTTTTGAATTGATGTCCATGTATCAGTCGTGAGGCAAATCCTACGGCCCTTTAATAATTTTTTCAGTTTTTCCCTCTTGTAGTCTTTAATTACAATAACCTCCCTAGTAATCGTTTGGCGAGAAGGGGCAGGTGCGAACTTCAGTTGAACGACCTTACAAAACTTTCTGAACGCAATCCACTCAACGAATTAACCTAACAGTAGTTCATCAATAATCACCATTTTTGCAAGAGCTTTCTTACACTTGTCACAACGTCAACACCCTCCTTCCGTTGGATTTGAATGAAAGGTTTTGTTGTCCATGTTGGTCTCTAAGAGGATATAACGGGCAAACGGGGATGTGAACTTTCAAATTACTAACGCCATATTTTTTACTATCATCCGCATATCTTTTCTTGCAATACTTACACTCACCCCATGTTTCATTGCCCTCTTTTATTTGTTCAAAATGATCCCAAGCAAGAGATCTATATCGCTCTTTTTTTTGGGTTGGGCCCTTTAGGCATTTCAGGTCGAAGTTTTCTTTTCATTCGTTTTTTTCCAACTTTATCTATTTGATCTAATGTATGATCTTCAACATTGACAACATTAGCAACAGTAGACAGAATATGAACCATTACCTTCAAATTCAAGTTCTTCGATATCAACAACATCATCCTCAGGTTCCCCACCAAGCGAGGAATCAAAAATTGGATCCATCACCTACAACAAACAAGTGTGACAATTAAATGGTTTTCAATCAGTTAAATTTTTAAATGAACTTGAATAATTCATTATTCTCTAATTTCGCAGACATATAATATACGCAGCTAAATTTTATAGAAGCAATATAAATCTGATTAGGAAAAAATTAAGGTTGGCCGGTTGTCAAAACATCACAGTTTATGACTCTGTATTCTCCTCCCTCCACAAGAGCGAGCGCGCACACACACACAGGGACGGGTTCTCTCATATCAGAGATAAACCCCATCAAAATCTAGCAACAAATTACAAATCCCTAGCAATGAAAATCACCCCTCAACCACCACGGCCACTGCCACTCACTTCCAAAGAGAGAGAGAGAAAGAGAGATTGAGATGGAGAGAGAGACGTACCAGATTTAGGCTTCGATCGGTTGCAAACGAGAACGAGAACGAGAGAGTGGACTATGGAGAATCTGGTCGATCTCCGGCTAGTCTGGTCACAGAGAGCGAGAGACTGGGCTGGGGCTGGCTGGCTGGCTTTGGGGGGGGGGGGGAATGGCCAGAGACTGAAGAGTGGAGAGAACGAGAAGCGAACCATAAATGAGTAAGTTCTTGTATTTGTATTGTGTGTTCTTTGGTCGGGTCGGCTAACCCGACATTAATAATTCTTCACCCGAAACTCGATCGACAACTTATTGGGTCTCAAAAATCCAATCCGAACTCGACCGACTATTCTGTTCGAAACTGCCGGGGGCTAACTTTTCAGGTCGGGTCGGGTCGATTGCCTAGACAACCCTACTCCCAACCATTATCCATCCCCTCCGCCATTTGCTAGTAACCTAACATTTCCATCTCCTTTTGATAATCTAGTTGATGAGACAGATTTAGAATTGAACTTCGGAACTAACATAGATTATTTGACCGAACTCCTTTGTACCAAGAATCTTCCAAATAGTCGGCTTTATTTCAGAGTCATACAACTGAACAAAAATATTTTGTTCAAAACATATTCTTGAACGATCCTTAAACTTATTGACAAATCGGCAAACAAAAATGATTCTCCACCAATTTGCGCGAAAGGACATCTAATTCTTCACCATCGTTTCCATTGCACATATCGTGAGTGCCGTCTTTTTCATCACACATAGTGAGTAGAAGTCAGAAGAGGACGGTTCGGCCGATGGTAGTGTTGGTTGGGCGGGGGAGGGAAGGACAGAGAAGTTGGAAAAAGAAAGAAAAGATGTGGGTGCTAAAAAAAGGCAAAGGATAAAACGGTAAAATAGCGTACTAGGGTTTGGGTACTGAGTCACGAAGGGGTGCAAACAGACTTTCCTGTAATTTTGGCCCTTGCCAATTAGGGCATCCTTTTGTGACTTTTGCGGCCGTCTCTCCAAGTATGCTAAAGGCTGTCTCTCTGTCTTGCGGCCGTCTCTCAAAGTATGCTAAAGGCCGTCTCTCTCTCTCTCTCTCCATAAATATTAACTAAATAAACGCATGTGTAGCAAACAGGCTTTCTGTAATTTTGGCTCTTACCAATTAGGGCATCCTTTTGTGACTTTTGCGGCCGTCTCTCAAAGTATGCAAAAGGCCGCCTCTCTCTCTCTCTCTCTCTCTCTCTCTCTCTCTCTCCATAAATATTAACTAAATAAAAGCATGTGTAGCAGCTTAAGCACTTGGAACTTAGCTCGTGCCTTGGTTCCTTAGAAATCTCCGCCTCTGATTGAAAAAAGATCCATAACCCCTCTCTTGGAACACTTCGTATCTCTGTAAGCTACTCCTGAATATCTCTCTGTACGCGCTCTTCTGCGATCTTTTATGGATTAGTTGTAATCAAGTTTCACTGTTTTCTGTTTGTGTTTGGCTATAAAGATGTGATTTTGTTCATGATTAAGTTGATTATTATCGCGATCGAGCTGAAATCCTGAATATTACCTGATGTTTTGTGGGTTAGTTTTAGTTTTTGGTTTTTTTTTTTATAACTAGGTGTGTGGATCAGCTTACGGCCTCCTCGAAATATTTTGTGGGTTTGTTTGTTTTATACGGAGTATAACATTTCAATCGTGTATAAGATGGTAGATAAACGGAAATAAAAGTGATTGCATTTCAACAGTATATGTGGGTTTCTTGATGTAATTTTTTTTTGGCTTACCCAATTTTTTAATAACAAAACCACTTGAATGATTTGTGGTGCTCCTCTTCCACCTTTAGGCTTAGTTGGGTGAAAAAAAGAAGGATTGCATTACACCGAAATAAATCATCCATGATCTGAACAGGATTTTTAGCTAATTACTATGCACTTGAAATAAGAAAGGCCCAGAAATGGATGTCCAGAATCTAAGATCAAGTATGGTTGGATCAGTAATTCTACCGGACTAATAGTGCGGGGATTTGGTGTACCACATCCACCTAAGTATTGTGAATGGGATATTTTGTGGGATTGGTTGTTCGATTGAATGGTCTTCGTAATCAATAGATAGAGGCACACACAGACCCTTATGGGATATTTTGGGGATGTCGGTCTTGTGGTTACCGCAAGATTTATAATGCTTAATAGTGCTGTCGATCAAAAAATGACGAAAGAAGTTCTAGAGTCCTTTGTAACCTCTCTAAAAGAATTAAAGTACAAATCGGTTGAAAGTTTATTTACATTCCCATCTATACCGTAATATTGAATTCCTATTCTGATGTAATATTTCAATTTTCTATTCACTAAATTATGTTTTGCATTTTTCCATTGAATTGTGACGGGAAAACTCCCGCTTTTGTTTTTTGCTTCTAGATTTACTATCATTGTGTTCCTTTTGGTGATGTTCTTTGATTAATTCTGTTTAGGATGATAAAGCTTTTACGGTTTTACCCACAATGTCTATTCAAAAACGTTTTCACAGTATGCTCACAAAAGCTTAAAAGAGTTTAAGTGTTTGTGTTACCAGAGGTTTTCTTATGGTTGTCTAACTTTTGGTACTTACTTTTCTCTCTCAATTACTCAAAATGTCCTAATGTTTGTAGTAGGAAATCATGTTTTTGAACTCACCCTACACAGGAATAAAGAAAATACATAATACTATGAAAAGAATAATGTGGTTTGAAGAGGGGTTAACATTTGATAAAGAAGGTTGCAGCAGCCAAGCTCCTCAACTTTTCAGCAAAATATAGAGTACTGAGATAAAAATAGAAGGGCTGTATTTGGTATAGTTTCAAATCTTGGGAAGATGAAAGGTTTAGTTTTCTAATAGTGCTTGATTGCGTCCTAAGACCTTGTTATCCTTTAATTCGTCCAGAATGAACTAAAGGGCATTCATCCTGCTGAGACATATATACACGATCAGCATCATTAGTCATAAATGAAAGAGAGTGTAGGACAGTTGCTGTCATTTGGAACACCCTGGAGCCTAGATTGAAGAGCAGACAGCCACTCGCTTTGCTTCTTCTCACAGTGCTCCCAGAGCGATTGCCTTTATTGTTGCAGAACTGGATGGTTAAGTTCCATTTCGCTGTAACTTATGGAGGGCTACATACCAATGGTGGTTCCACTTCTGTCAAACTTAACTTTTGCTTTGACTTATTTAGAAACTCACTTCAAGTTCAAGCGGAGAAGATTGGGTATGAATAACTCTTAAAATCCCCTGACACCATATTCATTATTATTTCTTATTTGACTATGAGCTCTTCTAGAAGCTTGAAAGTTTTTAAGCCAATTGCGATTTGGAATAGGGTTCTCCAGCCATTGTAGTGCCCAAGTTTGAAATATTGTTTGTAATGTTTGGTCACATCACTTTGCCTGAAATACAGTTAAAGTGTGAAGAAATACATACATGAGGAAATGGTTGAAGTAATGCAATGACCTGCTTTACCATTTGGATTTCGGAAGTGCTGAATCCTAAGAAGCTATTCCTACTTGGGTGATGCTTCTTAGGGAACATCAACCCTTAATCAACACAGCACATTCAAAGCATGTTGGGTGTAAATAAAATTATGAGGTCGTTGCACCGTTTGGTACAACATGGACTCTAGGAGCCTCGAGTGAAGAGCATAGAGCAACTCGCTCGCTTCTTCTCATAGTGCTCCAAACATTTAATGCCTCAGGAATGCAGAGATGGATGGTTTTGTTCCATTCTTATAGATTCTTAATGGCAATATTTCAGTGGTGGTATTCATATTCCCACCTTGTTGGCTAGGGTACAAAACTTCATGAGTACGCTGAAAGCCATATTTCACCTATTTTCAGGGAACTTAGAATATCTATTTGCCTTATCATTCTTTGTTGATAGAGGCTCCCTTTCCATCGAAAGGTGATTCAAATCTGTGCTGACGTGGATCAAAAAAAAAAAAAAATCTGTGCTGACAACTTACCTCTAACCAGAGGTGATTACAAGAATGTACAAGTGACAGTTGAATAGGGCACAAATTTAGTCCTGGAGAATGTAGAGTAGGTGGTGATATATTTGTTCCTTTGAGTATGCCTGTCAGGAGTTTATCTTGGCCCTCTTTAGGTGACCTCGGGCTCAGTGGTCAAAGACTCAAAAACTTGGCCTACTAACCTGTTGGTTGTGTATTTGAGTCTTAACTGTCCAAGAACAACCACCTTGAACATTAAATGCCAAATGACGTTGGATATGTGCCCAAGACGTACTTCTTGTTATTGCATGTCTGGAGTTTACCATGTTCCCATTGTAAACCTCGGTATTTGTGCAAGTCGCGGTTAGATTCTATTATTGTCCATGTGCTGATGTTTCTTGCAGACATTGCACCCCTTTCCATTTGTGACGATTGCATATCCACAATTGGCGAACATTTGAGCTCTGAATCTTGCTTCTTTTTTCCAGGTAAACATGTCATCGTCAACCATGAAACTCCCCTCCCACTGCGTGCCCATGACCGCACCTCAGATGCAAATTACCAATAATACCTTCGTTAAGACCCCAACAACCACGTCTTTACCATGCATAAAGAGCTTCTCTAGCCCATTCGGCTTGAAATCTTCCTCCAGTCGTCGAGCATCTGCTATTATGGCGGTGTACAAAATCAAGCTGGTTACTCCGGAGGGCGAAGAGCACGAGTTTGAAGCCCCCGACGATGCTTACATATTGGACTCAGCCGAAAATGCCGGAATTGAGCTGCCTTATTCTTGCAGGGCAGGCGCTTGCTCCACCTGTGCCGGGAAATTGGAGTCGGGTTTGGTGGATCAGTCAGATGGATCTTTCCTCGACGAGAAGCAGATGAAGGAAGGTTACGTGCTCACATGCATTTCCTACCCTACGTCCGATTGTGTCATTCACACCCACAAGGAAAGTGATCTTTACTGAGTACCCATTATAGCAGGCCGTGTGATATTAGTACTCCATAAGGGATGTATTGGAAAGGGTTTCAATCCAAGAGGAGTGCCAGGTACAAAGAAAATAGGCAAAGAAAAGACCCTTAAAATATACATGAACGGTCCAGATTCACTGTGCAGTGCATATGAGCCGTTCATATACACTTTAAGGGTCGTTTCTTTGCCTATTTTCTTTGTACTTAGCATTTCTCTTCAATCCAAACATGTTGCTGGTTGTTAGTATGGACTGGGATCTGTTGGACATTTGGTACTCTTTTTTAAGTGAATCAATCGTGGTTTTCCCTCAGCCTCCTTTAGTTTCTAGCAAATCTTTTGATCTGTCTTTGTATTTACTCCTATATATCTATAGGCGTTGGTATGATCATTTAAGCTTCTGATAAAGAGATCATTTAAGGTCAAGTGATGCTAGATAGAGATGGCAATACTCATTGGTACAAGCGTGAGTGAGTACTGGGTAAGGGAAAGGCCTATACGGTAACGTGTAAGCTCGTGTTTGCGAGAGTTTTTTTTAAAAATTTTGTGATTCTGGCTTTTCAAAATTAGTTTGGAGTATTTGCAAAATTTTACATAATGGATTATCGAATTCTACAGATTTTGAAAAGCTAAAAAATGAATGAAAATTTCAAAATCCTAAAGCTGGGTTTGGATAGCTTTTGAGATTTTACAACACAAATTTTCAAAAAAAGAACTATAATCTCATAATTTCACAGCTACAATAAACATGGTTTTTTTTTTTACCAAAGTCTGAAATCTAAAATCTACAGCAGAATTCGAAGCTAAAATTTAAAACATGTGTTCATAGTTACTGCAAACATGCATGTCCTTAGAGCATACACAGTAGAATGAACAAATGTGAATAATCAAAATATGCCATATCATATTTTGATTATCCATTTAGAGATTGTTAAAGTTAGCAATGTCAAATTTCACATAAATTTTTTTTTTTGCACATAATCAAAACCAATGGGCCCTCCAAACTTTTTCCCTTCATTTCATGCATATTTTTTTAAAAAACTGTTTTAAACAATTTTTGAAAATAACAAAACAGTTGTGTAAAAAAAAGTTTTAAAAAAAAAAGGTTAGTGTAAAAAAAACAATTTTTCGAAACAAAAAAACAGTTTTTCAAAAAACACACTTTGTTCACTTAAAAATTGTAAATACAGTTTTGAAATTTTTTGAAAGAACTGTATTTACACAAACAATTTTGAAAATTTAAAAACTATAAAATACCGTTTTTTAAAAATAGATTTTGTGTAAAAAACAGTTTTGAAATCTAAAAATCTGTTTACCAAAAAAACTGTATTTTAAAAGTTGGGTAAAAGAGTTTTGAAATTTCAAAAATAGTTTTTTAAAAACACACACTTTATTTACTTACACTTTTTAAAATTTTTGAAAAAAGCAGGAAAAAAATCTGAAAAATACAGTTTTTTAAAATTAATTTTTGAAAATATTGTTGAGAGAGAGAGAGAGAGAGAGAGAGAGAGAGAGAGAGAAGATTTTTGTGTAATGATGGTGTACTTGATTGAGAGAGAAAAAGTTTGGTTATTGGCAAAAGATTGCTAGGTTTAATTATTTAAAGGCCAAAATTTGATGAGTTGCTAAGAGATTGCTAGATTTGATTATTCCAATATGAGTACTTTGAACAAACATACCTTAATAACATTTTAATTTTGATTATTCCACTGTGGATGCTCTTAGGGGTGGATAAGTATTTGTTTCTTTGTTAGTATAAATATGTTTGCCCTAAATTCCGTGACTCTACGATGCTCAATCAAATCTTCTTTTAACAACTGAATGCAGTTTTAGAGTCTTTATATTTAGTAAAAGTAGTTCCCAGACTCCTTTTATATCGAGGATCTTTGAAAATCTATATCTATATTATAAAACAGGGAGATTTTCTTTAAAAATGTCTAGGCATACAAATATAGATGCATCTACATCTGTTCGATCGTATTTAGTGATAAGGTTATAACAGTTGGATCAAAGGAATGAAGCGCTCTCACTCTCTCTCTCTCTCTCTCTCTCTCTCTCTCTCTCTCTCTCTCTCTCTCTCTCTCTCCACATAAATTACCCTCATTAGAGCATCCACAGTGGTATAATCAAAACTAAAATGTTGCTAAGATTAGCAACATTTGTTAAAAAAAGAGCTCACAGTGAAATAATCAAATTTAACAACCTCTTAGCAACTCATCAAATTTTGGCTCTTGGATAATCAAAACTAGCAACTTTTTGTCAATAATCAAATTTAGTTGTTTCCATATTTTCTCAATCAAGTACACCATCATTACACAAAAACATTCTCTCTCTTCCATTTTCAACATATTTCTAAGAAAAAATACTTTTTAAAAAAAGTTTTTATGTTTTTGCAAAAACTGTTTCTTTTTTTTCAAAACTACTGTATTTTTTTTGCGAAAACTTTATATTATTATTATTTTTGCAAAAACAATTTTTTTATTAAAACTTTTTTTCAAAAACTATTCTTTAAAAAAAAAATTCCAAAACCTGTTTTTTTTTTAAAACTTTTTCCCGAAAACTGTTTTTTTTTAAAGTCAAAGTTTTCCAAAAAATATTTTATCTTTTTCTAATAACTTATTTTTGTTAGTTTGAAACCTATTTTTAAAAAATTGTTTTCTATGTTCACAATTTTTAGATTTTTATAAATTGAAAATGTGATGTGGCAAGTTTTGACTATTCAAATTTGATTGAACCATTGTGGGCCTCTACATTGCTAACTTTAACAATCCCTTAAATGCATAACCAAAAGATGACCAAAAGATGATGTGGCAACTTTTGATTATTGATTTTTGGTTATTCCATTGTGGATGCTCTTAAGGCATGGTAGTCAAAACCACCCACTAAGGCATTATTCAAATGAAAACCAAAATCATATATAATCTTTGTACAAAACCAAAATCAAAGCCATCGAGATCACAGAAATCAAAGCCAATATTCCTTTTCCAATTCGAAAACTCTATGGATACCCACCTGAGAACACCGACCATAGCCACCGCGGTACACGGGGCCCACCACAGGCCCCGCACGGATGATCCGACCAGTTCAATAATTTAAAATGATAACAACGAGTGGGCCCGTGAAAAATCAGCTCCATCCGATATGTGTAAGTGCTTGATCAAATCTTCCCATTTTTTAAAAATCGGAAAAAAATGGAAAGATTGGATGAAAAATGAGAAAATTTGATCGAGTACTTATACATATCAGATGGAGCTGATTTTTCACAAACCCACTCGAATTTTATTTTAAAATTATTGAACGGCTTTGATAATTTATGTGGGTCCGGAGTGGGCCCCGCAAATAGTCGGTACATACGATATGTGTGCTTGGGTCGGCATCCGTAGCATCCTCCTTTCCTATTTCTAAACTATCAAACATAGATCATGGAAATCACTGAAAATAGAATTTTCTATCATATGATTTTCACATTCTTCTTCTTTACTTTCTCTGCCTCTCCCCTCCTCTCTTTCTTGGCAGGTTCAATACTACCAAAATCTACTTCACCGAAACCACAAAGGTGAGTTCTTCCATTATTTTTTGTATATTTGCTACCCATTTCCTTTTCATTAATATTATGATGTTTATCATTGGATATGTTGTGTTATTGTTTACTTATCAAAAAAAAAAAATGTTGCTTTATTGTTCATAGGATAGTTGAATTTGTTGGACACGAGTTACTATATTGCACTCAAGTTCAGTATTAATTTGCTTGTTGTGATTATTTGAGCCGTATATCGCATGCGAGTTCAGTATTTGTTTCCGTATGCTGATTATTCGAGTCGTGCATTCAGGCACAGGCATACGCTAGTTATATTATAAAACAGAGCGATTTTTGTTACCCATACAAACATAAGCAACTCTACAACTGTTGATCGCATTTAAGCTAAAATCGTAGCCGTCCAATTAAGAGAATGTTTTCTTAAGTTATAATTTGACCTGCTGTTGTGGTAATACATATACATTTGTGGGCAGGCTACCCCGAAAAATTCCTCGCGCGCGGACGCAGGAGTATTTTGGGCGCATCGAAGAGACGTTACAAACAGAACGCTCAATTCAAAGTCGCCACTTGGGTTTGAAGCTCCGACACCCAAGGAACCGAATTTGAAACGCTTGCCATGTTGTTTGATTTGAAAAGATGAAGACACCAGTCCATCAAAACTATGTCTGGGTTCGGGAGCCAGGTTACGAGAGGGGAATGATTTAAGGCACTACTCTCACCCAATTCGGAGATCGGTCTATACTTGAGTATTTGCAAAAATATTTGCGATTTTGTTTGATTAATCAATTTTTTAGCCATTTAGGGGCGATGAATAGTTTGATAGGGATTAAAGCTGTAATACATTTGTAGGATTTGATTGATAGCATGAATGAGAAAACAGTAAATAGGATAAAACCAGTTTCTATTCAAAAGAACAAATCCAATGCACTGTTCTGAACTTAACATGCGTAAGAAGGAATTTGCCTGCATTGACCAAAGTCACTAGACGTCTACATGCAATTCCAACTTGCGCGTGCCAATATCAAACATGTGCTTGAGATTTTGCTTTTCTCACAACCTCTGTTTTTATCCTTCTCTGGGCTCTGAAAGGACCAATGCACATCCAAGACCAAACCAAACAATTTGTAGTATTTACACTACACAATTTAAAGGCTGAAAAATCCAACAAATGAACAAAACACCTCATAAACAGTGTGAAGACAAAACAGTGGCTCAATGCCAAGTCACCCATGCAAGAGCAACGCAATGGAAAGCCACTGGAACAAGAACACCTACACGCGGGTTAGGAACTTGCGCGCGTCTATCCAGGCTATTTCTAGTACTTGTTCTCACGTGACTGGGGCTCTGGGACATATCCAGATATATCCTAGTTGGTGTTCCAACAGAAAAGAAATAAGTATTAAAATACAATCTAGCAGTTTTAACATAGGAAAATAATAAACTGGTTTTACATGCTCTCAGTGATGATCTAAAAAGAAAACAACATAAAAGAATAAGGTCCCTGTCCCCGTGCAGATTTGCGCGCGCAGCCACAGAGTGACGCGCACAATCTAAGGACCGACGCACGCAGGTCCAATGTTCACACGATTTTTGAATCTTGCTAGCCTTACAGCCCTCCTTCAGGGATCAGAATAGAGCAATACAAAAGTGTTATACCTTTTGTTTTAAATTTGAAAGTGTGATTGAGCTTTGAGCTTGAGGATTAAAAGATGGCTGTGTTGGATGGTTGTATGCTTATAGCCTTTCTTTTTTTTTTTTTCTAACCCTTTGGAAGGAAGGGGGGTGGGTTATTTGCAGGGGAAAGACCATTCATTAATGGAAACCCTCCATTAATGGAAAGTATTCCATTTATGAAAATCCTCCATAAATGAAAAATATTCTATTAATGGAAACTATTCCATCAATGGTAACCTTTTAAAAACCTTCCATTAATAAAACCCTCTATAAATGGAAACCTTCCAAAAATGGAAAGTATAAGGTCGGCTGCAATTTTACTAGCGCGTGGGTCGTGAACGCGCAAGCGTAGGTCCAACTGATCATGCTTTGGTCAATGGTTAAACTTTGACTGTTGATCAACACCTGGCACTTTGACCCGTGCGCTGGTTCTCAACCAACGCGTGCCAGTAGGATTCTGGGAAGTTTATTAGGGTTTCAAAACGCTCAAAGCTCAACCACTTATTATTCCCGGAGTGTTCTTGATCTATTTCATCATCGAAAAATCAAAAACCAAAAAGAAGGAAAAAAAATCCGGAAGCCCAGATTGGAGTGTCTACAACACTTTTCTTTCCAATTTAATACCTTTTGATTTTGTTTCCATTTTAAGTTGATATTATTTCAAGAGGGTTGATAATTAACCTGTAAATTATTACATTTTTAATTTTTTTCTCTCTACTTTGGCAGGAGCTTTTAAAGTGAGACAGAGAGTGAATATGTTATATTGAACGGATAGTGCAAACAACTTATTTAAGTTGATACTATATTTTGTTTTAAATGGACATCTGCTAGTTTGAAATAAGCAAGCACACTAGTTCCACGGGAAATACCATTTATGGTACATCACTTGAAAAACCTTTATTATTCTTTCAATGAGCATAGTAGCAGGTAGATGTGGCAATCACAATCCATATTTTTTTAACCTATCCAATCCTTCAATTTATAACCCAACTCAACCCGCCGATATTACATATTGGGTTAATATGGGTTGAACCCATATGTACTCATATTTACATGAGTTTAGATGGGTTAAAAATGGGTTCAATGTGGGTTGAAATTAAAAGACCCACCTAGCAATCGATCCTTCTCGGCTGGTCGATGGACATCTGCTTCATTTGTTGCCGGTACTTTTCCCGCTTTTGTTTTCCCTTCATTTCTCGTTATGTTTTTTGTTTTCTTATTCGGTAGTTTACTTTTCTGAAAACAAATTACAACTTGAGTGCTGCTAATGGTACCGACGAGAACCCCACCGAAATCATACCGACGGCCGCGCCGGGCCGTCTCTGGCCAACGGACGGCCTATCCGAGCCGTCCAAAAAATTTATAAAAAAAAAATTGAGGGAGCCTTGCGCGAGAATCAACAGCATCCGATGTGTGTAGAGTGCTTGATCAAGCACCTTTTTTTTACATACACGAAAAAGGGTGTTTGATCAAGTACCTTACACACATCGGATACCGTTGATTCTCTCGCGTGGCCCCCTTGGTTTTTTTTTAGAATTTTTGGACGGCTCGGATCAACCGTCCGGTGGCCGGAGACGATTTCGGTGGGGTTCTTGTCGGTACCATTAGACTTTTCGTTACAACTTATAGGCTTGAAAATATTTATTACCAATCAAGCACGAAATTAATTCAAATCCAAGTTTTAGAGGCTTTAGAGATGTGTTTTCCGACAAATATTGAAAATAAAAAATTTCACATGCAATCAACTCAGTGCGTCAGAATTAGGCGGATTAAGCGGAACCGAACCAAATCGAATTGGATCTGTCAGAATAAGTATTTTTAGATTCGTATCTGTCCGTAGCACTCGGTTTGGTTTGGTGCGCGGATTGGGCAGTTCGGTTCATTCGCTCCGCTGGACAGTCCTACAATGCACACATTTAAAAATATCACAATCTATATTTATACTACAATACACAACGGTTCGGGTGGGTTTGGCTAGATCCACATTCGGCCCGACCCGTTTCAATCCGTTTACTTTTGTCCCATATTTGACCCACGACCCGTTTTAACCCGCCTATTTGCCACCTCTAATAGCAGATATTTTATGGCACACATTCTCCATTACCCAATAATGTCTGTAATATGAGTAGTACCTATGCACCAAGAATTGGGGGATGGTACTGTGCAGTGGTGTACGTAGCATTGTGCTGCACACCTCTGAGCTGTCACGATCCGATGGTTCGGATCTCATCTCGAAAATAAACGGATCTCGATCGTTGGTTGCCGAGATGATATCCGAGTCGTTGGATTGTGGATCCAACTGCTCAGAGGTGAGTAATACGGTATTATACACCTCATTGCACAGCACCAACTTGAAGTCCATGCAATCAGTCATAGTAATTCGAAAGAGAGACTTTTTAATGGGGCCACCCGTAAATAAAGTTTACAAAGGCCATTCACGGTCATCCAAAAGTGTTTTGAACGACGAGATTAAAGACAAAAACTATTAACGGAAAGAAAGATTTATTACCGGTAATAGTTTAAAAACGTATCTCAATCATTGATTGCCAAAACGGACGGATGAGATTGCACGGAGTCATGAATAAATTCTCTCAATTCAAAAACTAGTCCTTAATCTTTAACCTTTGGCACAAGCACACTTATCAATAACACGCATATCATCAAGGATACAACCAGCTCCGGATAGGGCCGATACGTACAGATGACCATCTCAATCCAGATTTTCTCAAAAGATCATTAACCATGAAATACTAATTCATCAAACTATTATTCCAAACACTTCACCCTTCCAAATTTCACATGCTTCTTACAAAATTTTCTACGAATTGATTTACGTACTCTCTCTTTTTATTATGGACACTCTATTTTTAATTCTTTTTATGGGAATTTATGACATTCCAAAAATACCCTGACTTGAGAACAAACGAAAATTGTGCTCCCATGAATTATTCTCGAAGTCATCAATCCTTTTAAATGATCTGTATTAAGGATTTTACAAAATAGGATCAAATTGAAATAGAACCCATGATAAGTTCAATGGGCTCATAGAGTGATCTAGCCCACAATTAGTGTACTGTCACGATCATTATATATACAAAATTAAGTAATTTGAGATACAAGTGGTACACTAATTTGTAGTATACAAGACCCTTATATGACATTGACACATCAAAATACTACACAAATTGGTACGCAAGAGGACCCATACGGCAACTTGTTAAAGCCAGATTAATTAATATTTTTAGTAGTATTTCTAAAATTAATTTTCAAACTCGAACCTTTGGCTAGGGTTGAAAGGTGACACAAGCACAGTATTTAAAGTACGCATGCCATCAAGGACGAAATGCAGGGGCGGATAGGCCAAGGTGACCATCCATCCCAAATTTTAAAAAATCTCATCAGTATAATATCACTTCATCCAAATTCCGAACTATGTACGTTTACTCTTTCAAATTTAACATCTTAGTAACAGAATCTTTTATTATTAAGTATACACTTGTCTCGTCGACTTAAAATCGTATGTCCGGCCTTTCTTAGCAGAGAGATGTAAAATAGAGGAATTTGAGAAAGGTAGAAATGCCCTGCAAAAGAAAAAGGCACACTACTTCATGTTTCAAATCGAATAGGTAAAAGTTTCAAAAGGTCAATAAAGATGCATAGAATTAAGGGGGGAGAGAGAGGACATAGGAATGAGAATAGAAAGTGCCTTTCTCTATCTTCGCCTACTCTAATTATAGGAAGGGCAAAATACGAATTATCTTTCTGAGATTTGCCCATTTGGCAGATGACCTCCCTAAGATTAATAATGACCAATTTGTCTCCTCACGGTTTGGGACTAAAGTGCAACTTCTAACTCTGTTAACGGTAGAAGTAAAAAGCCTGTGCTACCCTTTCATAAATAAAGGCTTTTACTCTCCTCCTTTAACACGTTGACACAGAGAGAGGGAGAAAGAGAGAGATGGCTATGGAGATTTGGGGCAAACCCTAGGTATGTATATATTTGCATCTATACTTACAGATATATACATACAACACATAGAGATAATTGTATATAAAGTTTACGTGTATATATAGCATATGTATCTATATGCAGCCCCAATTGCAGCTCCCAGCACCACCAGTTAATTACCCAGTCCTACACCCAAACAAGACCTATACTCCACCGCTGCCGAACACCTCCTAGAAATAGAGGACGCCATATTCTTCTCATCTTTCTTTACCTAAGATTTTGAGGTAAAACAAGATGCTGCATTTTCCACCCAATTACAAGATTACAAATTTCCAACTCCAAAAGGGATTTTGGGGTTTTGATGCTATTTAGCAACAAACGAAAACCCAGATGGTCCAAAACGACTAAAAATTCCCAAAATTTAATTACACAATAGGACCTTGAACAAAGAATCTAGTGCCAAATCATCACCGGCATCGGCTACATCAGTCGTTGGACCTCTATCACAGGGTCTTCATCTTCCCCGTCGATTCTGGGGATGAGATCTTTGGGGGGTTTGAGAGAGAGAGAGAGAGAGAGAGAGAGAGAGAAGGGGATTGGGCAGCTGGTGAGGCGGTGGGTATGGTGACTGGTAAGGTGAGGCAGAAATGGGTGACAGTGCATGCGTGAATGATGATTGGTGATTTGGGGGTTTTGGGGAGAAAGATCAACAATGAGGGCATTGTTGTCTTTTGCCATGCAAATTTTGAAGATAAAGTAAGTTTTCTCTGGCATACACGAGAATCCAGCGCGTGCAACACAAAGATGGTCAATTTTAACGGAAAAAGTAACTATAGCACTTTAATCCCAAACCATAAGGAGGCAAATTGGTCATTACAAAATCTCAGAGAGGTCATCTGCCAAACGGACAAATCTTAGAGAGGTAATCCGTACTTTTCCCAAATAATAAGGTTTATGTATAGCTAGTAGAAAACAACCTAAGCTATTAATCTAAAAAGTTTGTGCAATCTTAATGTATTAGTCTTTTCTTCGAATTTTTTGAAAGTCAGAAAGAAGTAAGGATCAAAATGTGGGAAAGAAAGGCAATGCTCTCTGGATCCGGGGGGCCTGTGATGACCCAAGTCACCACAGAAGTGTAGTCACCCAAAACTACGTTGTTTTGGGTTGCAGACGGTTTTAAAAAAGGAGGCCGAAAGAACATCTTTGGTGGAAAGCTAAGAAAAAATTAAGTGCTCCCATTTTCAATCCGTTTGAACGGGTGTGAAGATCTTATTTCTATGATCATTTTATTCTAAAGGGTCATAATTAATTTTTGACTCTAGTACTCTCGTTAATTAGCTATAAGAAAGTAGTAGAACTAAATATCTCTTGGAGCTAACCATCACTCCAAAAAAATATTTGAGAGAAGATAAATTTAAAAAAAACTTATATTAAAATCAATTTCATTCCGCTACATCTAACAAGAAAAGCAAAAAAAAAGTTAATTAAATAAAATATTGTTGACCCTGGAAAAAAAATTAGGATTTGTTTTCCCTTAAAACGATCAGAGAAATGGGTAAGATCTTCGCAAGAGAAGGATGCTACCGTTCAAACGGATTGAAAGTATTGGAATAGCACTTAATTTTTTCTCATACATATTATATATATATATATATTATACGGTTCTTGGTTTGGAACCACCGTAAACATGATCCATTAATGCGGTTTCGGCCTCTTTTTTCGGCCTCTTTTTTTAAAACCGTTTGCAATCTAAAACGGCGTAGTTTTGGGTGACTATACCCCTGTGGTGACCTGGGCCACCACAAGTCACCACAGGCCCCCCCGGATCCCTGCAAAATAAAGTTGGTCTTTGGGGTCATCATCTCACTTAATTTGTACCTGATTTTCCATGAAGGTTCCTCGATCCACATTCTTCTCTTCTAGCTGCTTAAGGCTAATGAACGTGTTTAATGAGTATATAAATTAGCACAAGCTAGTCAACGATAACAATTGGTAATTCCAACTCAAGAAAGAACTTTAATGCAAGACAATAACCAGTTGGGGTACTAGTCAAATTGGAGAGTTCAAAGAAAAAGAAATACTCCAGGAAAAAATTAAAGAGGATTATTTAAGAGGCCTGTGTACAAATCAAGACAGAGACAATTGAGCCAATTAATTAGTAATTTGGTATTATTGGCACAAAGAAAAGTGCTCTTTGAATTGTTGTACTCCAACTAATTCAGTGAATTTGTGGTTTGCTATACTCACACCGGTCGTATATACTAGTCAACAACAAGTGCATGCAGTTAATTGTTAATAATTAATTCTTAGGGTTACCTCATGCATGCTCACATTTTGTAAGTGTGTGAAGAGACTGTGGAGGATCTATAGGAATTAGTCCTATGTTCAAGCAAACTGTGCCTGGACGAGAAAATCTAATTCACGGAGGTTCCGTGATTTGGGTGTTTGCAGAGCGGATCAATCTCAGCTATTCAAATGTGTGTTGGACGGTTCAGATTTTAAAGAAACTATTCTCGCGAATAGTTTAACTGTTTAAACTATTCACAAGAATAGTTTCTTTAAAATCTAGACCGTTCATTGACGAGACGAACGGTGAGATGGGACAACACGGAAACTCTGTTTATGAAGCCTCCGTGAATAAGGCAATCTCGTCCCCGGACACCTACATATTGCCTCTTTAGATTCTGTGTGATGTAACTGATAAGTTTGTCTTGTAAAATTGGGAGATCGAAGAGGTCTCTTTTCCTCTGATTTTCAGCTTTCCACACGAGAATCCAGAGGATGGAATGAAGGAATCTTCCAAAAGCTTATGCCAGGAAACAAAGCTTTGAATTCGATACATTGTCATCAAAGAGTTAACCCTTTAGACCATTCACATAATTAACTACCTTGAAATATTGTCATCTCCTTGGTATTTGATAAATTATTCAGTACTCATACAACATTGTCTTACGAGCGCCGAATAATCTCTCCCTATGATTTTCTTCCCTTTTGCAAAATGAAATCGCAAAAAAAGTTGGAAAACTATAATAGGGGGTATCAAATAGTCTATGGGTGCGTTTGGTTGGATGGAATAGAATGTGAATAGGAATAGAATTAAGAATGTAATAGAATTGGAGGAATTGAGAATGGAATAATCATTCCCATTCTCACGTTTGGTTGTGGTTAGGAATAGTCATTCTCATCTTCAATGGAATAGTGTGGCAATAGCAATTTTTAGAGTGACAATAATAATTTTTGGAGTGGCAATAGTAATTATTGGTGTGGCAATATTGAATGTTAGAGTGGCACTAGTAATTTTGGTGTGACAAAGAAATGGAATAACAATTCCTTAGTTATTTGGATGGAATGACAATTCCTTTACTAAGGTGAATAATGATTCCATTTGAAATCATCATTCCATTATTTAATAGTGAGCCAAACATTGGAATAAGTAAGTCATTGGAATGATTATTCCATTCCAACCTTAATTACATCCAACCAAACATACCTATATGTATCCATAACCACTTAAAGTCATCTATTAGAAAATACTATAAAATATTTAATTTCAAATGGGCTCAGACATTGATACATATCCACAAAGAGATTTTGTAATTTTTTATTTTTGAAATTCTTGTGTACAGACGCACTAGTTCACTATTAATTGTTAATTTAAAAATTCGGCAAAAAATGTCAAATGCTACATGTTCATATTCTCTCAAAAGTTATCTATGAGAAAATATCAAATTATCAATTTAAATGGCCACACGCATCAATGCCCAAAAAAATAATTCAAACCACTCATTTTTTGAAAATAATTTTTTGAAGAGTTTTCGTAACAAATTCACTCAATCTAATACTATGAAAGTTTTTTTTTTCAAAATTTGAAGAATGAAACTGTGTTACAAATTTTGAAAAAACACTTACAAAAATGGCCCCAAAAAATCTATGCAAGATGGGCAAAAAGTCTGTGCTAATAGACTTTTTAGTATCAATAAGTTAGTGACACACACATACTAATACGGAGCCGCTAACAAAAAAATCAGAGATGAGGCCCACACAGAAATTTTTCAATTTTGCGCTTTGCAGTGTCGGATGAAGCTGTAGAGACCTGCCGAGTTCACCTCTATTGTGAGTTTACCAGCAGCATGTAAGTTATGTTTATAACAGAGATATGCAGTCCCACCTTGTGTGGTTGTATCATTATTAATTATTACTATTATATAAAGCCTGCCAAGTATGTGTGTGGCCCGTATCCCTGTTCTTAGTATGCGTGTAAGTGTTTATGTATTTTTGTGTGGTTGTATCATTGTTTTTATAATATAAACTGCCAACAATGATGTGGCAGATGTTGATCTGTCAAACCGACCCTTTTCTTGAGCAGCGTCAGCACTGCGTGAGGGGCCATGCGGCGGCGGAGGACTTCTCTTGTTTTTTTTTTTTAAACGGCAGGACTCAGGAGGCGGTGGCGTACATGACGTGTGCTTTTTCTGGAATTCGTGCCGCCACTTTCCTTATTTTGGAAAGGGAAAAGGCATATCTCTTTCGTACTCCTATTCATCAGTTTTGTTTCTTTATTTTATTCATACTTTTTTTTTTTAAACAAGCGATAAGAATCAGATTACATCAAATTGCAATAAGTGTACGATTATTATAAGCTCAACTCAATTGATGAAAAAAAATAGAATTAAAAAATCCAGTTAATGGTCCCATTAAGAGGACAAATAATCCTAGTGAATAAAATAGAATAACACCAAGTGGAAATATTTGAATTCATAATTTAATGAGATGCAAGAGTCTTGAAAATTGAACTATCACTTGTATTTTATTCGAACTTAGGAAGGGGTGACTGGGGGTTCTGATTCTAATCCGGTGGTATCCGGGTACTCATTGTTTAAAATTTAGTGTGAAAAAGGATGCCGTTTTTTGTGGAGAACTTCAAATTGTACAACCAAACCGAAGTCTGACATGTCACATTGCATAGGATTGGAAAACAACATTACAACAACCGCTATGAAACGAGGAAACATAATTGGAAACATAATACTCTAATAAGGTGGTATGCTCAAATAATGCTGAACAACCGGCGATGTATGGTGGCATGCTGATCAACCATAATTATGCCGGCCAACCATTTATTAGACATAGGTAACAGGTCGTGTCGGGTCGTGTTAATATCAGATTAGTCGAATTCGTGTCACAAACCACTCAATCCGAACCCGACCCATTTAGAATTCTTGTTATCGAGTCATGTCATTTTCGTGTTTTGTGTCAGAAATGATCAATCCTAATCTGCTAATTTCGTGTTTAATTCTGCCATGTTATCGTGTTTTTTGTCCGTTGCTCAGGTCTACTATATACTAATTTTTCAAATCCATACCACAAGTCAATTTGTGAAATAATGGTTTGTTTGTGTAGAAATACTAGAAAATGAGCTAGGGACCTAGGTTTGATTCCTAACCCAGCGCCTTTTTTTATTTTTTTCCCCTTATTTCTACATAATAATCTATAATATATATATATATATATAATAAGGGATATATATATATGCGCGCACACACACACACACATATAAAATAATCTATTATATATATGACTGTGTTTGGGTCCTGTCGTATTAATGGGTAACACAGATAAGTAATCGTGTTGGTCGTGTCAGTTTCATGTCTCGCGTGTTTAACTCGAACCCGATCCATTCAGAATTCGTGTTATCGACTCGTGTCATTTTCGTGTTTCATGTCAGAAATGGTCAACCCTAACCTGCTAACTTCGTGTTCAATTCGTGTTGTGTCCGTTGCCTAGCTCTACCATTTATCGATCTTATCAGAAGAGAAGAGAAGAGAAGAGAGTTTAAGAGCATGTGCATCAGCTTAGGGAAAATAGCATTTTAGGTTTTTTAGCTAAGCAAAATCCCAAAATGTACGCTGTACCACGTTAGCAATAGCCTTTTTTTGAGGTTAGCTAAAGTAAATTTAGGTACAGTGCTTGAGTAAATTTACCTAACTATTCACCATCTAAATATTTAATATTATTTTCTCTCTCCCCCACAATAAAAAAACCCATAGATCAACATGAATCTGAAAACCAAATTCTTGGCCGGACATTGGGGTAATGGTTTTTGGGTTTAATGGATTCGGAGAATTGGGTTTGGGGTTTTAAGTGTCGATTGAGTTCAGTGCTTTGCACTTTGCGATTTCGGCGATCGACAGTGATTTAGGTGCTTCTATGGTTGACGCAGCAATCTTGCGAGTTCCATTTGAACACAACCACCTCCATCGACGGCGTCAAAAATAGGTTGATTGTTGTCTTCTTGTTCGAAAATGTATACTGATCATTTATGTGTGTACATATATAAGAGTAAAAATAATATTTTAATAAGTGATCAGTAAAATAGATTGTATTATTAAAGTGTTGAAAGTAATGTGAGTAGCTACACTGAAAAACGTGCACTGTTCACTAGCAATTATTACTCAAAATTTATATAAACTGGTGTACATGCTCGTATGTACATCTGATCAAAAGAGATGAGAACAAAAATTTAGTACTCCGTATTTCAATTGGATATTACGAGACTGTGTGTTCTGAAAAGTTTATTGGGCCCCACCGATTACTTCTTTTTTTTATAAGTGCCCCACCAATTAGGGTTGTAAACGAACCGAACAACTCACGAGCTCGGCTCGGTTCGGCTCGTTAAAGCTCGCTCATTTAGTCAACGAGCCGAGTGGAGCTCAGCTCATTCAACAAAAGTTTGACTCGTTAATGAAGGCTCGACTCGATTAAAGAGGCTCGTTTAGTAAATAATTAAGCTCGGCTAATTAAGGGCTTGGCTCGTTAAGGGTTGAGCCAAGCTCGAGCTCAAGTTTTTGGCTCGTTAAGTAAACGAGCCGAGCTCGAGCTCACCGAAGTTTGGTTCGACTCGGCTCGGTTACAGCCTACCACCTATCCACTCATGTGGTGGCCTTTCATTTTCCTTCCCCCTAACAACTAACTTACTAACCTACTAATGTATATTACTGTGAAAAAAAAAACAAAGCGTATAAATTCATTAAAAAAAAATGAATTTGACCGGACACCAAAAGTAAACTATTATAACGGTCTTTAAATGTCAATGCAAAATTTAACTAAGCTAGCTATCCTTTTTCGAGAATTGGGGGATGGTGGTGTGCAGTAGTGTGTGCAGCACGGTGCTATGCACTTTCGAGCTATCGGATTGTGCATCCGAGGGCTTGGATCTCATTTCGGCAATAAACGGCTCTCGATTGTTGGTTTCCGATATGAGATCCAAACTGTTGGATACACGATTCGATGGTTCGAAGGTGCGTAGCATGGTATTGTGCACAACACCAACCTGAAATCCTTCGAGGATGATCTACACTAGGCCTACAAAATAAAGAAACCAGTTGTGAGCCTCACAAACTGGATCGGTCGGGCTATTCACAACACCAACCTGAAATCCTTCGAGGATGATCTACACTAGGCCTACAAAATAAAGGAACCAGTTGTGAACCTCACAAACTGGATCGGTCGGGCTACTCTTATCCAAGGATTGGTGAGAAACCTTATCACAATAATTTTTAGAGAAATTTTTTTGTGACTTTCATATTCTTATTAAACAATATGAAAGCCAATTTTACCCAAGTATTTTTGAGAAATAAAGCCAATGTTTTTTAAACTTTTTTGATTCCTCTCTTCGAGACGAATTAATAACCTACAAAAGTTTAGCGCAAAACTAACAAATGCGAAAAAAATTTAAATAAGGACAACTTTCAAATTTAAATTAAGTCTAAGAGAAGGCAGACTAAAGCAAACGACTCCTTAAGATTAAACATATGTTCAGTGCTCACGTATAATCATGTGAATAAAGAAGTCTCGTATGTATTGCAAACCAATACTAAATAGAAACATATATATTAATTGTCACCATCCTAAACAACAAATATTTTTCAAAGTATATGATCGTATATTAATCGCGAATATATATAAATATCTGCAATGGTCTAATCAAAACCAATAAGTTGTTAAGGTTAGCAATATTTGCTCAAAAAAATGCTCACATTGGAATAATCAAACTTAATTATTAACCTCTTAGCAATTAATCAAATTTTGACCATTGAATAACTAAAACTAGCAATCTTTTGCCAATAACCAAATATAGACCTCACATTTTCTGAATCAAGTATACCCATCATTATACAAAAGCATCTCTCTCCAACGTTTTCAAAAAAAAATTTTAAACTATTTTTTCAGAATTTTTATAAAAAAAATTAGTTTTTTCAAAAATGTTTTTACACAAAACTGTGTTTTTTCAATAACTGTTATTTAAAAAAAAGTATTTACACAAAATTTTTTTTTGTTTTGGAAATTTTTTTTGACACAAAAACAGTTTTTTTTTTCAAAAATGTTTTTTATACAACTGTTTTTAACATAATTTTTTTTTCAAAAAATGCTTTTTAAAAAAACTATTTTTTCACTAAACTGTTTTTTTAAACGTTTTTCTTTCAAAAAAAGTATTCAAATTATTATCACAATTTTTAGTTTGTAGATTTTTTTTTTTTTTAGTTTGAAAAGGTGATGTAGAAAGTTTTGGTTACCCAATTTTGATTATGCTATTGTAAACCTTTACATTGCTAACCTTAGCAATGTCTAAAATGGATAACCAAAATTTTGGTTAGGCCATTGTAGATGCTCATAGACAATTGCTTACATATACATTCTCATTATAACTTGATTTCCAAATCTAATTGATGTACAAAAAAATATTCCAAATCTAATTAAGATTTGAACAGGTTGCTCGTTGTTAATACCTACCATATATGGGTACGTAGAACCAAAACCAACTAATTAGGAAAAGAGATACTAATATAGTAAGTGACGGTCAAACAAGCTTCATAGTATCATTAGACATATCTATACTTCCATATATACAATAAAACAGAGCAAAAAAATGTGTAGGCATAACAACAAAGCAACATCCATGACCATTCGATTGAATTTTCATGTTAAGGTTGTAGCCATCAGATCATTTCTCTTTCAAACGATATAGAAAATATTCTTCTAATAAATCTCTCTCTCTCTCTCTCTCTCTCTCTCTCTCTCTCTCTCTCTCTCTCTCTCTCTCTCTCTCTCTCTCTATTATTATATATATATATATATATTTAGGCAATATATCATTATTTAAATGTTGTATTTTCCAATCAAATAGAGACGGTATGTGTAGATTGCATTCGTCAGGTAGGCAGTCGCCACAACCATTTGCTAGTCGGCACAACCATTTGCTAGTAAGAGCATCTCTAAGGCCATCCACAGTGGTATAATCAAAAGCCAATTGTTTTTAAAGTTAACAATATTTGTGCAAAAAATGGTTCACAATGGTATAATCAAACTTAACAATATCCTTGGAAATAATCAAATTTTGGGTTTTGGATAACCAAAACTAGCAACCTTTTTCAATAATAAAAATTTGTGAACCCCACACCATATAGGTTAACTAATTCCAAAATTTATGAACCCCACATCATATAGGTTAACTAATTCCAAAATTTTGAAGTTATTTTCTCATAGTAGTTGCTCATCTAAAAGTTAATGTTTTCTTAAGGAAATTCAGTTCTATTGAATTACACGCTCAGTCTCACATTTTTTTATTTTTGAGAATTTTGACTTTCCCTAGGAGATTAAGGAGATCAAATTTGATTTTAAATAAGATTCCAATTTGAAGGCATTGTTACCACTTTTCCTTTGGTGAATTTAATGTTAACCCTTTCTCTTGTATTTAAATATGCTCCTAGTTATTTATAAGGAGTTATAAAACAGGAATAATTTTAGACATTCCCAAAAAAGAATAATATTTCGACAAAACTAAATTTTAAAACCGGAATAATTTTAGACATTCCCAAATAAGAACAATATTAATTCCCCCCACATCCCCCTCCCATCCCATCTATGAAAGGAAAAACAAAAATGGAAAGAAAAGAAGTGCGATTACCGTCTGGGGCGTGCTAAGGTAGTACTGATGTATATCGGTTAACCATACGGCCCCGCGTTGTTGCCATCGCAGACCCACGTAAAGTAACCGTACGAAACGTGGAAGAAAAAGAGTGGCAAAAGCAAAATGACTCGCGTAATTGAGCCGTATACAAACGTGTGCACGTGCTATAGAGACATCATTCTCCTATGTACGTATATGTATATATAGCGTCCCATTAGACTCCATAAAGGTATCCGTGGCTGTTCGTTAGTTTAAGAGGGTGGGCTTCCCGAGGTAAAAAAAGGCGACGTCGGATCTCTTAATAGAGGAAGAAAAGAAGCAGCCAGCGGCAATGGCTGCCAAGCTCTCTGCTTTCCTCTCTGCGCTTGTTTTGCTTCTCTCTCTATCTTGTTGGTCTTCTTTCTCTCTCCCATTCTGTTCCTTCTATGATGAATGCTGGTTTTAGTTGGTTCATTGGTTGTGTCCTTTTTCAAGTTTACTCTTTCTGTTTTGGTTGCTTATAATGGTCATAAGTTGAAGGGAAAAAAATTGAAAGAAGAGTTAAAGATTTTTGTTGGTTTTTTTTTAGGACCCTGAATTTGGGATTTTGATTGGGTGGGTTTAAAGTAGCTTATTAATTTTGTGTTTAATTGGCCGGGTTTTTTTGGTTCTCCAAGATTGAGGTACGCATATGATTCATATGAAGGATTTGGAGGAGTTCTTTATTTTTTTTTTCCCTTCTTTTGAAGCATATTCTTGGCAATCACTAGTATACTACATTGAAAGTGATATCTTTCAGTTATACATACAGAGTGATCGGAATTATATAGTTTTTCTGTGAATCTGATTGAAATCCATGTGCTATTTTTTCTAATGATCTAACGTCTCTCTCTCTCTCTCTCTCTTATATATTTTGTTGTTAGTATGCAACGCTAGAAGAGTAGAAGTCGTCTTGATTTTCCTTTATAGAAATCAAGTCATGTTTACTCTCCGGTTATTAATCATTCATTCTTGTCTTTTGTTACTTTTTGAGTTTTTTTTTTTTTTTTAAGAACTGCATAACTTTTGCTCTTCCCTTAAATTTTACTACGTACTATTGAATCCTTGTTCTTCTTGACTCACCTTTTGACTATGTTCAACCTTCTTGACTTTTTCATCTCCTCTGAATTGGAATGTGATCTTTGATAGTATTATTTTGTTTTTCTTGAACGGCTAATGTGGTTTACCTCATTATTTCCTATTCCCAATTCTGCTTTCAGATTCAATCGTACCAACCCTGAGCCTGGGGATTGGAATCAACTACGGCCAGATTGCCGACAATCTCCCCACTCCGGCCCAAGTCTTGACTATCCTCAGATCCATAAACGTCAGCAGAGTCAAGCTCTACGACGCCGATCCAAACGTACTGAGCGCGTTCGCCAACTCAAACGTCGAATTCGTCATCAGTATCAGCAATGGTAACCTCCAAAACATGACCAGTGCCGCCAATGCCCAAAGCTGGATTCAACAGAGCGTTCAGCCCTATATTTCCCAGACCAAAATCAGCTGCATCGTCGTAGGAAACGAGATTTTAGGGGGCAACGACGCCCAACTCATGTCTTACCTCCTCCCTGCAATGCAAGCCGTTTATACAGCTCTTGGAAATCTTGGACTGAGCAGCCAAGTATATGTAACGAGTGCCCATTCCCTGGCTATTCTAGCCAATTCCTCCCCTCCTTCCGCCGGGTCTTTTCTTCCGTCTATCGCTAGCTATATTCAGCCCATTCTCAGTTTCCATTCCCAAGTCAATTCGCCGTTTCTTATCAACGCATACCCATTTTTCGCCTACGCAGATAAACCGGGTGAGGTACCGCTAGACTATGTCCTTTTCGAGCCTAATAACGGGACAGTCGATCAGAGTACGAATTTGACCTATGACAATATGTTGTACGCTCAAATTGATGCTGTTTATTTTGCGATGAAAGCGATGGGGCATACGGATATCCCTATCAAGATTTCCGAGACCGGTTGGCCTTCGAAAGGGGATTCTAATCAGGTAGGAGCAACGGTAGAGAACGCGGCGTTGTATAATGGGAATTTGTTGCAGCGTATACAGGAGAAGCAAGGTACTCCGGCGAATCCAACCGTGCCAATTGATGTGTACGTTTTCGCACTTTTTAACGAGAATTTAAAGCCCGGTGCGACTTCAGAGAGGAATTATGGGCTCTATTATCCTAATGGTACCCCTGTTTATAACATTGGATTACAACAAGGAGGAAATCTTCCGCAGTTAAACTACTCAGCTTCCAGCATAAATGTAAGAAACTCAATCCCATATTTGATTACTACTAATGCTCTTTTCGCGGTGTTTCTTATTTGATTTCAGTGAGTTAAAATGAAAACAGCGATTTGCCTAACGCGTTGTCGTTGCAAACTCTCTGCCTTGCAGGTGTTCTCTTATTTAAGTTTTCTGGTTTTGAACATAGCAGTCTTGTTATGTGCTTGAACCTGGAAATCCGTGGTCAAAAAATTTAAAAGGGAATGGGGAAAAAAGGAGTGGCTCATGGGTTTCATTGATATTTTCTCCCTATAGCTGAAAGAGATATTACAAAGGTGAGAAATTCAATTCTTCTTCTTCTTTTTAATTTTTCGTTTTGACATTTTTTTCTTATCCCAAAGTGGAGACCGGCCTGTGCATGGTGGCAGCAGGCCGCAGCCGTAAAAAACTTTCAAGAGTTCCCACCTAGTGGAAAATAAAACTATCTAGTGGAGGCTATTCGTCCGTTAGGCTTGGATACGTCAATTCCTTGCTTAGATTTGAATGATCCAGCCTATGCCACCCCTCATGTATCTACTTCAATCCCTATTTTGGAGTTTAAGTGTTAAACGGCTCTGGTTATTTTATAACTCAGTATTCGGCCCACTAAACCGACAAATTGGGTAGACCATTCCACCATTCACAAGCAAGGGAGACCAATTAAAATTACGAGGTATATGAAGTCCCGTATGAACTAACCCAAGACAGGAATTTGTTTATTACAAGATACGATAAGGGTCTCCATCCTTTTTCTGTCCACTTTCAATCATGCATTTGAATCTCAACACTTTGAACAAAATTCTTGTTGTCTTCACCTACACAAAAGTCCATATTATATGGCTTGTATCAGGTGGAGAACCCACAATCACAGTCCATCTTTCGGCAGGCAGCCCTCATCTTCTAGCCTCCTGATTATTTATTTGAAATACTCACTAATTGTCAAAATTTGAAAGCCATCAGAAAGGTCTTTTGGTCCCAAAAAGATGCCGTCTTCTTCGTCTCATCTTATTTAATCTCTTCCCAAATGGCATACACACAGCATCACTCTTGAAAGTGAAGTTTTTGTAAAGTAGTAGTATTAGGCTCATGGGTTGCTTGCCAACAAATTTAACTATACACTTAAATCATTTTCGTAGCAATTATTTTTTGCATTCCGGAGGGATCGAGACGTTTACGATAATATATAATAGCACTTTAATCTTATTTGCAGTTATTAAAAATACATACTTATGATGATTGGATTCAATTTGACAGTAACTTATCGTCTAACAATAAGTATCCGGTGGGAAGTATCGCTCACATATCTCGCGTCAGTTGTCCCTAATTTAATTCTGTGTCAAAACTTATCAATTCCACACTCTTTTTTTTTTTTTTTTAACCGAATGTCCGGATCAACTTACGGGTTTGTAATCTTGGAGCCTAAAGTTATCAACCGGACAAACCTCAATGGACCTTTTTGTATGGTGGTGGGAGTCGAACCTGCGAGCTCAGAGAGTAAGTCTCTTACTTGCTGTCATGTTTCCACTCGACTAATCCTATGAGGTTATTAATTTCACGCTAACTTATACGGTTACATACATAATCCGAAATCAATACATGTGGTTGGTCTTTTCTGCTTCTTTTTGTGGAAAATAGCAAATTATAATCCTGGACCATGCTAGAGTTGGGTTCTTTGCCTTTTAAAGCACATCCATAAAGTTGGAGAAAAAAAAAGGGAAAAGATCAAGATGTTTCTTTGCAAAATCTCTCCCATACCGTTTCTATGTCCAAAAATTTAGCCTGCAGAATCCCACTTTTGCTGTGTGTGAATTGCCTCCAAACGTGCAAACGTCAACTGATGCTCATCCCAGAAAGTTTAACCTTTAGCTTGTGCCTCTCAACATCATAGAGCCCATGTTTTTACCCCTCTAAGAGGATTCTTGCATCAGCATTGGCCCAGAGATGATAGATAGGATTTGACAGATAGATAAATATACTCAGAAAAAATGGACTTGTTTTCTATCGCAGTTTTTGAAAAAACACTGGTTGGTGAAACAACCTAATTTGCTGGTATACCCACTTGTTGAAAGTGACCCATATTTTCTTGTCCCAACTACATTGCTTCATTGGGGATTTAGGTGATCTAATTTTTCCTGCTTCATTGGGGATTTAGGTGATCTAATTTTTCCTGCTTCATTAAATCTGACACTAAACTTATGGAGTATTTCGCTTAGCATTCTACACTTGGCACGTTTTGCCAAGTACACCTGTAGGACTGCAAACGAGCCAAGCCAAGTTTTGTTTTGTTTGAGCTCGACTCTTTTATTAAACAAGTCAAAAACTCGAGCTCGGCTCGACTGTAAACGAGCCAAGCCCTTAATGATTCGAGCCTGATTTATTTACTAAACGAGCCGAGCCAAGCCAAGCCTACTTTTTCAAGCCGAGCTTTGGGGTATTGTTAAGCTCGGCTTATTTGCTAAATGAGTCGATCGAGCCCAAAACTCAAATTCGAGATCGTGCTTGGCTTGTTTACAAAACAAGTCAAGCCGAACCTCGGTTTGTTTGTAGCCCTAACACGCGTATATGTATACTTGTATACATATTATATGATGATTAATATTCTACTATTTTGCATAAACCAAAGTATTGTTGGAGTTGTATATCGGAGTATTTTTCTGGGGAATTTCTATATTGCAGCATTCTTTGAGATTTTAGTTTTGCATCATAATATGTTGATCATGCTTGGAGTTTTAAACTTTGGCAACCCCTAATAAAAGAAAATCTTGGTTCCGTTTCTACTGAAAAATAGTTTGTACCCGATTTACCCCTCCTCGTCTCTAGCCATCGAGACCCGCCCCTGGGGACTAAATTGTCTGGTAGGAGTCAATTCTCTTGTAATTTTCCCCAGAAGGGTTTACAGCTCTTTTGCTTTGGCTTACTTAAGTTTTACCTTAAGGTTTTTTCTGCTACCAAATTACTCCAATGTGGAACTAATTATGTTTATACTTTATATGCAGAGGGAGTACTCAACGACGGTAGAGCTTTCTTCATGATCATCATTTCCTGTTACGTAATGCTGCTTAATCTTTCATCCCACCAAAGTCAGATCCGGGGAATTTTGTCTCTGTTTTTCTCCATTATTAGTAGTATTACTTTGACAAACGATTAGACGGTATAGGTTATTTTCATTTTTAAAGTTTGAATAGTAAAGTTTGAATAGTAGTAGTTTTAGTCAATAAAGTGAAATTACGGCGGATTTAGCCAAGATTACGTTATTATTCTTTAAAATACGTGGATTTATCGATAATAGTTCAGTGCAGATTATACCTTAGAATTTTTTTTTTTCCCTATTGGCTAGGCATTCGTTCCAATTTCTCATGGTTCTATCCTGTATAGTGAAAACTTTACTTCCATTGCCTTTTTATTTATTGCTTGATCTCTATTTCTGAATATGGTTCAGATAAAAAAAGTTTTACTACCCACGTCTCATAAGGGATGGATGTGTTCCAATTTTGCTGACATTTCTGGTTTGCGTTGTGCTAGCCGTTGTTTCTTTGGGATCGTTTATCTGTGTTGTATAACTTTGGTTATATTGTCTGTTTGATATATATGACGAAGTTTATGTTTCTTTAAAAAAATTTAAATATCTTGTATATTTAATGTGGGATGGTGAATTATATTATCTTGTACTGATTTCTAGACTTGCTCACAACACCACAAATTTTGAGATAAAAGTTGGAGGTTTCAGGTTTATTTGTCTGGCTTTTGACAATGAAAAGCGAGATCGAATCAATACCAGAAATAATTGGGCTTTCGCTTTTGTGATTACTTTTCTCTGATAGTAATCTATTTGTCAGAAAGATAAATAAACAAATATGCAAAGAAAATATTCCTGATTCACTACTGATACAAGGGGGAATATGATCCATGCATGTCGCTTTAGTTATAGTTTTTATTTTTGTTCAGCACTAGACAAATCTAAGATTCCAAACATATCTGATTAAGTCAAATAATTAGCGAACGCGAGCAGGAACGAAAGCGCATGAAAAAGTCTTTAGAATATATCTCAACCTACTAAGATTCGCGAGAGCGAAGATTGAGAACTCGTGGCTGTGTGAGAATTAAGGGCGCACATGCAAGTCATTTTGAAGAATTACGTGACTAAAGTTCCGAACGAAATAACCATGATTATGTTTTCAAGATTTTACAGGGGCGTTTTTTCTTTTCTTTTTTTCTTTCACAAACTAGTAAATTAATAATAGGAGAGTATCCCATAGACTGGGGGGATCGCAGTGTTTAATGCACATGACGCAGAAGGTGGTGGTGTTTCACCTTCCTCCACGTGAGATGCTCTGTTTTCAATTTCAATCCATGTGCGCTACGGCCTACCTGTACGGAAACCTGCAATTCCAATGATTCTTGACCCCCTCTAACAAAGTTTGTTAGTTCGTGTGAAAAGTGTTTAAATTTGGTTTGTAATGGCATTACGGCAACAGATGTGACTGTTTTCATTTCGATTTGGTTTGTAATGGCACTATGGCAACAACTCTGTGGTTGTTTTCCTTGGCTTATCTGCTGACTGTTTTTATTTCGATTTGGTTTGTAATGGCACTATAACAGCAACTGTGGTTGTTTTCCTTAGAATTTGGTTTGCAATGGCAGCTTAGATTATTTTATTTTATTTTTTTGAATTTAGTTTCATGGTTTGTAGTTGGCAGGTGACTTTTTTTTTTTAACTGTTTTGGAATTTTTGGATCTCCGATTTCCCGCGGGGATCCCCGTTCCCCGTTTGGGGTGGAGATGGAAGGCAAAAATAAATCTCCGGTGGGGATCGGGGCGGGGCTCGGGAGGGATTTGGGTTAGGGGATCGGGGATGGGGATAGTGGTATCCACCCCCGACCCTCCCCATTGCCGTCCCTACTCTCTCTCTCTCTCTCTCTCTCTCTCTCTCTCTCTCTCTCTCTCTCTCTCTCTCTCTCTCTCTGTGATAATGCCCGTGCAGGCATCAACCATGTCCCTTTTTTTTGGTTAAGGAAACTACGTACACTTCCCTTTCTTAAGTACCAGAAGGGAAAATGCTAAAACTAACCTATGTATTGAACTTCTGTAAGGTTAAATCAAAGTTTGTTCGTTCGTGTGAAAAGTGTTTACAAGTATGTGTATGAAAATTGTTTCTTGGGTCTTTGGTGGCCTTTGCCGTTGTGTCCTTAGTTCGTTTAATCTATGTGTATCCTTTTCCAAATTACTACCACTAAATTTCTTTGCCGAGGAAAAAAAAAGAGGTAAAAATCAGAAAGACATCTCATCTATGTTCCACAATCACTCAACACCCCTTATTTTTAAAACCGGTCAAGGAGACCCCACCATTTATCATCCACTATCACTTAACACACTTCCGTCAATATTCCATCCAAAATATTGGATGGAAAGTGGTCACATGACCTATGTGACTTAAAAAACAGAAATGCTGCTGGTACAATAGAAGTGGCACAGACAGCGCGTATAGCGCGTGTTTGGGCCCGTTTCGGGTCCAACAAAAATAATCGGAGCTGCTCATTTTGTTTAATATATTTTGCTTAAGGTCCCCGTATAAAATCAGCCTCATCCGACATCGATAAGGACATTTACGAAGCGTCAAAAATCGGTTTAGAAATTTTCATAAGCAATTTTGGATGCTTCGTAAATGCTTTTATCGATATCGGATGAAGCTGATTTTTTACGGAGACCTTAAGCAAAATATATTGAACAAAATGAGTAGCTCCGATTATTTTTGTTGGACCCAAAACGGGCCCAAACGCGCGCTGTCTGTGCCCATTTTTGTTGTACCAGTAGCATTGCTCCATAAAAAACTATTTTGTGTCAAATATGCCCTCCAAAATGGAAGGAGAATTTCCCTTTATTTCTACAGGAGAATATGGGCATGTTTGGTTATTTCATTTTTTGTATTTTTGGTGTTTGGCTACTTCATTCTACAATCCATTCTCAGAAAATGAGTTCACCAAATTGTAGTTCTGAGACAAGAAGCCAAAAAGAGGCTTTGAGGTCCTTTTTTTTTGGCTCAGCATAACATTGGTGGAATGGGCCCGTTTGCATTTATCTTACCAATCCATGATATCTCAAACGATCAGTTAGGTCGATTGTATTGCTGCAATGATTAGTTGGCAATAGCTATTATTAGATAAGAAAATACAAACAAGACATATGGAACACATGGAAGTTTCTTCTTGTTTTTCATGATCCGCAAAGAAAATTTGAATGCAAAACACACAGAAAAAACTCCGAACGCGGAAACCCCATGAAGAAGTTTCCTACACGAACATCTCAAGTCTCAGCCAACTAAAAAATGTGTCTTTCCTTTTACAATTTTCCATTAAAAATCATGATTCATCATGACTCATTATCTCTTTTCCCACCTCATCATGAAATACTCTTTTTAGCCTCAATGGCCAATCCTGTTGGTTGAATACAAACGAAATCATCTTGCTAAGCTTAAGTGCTGCTGCGCGCATCACAACTTATGTGATCATAATCTAAATAATTATGGTGTTGTTACTGGCCACTGGCCAGTATATATAGTCATTGTCTGCCATCATCATTTGGCAAATTTCCCACCATTTTATGCTTTTCTGCTACCCCTATCTAAGCTTTACTCTCACTAATTCATCATTGTTCGAAGTGCCATTTGCTTGATGCAACTATACATACCTATGTAATTTCTACAGAATCAGCCCAAAGTAAGCCCCACAAGACCCGGGTTTGGGCAACCCCCACCATGGGGCAATAAAAAATGTAAGGAGAATTTGTTTTCTTCGAAACGAATTAGAAGCTCAAATTTAACCTTAGTTTTTTGATTTTTTTTAATGTAATTCAAGTTAGAAGCACAAATGTAACCTCTTTTATTTTTTTTTTGGACTTTTATGTTTTTTTAAATTTTTTAGGAGTTAATAATAAGTGGCAACCAAACTTACGGTCAGGCTTGGGCAACCCAAACATTAGAGTCGGCATTGAATTTCTCTACCTTGGTTTCGCATTTACATCTTGTGCCTTGACCACAAGATCAAAACTATGTTCTTAACGATAGGATTTCTCAGAACTTTCGACCAAGACACGATTTTCACGACTTCGAACATATCATGTACATCTCTACGTCTTTATTGGCTTTCAGGTTTTACTTGCATGGACTGGTTAAGTTGTGTTTTCAAGTATGGGCTTTGTTTTCTAGTTGTGTTTTCATCTAGTATTAAACTGAAACCGGTGCGTCTGTGGGAAACGATTAGTTCTTTGAGATCAATCATGACGTCGACAGACCCAAAGACCCCACTAACGAACAATCCAAACAAGAATGGCGAGTTGGAACACCCCGAATGCTCCAAAGAAAGCACCGCAGTAACAACACTAAAACATGGCGGCAATGGGTCAGTCACTGCAGGAGATTCAGGGCCCCAGAGATGGTAGGGGTGGTTTGAAGTCCGCAGGTAGAGACAACTGGGACAAACCCCGGTCTCGCTGTGAAGACGAGCCACAAAGATCAGATAGGCAGTCTAAGAGTATTCGAGACTTATAGGGAAGTCCCGCGAGAAAAAGAGCGTTGTCCAACACTATGCGGATTTATTCCCGGTGCAGAAACTGTAAGCCTAAATCCAGCACAAGCTACCTATTTACCAGATGGATTCTTTACTCTCAAAAACACCAGAAACGCAAACCACAAAACAGACCCCTCATCTGTGCTGTGTCATCTTCAGAATCGGCTAAAAAAACCAGTGGCTAGCAGGCTAGTTAATTGAAAAAGAGCAATAATGTATGGGCCGAAATCCGGCCCAAAGAACATCTGATGTAGTTAGACTACTACGCATAGTAGCAGAGTCCCCTCTATCCGACAGCCAGAGCCTAGAAATATGGCAGATCCAAGGTTCGAAAAGAACGAGGATTCGTAATGCTGAATAAACACACATAAACTGCATCTCTCTCCATTCATATCCTCTATTCATATGTACCAAAAAATAAAAAATAAAAAACAAATCCTTCTATGCATAGAAATATTGCTTCAATCAGACAAATGCAAAGCAAAAACCAAACCATTAGACAACTACAAGGTTGACATGTCACAAGTTCTCTACGCTACAAGAAATGGGATGATCATGGACATAAACGTGTCATATGTTAGCGTTGCTGAACCAGTGTAACGGGGATCCTTCTCCTTGAATTTTTCAGTCAAACCCTGAAATTGCATCGACACTATTAGTGAGATTACATACAAATTAAGATAAATGGAAAGATTCAGGACTGAGAGCAATTTTTTACTCACCTTCACAATCATCCCACACCTGTACATCAAATAAAACACATTGTTTAGAACTTCAGAGACCCAGGACATCCAAAGTATTAGAAGTACTGGAAGTAATGTATTTACGGGAAAAAAAGCCTTACTCGACGAAACTATCAAAATTCAGCTCAACTCTGCGGCCACTCCCGTCATCATATCTTGAAATCAAAACTTGAAGAACAGAGGGTGGAATTGCATATCCGAGACTGTATAGAGCATCCCTTAGTTCCATAGAATCAATTTTCCCACTCCGATCTCTATCAAATCTCTCAAAAATGGCCTGTTGTAGCAGCAGCATAAATTTAAATTCTCATGAGCTCATAAAATTGTCCTAGGTGAATCATATAACCAAAAAGCATGATCCTTTAAACATTGACTGATTGGAGAATGGACACTGTTTGAACATAACGTCAACAACTTGAATAGAAATACAATGCGTGTTAATATCCAGTCAGATTGCTCAGAAGACCATTCCAACAGGCTACAAGATATGGCCTCCCCACTCAATGATTTAGGTTTAAGTTGCATCAGTTCTTGTTATTTACCTTGAACCAACTTATTAGATTGATTTGGTTGACAGATATTTTGATGCGAAGCTGACCATAATCTTGCTCGTTCATAATATTCATAGAGCCTTGTATTGCAAGATGTTTCAAAAGCCTGAAAACTTTGTTACGCATAACTTGCCTACACTCAGGGTTCTGAATCCCGGTATGGGCATATGAAAGTATCCAGGGGTGGAGCTACAGACCGGACCATGAAGGTCGATATGCAGGTAAATAATGGTACTCGTGCAGCCAATATTTAGAACCCTATTGATGTGTATACTGTGCATGTGTTACGTAGTATACCAGGTATGCACGTGTTGAATAGTGCAGAATGCAGAACTAGTGCAGAATTGCAGGATGGAAGAATTGCAGCATGTGTTGAATAGTGCAGAAGCAGAACTAGTGCAGAATTGCAGGATGGAAGAACTGCGTCAATCCCTCCAGAAAGATGGCTTCTATTTGAAGGATGCACTAATCGTCACATCCCATAAGGTAGTATCATGATAGTTTAAGACTTCGTTTAAAGCCAATGCCCTAGTTTTGTACTTTAGTCCTCTTGTAATTTTACTTCAAGTTGTAGAATTCAGGTTTCTACCATTCAATATAATTGGGATCTTCCTATGAGTATGGTTTGAACGGAGTTCTTTCTACAGATCAAGTCCATGTTTCTTGTTTGTTCATATACTCTACTATGGAGGTTTGCAGCCATTCTCTCATTGTTTCCACACACAAAAAAAACACATTAAATACTAAAGTTCTCTCCATTAAGGCAAACAAGAACCTAAAAAGAAACCTTTCCCTCCATTCCAATGACTGCCAAGTGTTCCTGAGTTATTTTCCAATTCTTGGTCACTCGGATCACGCATGATTCCGATGTTCATCAAGAAAACCCTAATAAAATCTCCCCTTTCAAACAAAACAAAATGCCTTGTGGGAATCATACTTTAGATAATTCCCTCAACTTTGGATGGCAAGCGCAAACATGGACTGCAGGAGTCTGGCAAGTCCACACCAATTGAAATTCGTAGTTTCAAAAACCACCAAATAAGACGTACATGTTGTTTGATAAAACTAAAAACTGAAGCTAAAAGCTGAAAATTAAGAACTAATTACTATATGCTGAATTTTTAAGCGAAAAAGCTTTTCATAAAAATGTTAAGAGCTGAATTAAAACAAATAACTTATTAGATTCAAAGAAAAAGAAGAACTTTTATAACACTATGGGAAAATTTTCTATTTCAGCTTTACTAATGGTCTATGCACAAAGACGGAAGCACAAGTTGGCATATGGGGACCTTGGTCACACCCTGTTTCAAAATCTGCACTGCAAATTTTTTTTAATACATTGAAATTTACATGGTGGTCCACCCCCAAAAAAGAATTAGAAAGTGAGTAGGTATGTGGCGTTTTTCTCACAGATGCAATGGTTATATTTATTGAGAAGAAAATTGCAGTGACAATGAGTTGCAACTCAAACTTAGATGAGTTTTAGGATCTAAGGGAGCGTCCAATTCCATTCTGATACATGTTGAGGTAAACCATTGGGCAACTTTCATTTTTTCCCACCTTTTAATTGCTTTTGGTTTGTTAATAGCACCTACATATTGTGTTTTGTATGGGTGTTATTTAGACATTTAAATGCTTAGATTCCCGAACCTTGATATTTTAGAATCTCATTGTTCTTTTGTGGCCCCCTCGTATACAAAATCCTGGTTTCATCCCTGTCTATGAGTTTGAGGTAGCAGTGGGAAGGTGGTGGAGAGGCGGCAACATCCTGATGGCGGTAACGGTGGTGCTGGTGGCGACGGTAGAGATGGTAATAGTCATGGTGGTGAGAGATGGCGGCGGTGCGGTGGTGAGAGATGGCGGCGGTGCAGTGGTGGAGTTGGAGAAAAGGTGATGGTTGTAGAAGGATTGTGGTAGGGGTTGGTACTGGTGATGACGGTAGTGAGTGGTGGTTCAATCATGGCGATAAAGAGATAGGGATTTTAATTTTTAACGATGTAAGATGGTGGACCGTGGAGAGATGGTGGTGGTTGTAGAAGGATGAGTGGTAGAGGGTCGTTCTGGTGATGACGATAGCAAGTGGTGGTGCAGTCATGGTGGTAAAGACGTGTGTGACTATCATGGTGAAGGTGGTGGAGAGATGGAAAAATGTTGGTGGTACATGGGGCAATAGAGGTGGTGAGAGATGGTGGTTAGGGCAGTGGTGCTACTGATGATGGAGCGGTGAGGCGATAGAGGTAGTGGGTGGTGGTGGGGAAAGGTGATGGAAGCAGTTGAAGCGGTGGAGTGGTGGTGGTGGTAAAGATGGTAAACTGGTTGTGGTAGTGGTGGAGGTGATGGAGTGGTGGTAGTGGCAATGAAATGGTGGTTGTTGGCGGCGATGGCAATCGTGGATGGTGGTGGTGGTTCAAGAAGGGGTGGTAACATTTATTTATAAATTCAGAATCTACTTTATTTTCATGAACTTTTTATCGTACATTTCAAGAGTCGCTTAAAACTTTAAGCAACACGATTATCAAAACTACTTAATTGAGTATCCCTTAACACATCAAGTTTTAAGTGCTGAATTACCTTATCAAACAATCACTTAGAAACGATACCAGTACTATGTTTCCTATTCCTTATTTGAACCGACAAAGAATATTTGTAACAAAAAAAAAACCAACCAACAAAGAAATAAAGACCACTCACCCGCCATTGACCAAGACAACTCCACAATGCAGCAAACTCTTTGGGCCCTGTCAATACACACAATTTTCAATAAGTTCAACATTGTACACAGTTTGAGAGCATGACACTTTTGACCGAAGACAAGTTGAAATGGACATGGATTCCCCCCAAACAATACCAAATCTGTACACACACACAATGTTCTTTGAAAAACAATAACTTGTATGGCTTCGTTTATGTTATCCGGTTTTTTCGTTTATTAGAAACCTCGTGAAACTTGTCTAGTAATTGTTTTCAAATGGGGAAAAAAAGATGCTTCACAATTAAGAACATTGGTTTCAACATTTCAACTTTCCCTTGCTCTTATTTTCGAAATCACTTAAACTAGAACCATTCCAAACGATTCAACAGAAGTTACAGAACCGAATAAGTATGGTCAAGGAAAATCGAATTTAGTTATCAAAAATCTATTCCCCTGAGAATCAAGATACCAAACTCAACTATAGACCAATTAGACCGAAACCCAATTTAACCAAGGAAAATGCTAACTAAAGTCCATTGCGCTTTGGATAATAGAAAAAAGAAAAATGGTATTAATATTCGAAAAAACGTGAATGGATATCTGTGAAAGATGTATTTTGGAGTTCTAACACGTTAGTCTGTCCCTTTAACCAAAGCGACAAAAACAAAAAACAAGTCCTGAAATTCTCACGAATTCTTAGAGAATCGCGGGGATTCTTGAACAAGAACATGAGCAACCGGATGGTGCCAAGGCTGAACCGCTGGTAACCCGAGGAAAGAGCCAGCTGGAGCTCCGACTCGTCGATGAACCCACTCCGGTCCCTGTCCACCATCTGGAAGCTCCGAATGACTTCCGGGTGGGTCCCGGGCGGGAAATCAGACTGCCCATGTGACCCGTAACTGGTATGACCGTAGTAGTTCGTGGGTGCAGGAGGGTACGGGTAGCCCGACCCGTTGGGATCGGGCGCCGGTGGTGCGGAGGGGGCGTAGGATTGGGAATGGTAAGACATGGGGTTGGGTTCTGTTCTGTTTGGTTGTTGGGGGAAAGAAAATTGAAGAAAGTGCGTGGAGTTTTTTTTTTTTTTTGGAAGAAGATGAAGATGATGATCTGGGAGGCGGTTTGCAGTTTTGAAAGTATTTAAAACAGGGAGAGAGGGAGAGAGGGAGAGAGGCAAAGTTGACAACGTATTCGGCTAACACGCGGTCGGTCCCTCCCAAGAGCAATTTTCTTGTGTTAAAAGTCAATAAGGTTTGGAAATATATGACTACAGATTACAAAAAATTAAAAAGAAAGAAACTTACTCCATCTATCTCACAAAAAAGGGAAAAATTCAAAATACCCCCCAACCTATACAACCAAATTCAATTAGACTCCCAACCTTTTAAAAACTTCAATTTTACTCCCAACGTTATATTCCGTTATCAAAATGCCCCCTTCCGTCCAAATTACTAACGGATTCCGTTAAAGGCTCCGTTAAATAGTATTTTGATCGAATTTCGATGATCCGAGCCGCTCAATGTGTTCAAAACGTGATTTTAAGGGTACTCGTGAGATATCAGCAAAACAAATGATCGGGAAGGGCTTCATCTGAATAGTTTTTTATTGAACCATTCAATAAAAAACTGTTCAGATGAAGCCTTTCCGATCATTTTTTTTTTCTGATTTTTCGCGAGTACCCTTAAAATCACATTCTTATCACATTGAGCGGCTCGGATCATCGAAATTCGATCGGAAAAGGGGAGGTACAAACCGAAGCAAAATTCGGACGTCCGTACTTGAATAAAATCGGGATCGATCCACATCTCCCCTTTTCCAATCGAATTTTGATGATCCGAGCCGCTCAATGTGTTTAAAACGCAATTTTAAGGGTACCTTCAAGAAATCAACAAAAAAAATGACCGGGAAGGGCTTCATCTGAACAATTTTTTATTGAATAGTTCAATAAAAAACTGTTCAGATGAAGCCCTTCCCGGTCATTTTTTTTGTTGATTTCTTGCAAGTACCCTTAAAATCACGTTTTAAACACATTGAGCGGCTCGGATCATCGAAATTCGATCAAAATACTATTTAACTGAGCCTTTAACGGAATCCGTTAGTAATTTGGACGGAAGGGGCCATTTTGATAACGGAATATAACGTTGGGAGTAAAATTGAAGTTTTTAAAAGGTTGGGAGTCTAATTGAATTTGGGTGTATAGGTTGGGGGGTATTTTGAATTTTTCCCCACAAAAAATAGTCTCCTACAAACAGTCGAATACAAGAAAGTACTTTGATTTTTTTTAAACACAATATTTTGTACTCCTTCCGTCCCTTATTTAGAGTTCAGTATTTTATTTTGAGGTTGTCCCTCAATAAATGTCCATTTTGTAAAGTTAGTGGATAAAAGTTGGTGCATTGTCTATTTTGTCACTAAAACAAATTTCATTTTGAAAAGTTAATGAGTAAAAATGTAATGATGATGGATAAGTATGGAAAAAGTTGATGTGAAAAGTATAATGATGTTTTTTTAATAAGTTGAAATTACGAAGCAAGACATTTAAAAAGGGACAAAGAGAGTATAACATTGTACCCAACATGCCAATGTGGCATTGTTTCTTTCTTTTTCTTTTTTTTTTTCTTGGGGGGGGGGGGGGGAAGGGGGTTTCAAACGAAAAATAGCTTTGCTTCTCTTGTAACTAGGTGGATTGATGTTTTCCAATACCCAATAAAAGCAATGTCACATTGACATGTTGTGCATCACATTCTCCAAAGTATTGTGTTTGTAGCATGTCTCTTGCAATATTGGTTTTAAACTTTTAATATAGCAACCAAACATAAAGATTTTTTATTTCAAAAAGGAATAATTTAACAGAGGGCATTCGAAATTATTGAAAAAAAAATTTCAGTACTCATAAATTGTCAACCGACTAATTTGTAAATCTGTTATTGAAAACTACTAATTTTTGAAATAAAATCAGTAAATTTTAACTGAGAAAGATTTCGGTATCCCACAGGACTGATTTCCATTTCCTCTTCCTCTAAAAGTTCTTGATGAAATGGATGGCATAGTAGCTTGCTAGAAAGTAGAAACTAAATTCCCGTTTGACCAAAAAAAAAAAGAAAGTAGAAACCATCCTGTCTATCAAAAGGGAAATGAAAAAGAGATTAGAGTATAATGTAATCACATCACAAGTGAACGATGAGATTAATTACTCAAAATTAGTTGAAACTGAGTTATAAAAAATAATACATGCTCCAATTCATTTTACACGGTAGTTTCATAACCAAATTAATTAAGAGCTACTTGTTGAATTTAAAGGTCATAAGACTAGAAATCAGGTATTTTACACGTTTGACGACTGGTGACCTATTCTTGTACGGTATAATTGTGAAGCGCCTTCCTCTTTTCTGTTTTTTTCTGGAACATCCAAGTTTTAGCTGAAGCCCTCACCAAATAAGACCGTCATTTGAATTTTGGTGGAGTTGTTCCAATGGATGACGATTATTATGCATTGCATCACCTGGGCACACCATAATTTAGTATATCCTTTCGCATTCTTTTACAGAGGATAATATATTATTTTGATTATGGAAGGTGACTAATCAACAATTTAAGATTATAATGGTTGCATTCCGTGGAAGATTTTTCGGTCCGATTATGCTACAAACGCAACATTTTGCACAACATCATGCACACATATTGATGTGGCATTGCTTCATTGGGTATTGAAAAACATCAATCCACCCGGCTATCAATGAAACAATGCCACATGTGCACGATGTTGTAGTATCAATTATTGTGTTTAAAGAATTTCCCTCTTCAGTGACACATACATTATTCCAGAAACACCGAATAATTTGCAATGTTTATCATTGTTTATTTCGGTAAGAACAATGAAGAAATTGTTTAGGAAATAAATTTGTGGAGCTATCTTTTTCTCCGCTTTCCTCCGGGTTTTTTCTTTCCTCTGCTGAAATCTCTGCACGATATTTTAACCAACCGCGGTCCAGCAACGACCATTCTTTGACAGGGTGAATTACACGGATTCTTCTTGTGGTTTTCGCCAATAAAAACTCTGAGAATGCAATGTTCCATATAAAACACAGAAGTGAAGAAAATGTCAGCTAAACAATAAAAGTCCAAATACAATATTTGTCGGGATTAAGTACATGGATGGCTGGAGCACAACGAATTTGTTTCAGCTTCCGTGGACTAGTTCAGCATAGGCCATGATAACATACCGAAAAACGAAAACAAAAAAATTATAAAATGGTCCTGCAGCTGACTGTTAAGCTACCAAATTACTTTAATACAGGGTTGTTAGGGTAAAGAACACCATTCTTTAGTGTGAGACCGCTATTGTCGGACTCACCTTCTATGAGAGGGGCTTGTCCCAGTCTTTGTCCAGTAGATATGCAAGTAGAAATGCTTCTTTAGTTGTCATCAGGAGCATCAGTTTCATCTACATTGATGTTAGTGTCCCCCTCATCTTGTATGTCTTCTTCACCTCCATTTTCCACAGGTGACTCCTTTATCTTCTTCTTCTTATTGGCTTCCTTTGCCTTTGATGCAGACCTCTTTCCAGCATTCTTCCGCCTAAACTCTGCCAACAAATATATACATATATCAAGAAATGGGAATATTTTGAAGCACCATTGTGAAAGCCTGCATGTCCTGATATCTGTGTTCTTATGAGGCTATGTTTGGATCTTGAATTTTCTGAGAGGAAGAAAAGAAAAAAGATTCTAAACTGGATTGATTTTTCCTGTGTAGTAACGAAGAATCAAATATCTTTTCCTTTCCCTCCACAAATCCAAGATCCACATACATTTGCAATATAGCAATTTGTTACTACTGCTTCCATACTCTACAAAATAGAGATGACCTCTACATATTTAACTTCATCTTCTTACACTTCCTTCGAGGGAACATCGCACATATCAAAGTTCGTGAAATGCACACAGAGGCAACAAAAGAGACTGTTAAGCCAGCAGTGAATCTAGTAGTAGTAGGAAAACCTACAAGAACACAAAAGGACTAATTAAGGTAGAAAACATATGCTCCTAATCCCACAAAACCTACTTCTGGAAGTGAAGAAATAGAAGATAGACCAAAGCATATGACGTATAATTCAGGGATATATCCACAATGGACCTAGTAAAATTATTCATAACGTAGTGAACATGGAAACTGAAGCCACCAACCTGCCTAATACCAAAGGTCCAAGACTAGACGGAAGGGCTTGGGTCAGGTCAACCTATTCTCCAATTATTGACCCATATATTTATATACCATGCATTTGTATCCACAAAAATTGTTCAGGGAGGACAGTTTGGTTTCAAGACAAGGGCCTAATCTCATGAAGAAATTTCTGGAAAATGACAAATTTAAGAAGCAGAAGGAACCTAGCATGCATAATGCCAGTTCTATTCTGTATTCATTAATGTGCTGGCTCTCACTGTGTGCCATCAAACGCAAAAGGCGAATGGCCAAACAGCTATTGGCTGTTCTCATAACAATTTCTGCGTTAGAAGCCGATTTTCCTTCATACTGTTGTATTTTCTTATTATAATGCAATTTTTAAACCAAAGAGCATGACAACATCAACACAAACGGGATACAACCAAAAACCCCAACTCTGTGTCATTTAGATATCATTGAAAGATACATTCTCATAGCAATGGGAAAGATACATTCTCTGTGCAACACATCAGAGTTTTGACTGTTATTGACTTGATGTGTCTAGGAATTTAGAAAAATGATTTCCAAGTCTTACCCATTCTTCTGCACTGATATTGACTTGATGTCTCTAAGAAATTTAAGGATGATTTCCACACATTCTTCCATAAACCACCATTTCATCAGCAGTGAAGAAGCAGGCAAATTTGTTTCCATTGTAGGTACATCCATATACAGCATAGTCTACCACGTCATCGACACGATAACATGCCACCCCATATTATCATCTTTGCATTACAAGGAATCCCAAATCCACACTAAGGTTTGCTACTTAACTTTACAACTAGGTACTCACTAATCCTATGAAAACAGTCTCCACACAAAACTGAATCCCAGCCCTTAACCTTATACCTTGCTGCAAATGAACAGAGCCGTTGATGAACTGGCGGTGAAGACTTTGATTGAGTTCGGCTCATCTACTAAAAGAACCAAACCTAAGCCTCAATTTTAGGCTCGTTTAATGAATGAGCCGAAATTGAACCTGACAATATTCAGCTCGATTAGGCTCGTGAACTTCACATCTATGTATATCAGTTGAATTTCATATATAGCCTTATATCATGTGTATATGTACACAATAATGAAAAATTAACTTGTACATCTATACGCTTTTACAGGTACTATAAACTTATACAGAGTATAACATATGCCTATGTTTTTATAACTCAATACGTACGAACTTATTCATGTACAAAAAAAAATTTATTATTTTTTTTAGCTCTAGACCTGTATGAGAGCATAAATACATGCTTTTGGTTCCTTAAGGCTCGTGAACAAGCTCGAGTTCGACTCAAACTTGGGCAAGCTCAGTCGAATTTTCATTGAGCTTGACTTCACTAAAACACTTAATAAACGAACTTGAACATTCTAAAGCTCAGGCTAATTTGGCTCGTTTGCAGCCCTACACACCACACTGACATCCCTGAAATCCTAAGCACAATTGCAAGAAAGGGTGAAGAAGTAGGAAGAGAAGATGAGCTTCCTACATTCAGCAATCTACTCTTCAATCCCATCTGTAATTCTTTTAGTTGAGACAAAATAACCAAAACACTAGTAAATTAAAGTGAATGCAGCTTTCCAGTCCTGATCATGACTGTCATATCAGCGTAGTTGTCGATCAAAAAAAGAAACGGTCCTCTAATTTTACTGTACTGTCTTTTTTGCCTCATCCCACGAAATCCACCAGATTGAGAAACCTTTTTCCACATCAAACAATTTTTTTCGTTTACAACAACCCTTTTTCTTCTTGTGAAATGAAAGGGAGGAACCATCAAGACTTCACCAAGGAAGTAGGGCTCAAACAGCATTTCATCTGATTAATACTTTAAGAATTCTGCTACACAGGGCCCTTCTACTGGCTACAGTCTACTTGTTCACGAACAATCAGCTGGCCCACTGTCAAACCTTAAACCTAACAGGTTATTGATCGTTTACCATTTAATACTCGTAAGTACCACCTGTGGAACTTCCAACCTTTCTTGTGGAGCAATCCACCAATGTCCACAGCATATGTAATTTCCTCTACATGTTAACCAACCAATGGAAAACCTTAGTATTCTCATCCTACCCTTCAACTATAATTCTGCCCACTAACATCTAGTTGCAAACACATGCAATTAGTCTTTTAGGATAGCCGACAAACTACATTGACACTTCTGCGAAGTTGGCCATCATTCATCGTCAAGCTTCAAAATCACATCTACAACTAACGTCTCCCTCTCATCCAAGCCTAAAAAAGAGATGTTCATATTTAAAAAATGGGTATTTTCTTTTCTTTTTACTCTTATAAAATTAACTACAAGAGCCACATGCATCACCGGGCATCTTCTTTTTTTTCCTCTCTCTTTTGTGTGTGTGTGTGTGTGTGGGGGGGGGGGGGGGGGGGGTGTGGTGTGGGTGATTTGCTATCAGAATTCACATCATTTTAGAACCTTCATGATTAGTTTACCTAATTGAGATCATGTAAGTTTCCATTTCAATTTTCAACAAAGAGAACTCATAACCAAGCCCAAGAAATGAATATTTTGCTGTTGAACACAAAATGTATAGGACTGAAATCACGATTACCAAAAACGTGATCGGATCACTTCTGTAAATAAGAACACTTGAAGGTGGACATTGATGCCACCAAGCACCAAGAATCTACGAACTAAATCTTCAGGGAAAAGAAGAGGAAAATAAATGAAATGAGATACTCCCATGCAACCACCATACAATTATTTGACCGAATTGAAGTTCAGACAATTTAGGACAATTCCAAAAAAAATAAAAAAGGAAAAAGAAAGAAAGAAAAGACAATAAGTATTGCAGAAGATAGAACTAAGAAGGTTAGTGGATATTAGACATAAGCCCAAAGTGAGCGGCCAGGTCCTCTCATGAAGTATGCACACTTATGTATATGTACATATGTAGAGAGAGATATCGGTAGAGAAGACTCTGTGAAAACAGGCTGTTAAGTTTATTGCAGGGGAATTTCGTTGTGAGGTTTAGTAGATAGGTTGTAAAATTGTGCTCAAAATCCAGCAACTATGCTGAACGCTCTAACATAAACTATTCGCAGCAGGTATAATCGTACTGCAAATATAAACTCGCCATGTAATTTTTGTCACATTGACACTGCAACGCTATGAAGCATGAATACTCTATTTTGGCCGCCGTATCACGTATCAGACACGTATCGGATACGGATACGCTCGGATACGTGTCCGATACAGTTTTTAGAGTATCCGGTTTTCAAAATTATTTTTTGGTAACCCGATACGTTTTGGATACGCTCGGATACGCGTGGGGGCAAATATATTATTAATTAAAATATATGGGTTACGAGTGTAATTATGAATTTATGACTATATATACCATTTTTTCCCACAATAAGAAGTAGACAATCAGAAGAAGACAGTCGACCAACGACTGTAAGTCTCTCTCTCGTCTCTCTCTCGCCCCTCTTCTCTCTCCCTTTCGCTCCCTCTCTCATTTCTATACAGGTATATATATGTATATGTACAGGTACATATTATATATATATATATATACATATAATATAAATCTCCCTCTCTGTCATCTCTCTCTCTCTCTCTCTCTCACCTGATTTTAGATTTTTAAGAGTACTCGACTGTCATCTCTCTCCTTTTTGAACTTAGGTTTTTTTTTATATTCAATAATGGAATTTTATTTTTTTATTTTTATATTCAATATATCCCCAACGTATCGTATCCTACTTTTTGAAAAAATCACGTATCCGTGTATCCGTATCATATCGTATCCGTATCCGTGCTTCTTAGCTGCAACGAATGCCGGATTTTCGAAGTTCGCTACATTAGAACATTAAGCACTACTGAGTTGTCATGATGCATAACATATGGTTAAAGCTAGCAATATGTGATGGACCTGATGGCAAACTTGTTCTCCTATACAGCATTTCCTCATATAGTTGGTCCAAACTTCGCACTTTTACAAACAATGTAACTCGCATTCCTTGTGTTGGTATTTGGTATGTTGATCCTCCACAACTCCAAGCAACAAAATGAACATTAGCTTTATCCCTTTGCAATTGGGCACCAGACAGAATTATCTCTAGTTGCAGTTAAGAGCTTGAAGTTAAACCAACGGGCTTTTAAAGAGAACAAAATTCATTCAAACTCACAAACCTTCAAGAGAAGCTTTTAAAGGCCCAACAAACTCAGGGAACTCCATTTCTTCAAGTGCTTTAAATACATCTTCTGCATTGATGGTTTGCCTCTTAGACTCCTTACATATGTCATTTGCCCTGCACATTGACATCATTCAAAAAAATGTTATGCCCACAGCGAATACGGTTTTTATTAGCTCATCTCCACCATCTTGTAAAAATTCTCTTCTTCAGGGTTTTTAAGGCCATCGATTATTCATCTCAAGTTCAACCATCAATGTCTCTCACACTTCATACCCATCCACAAGGGGGAATTCCCCTTGATACGAAGTTCAATAAGCATGCCATCTTAGCATTTACATCTCTGTTGCTTTTCTTTCTTTCTTGTGTTTAGTGCGTCAAAAAAAAAATTCCACAGAATAACAAGTAGTGCAAAGCCCAGTCGAAGTGCACCAAACATAAGCATCATGTTGTATTTAACAGTCAATCTGATATAATCGAAAGAGAGCTCTATCTATAAGGTTCTAATTTTTCGATTTCTTATTATTTCCCACACCCACTTCTGCACTTATACACTCCAACCCTACTCTCTATTTTTGTTGTACATTGAATCTAATTTAACATGGTTTGAGATGTAATGTGACTCATAATGCCGCATTGCGGCATTGCCACAGTCATATAGGCAAAATGCCAAGCCAATTGGAGTTGTGAAAGAGGGAATCGCGCTTAAGGCCCAACTTTCCTGGCCCCTCGAAGATGTTCCAAATCCAATTATTTGCTGTTGGTGACGTGACTCATAATGCCGCATTGCGGCATTGCCACAGTCATATAGGCAAAATGCCAAGCCAATTGGAGGTGCGAAAGAGGGAATTGCAGTAAAAGGCCCAACTTTCCTGGCCCCTTGAAAATGTTCCAAATCCAATTTGATGCCTAACAGAAAATAGGAATTCAAAGTTCAAAGTACCAAATGCATAACTTAAAAACCGAGAAAATTGGGTAATGAATACACACTTTTAACCGATCAAAAAACAAAAGCTCTAATCGACTGCGGAGTACAAGAAACAAACACAAGGCAAACGTAAAAAGAAAAAAACCATAGAATTTCTAGACTAATAACCCTAATATTTCAGCAGAAATCGTTTTTAATTCTTTCGCAGACAAATTCGAAAATTACTTCAGAAATACAGCAAAGATGTATATTTAATAGCGTACATGGCGGAGAGGTAGTGGATGAAGATACGGGCGCTCTCGGAGAAGGCCATGAGAGCTTCTTTGAAGACGGAGATGTCGGCGCCGTCCTTGGACAGCTGGGAGAGCTTCTCCTTCACCACCCTGCGCACGATAGCCTTCGGCAGCTCCTCCGCCTCCGGTATTACTTTTTTGTCCACCGCCGCTTTCTCCACCGCTGTTTTCTCCGCCATCTCTCTCTCTCTCTCTCTCTCTCTAAGAAAATAGGACGTACTTCTGTGGCGCGTTTTCTAGGTTTCGTTCCCGCCACTGCAAAGGTAAACTAGCTCATCTCCGATATTTTACCCCCTTTTCACTTTGAGAGCCCGTTTGGCTTTCTTTCTAAATTTCTTTTTTTTTTTAAAAAAAAAGTTCGAGCTTATATATTATGAAAATAAAAAATAATTTTTTTATTTTTTTTATATTATTTAAAATATCTCAATGAAATTTATTAAATAAAATTTATATTGATAGAAAAATTATTTACGTAAATACATAATTTTTTAACTTGAAATTACCTCTTTTTCAAAAAAAACTTTTAAAAAGAAAGTGGAACACCCCCTTGATTCCATTAGCATCCGTCTCTTCCCACGTCCCTAGATAGAAATTAGAATAGACTATGATTAACTAATAAGATAAAAAAAACTTGAAAATTTTGTGTGAAATAAGCAAGATTCATCTCAAATACCTACCCTTTTGGAGTTTTATCATTTTTATTAGAATATTTCCAACCTTTACTCATAATTTTACTCAAATTGTATGAGTAAATATTTGAGTAAAAGTTTCATTTTGGTACCAAATATTTCAAACAGCAAACCCAAATCTCAGCCGAAATTTAAGTAAAAATGTCATTGTTATAAATTTAGGAGGGGAGAAATAGCTTTGAAAATTTTAAGTATTCCTTAATTTGAGTAGAACTCTATTGAATATAAGTTTGAGTGAAGGAGTTGAGTGTAAGTACTTCATCAATCTTCCCATTTTTGAAAAATTGGAAAAAAAATGAAAAGATTGAATGAAAAATGAGAAGATTGGATCAAGCACTTATACATATCGGATGAAGCTGATTTTTCATAGGCCCACTCGTTGTTTTTTTTAATTATTGAACGGGTCAGATCATCCATGTGGGGCCCGGAGTGAGCCCTGTGTATCGTCGGTGGCCATGGTCAGTGTGCTCGGGTCGATATCCATAGAGTTTTCGAATAGAAAAAGGAATGTTGGCTTTGATTTCGGTGATCTCTGTGGCTTTGATTTCGGTTTTGTACAAAGGTTATAAATGATTTTGGTTTTCATTTGAATAATGTCTTAATGGGTGGTTTAGAATACAATGTCTTAATGAGAGTGACTTATGGAGAGAGAGAGAGAGAGAGAGAGAGAGAGAGAGAGAGAGAGAGAGCGCTTCATTCCTTTGATCCAACGGCTATAATCATGTCACTAAGTACGATTGAACGGCTGTAGATGCATATATGTTTGAATGCCAAGACATTTTTACAGAAAATTGCTCTGTTTTACATATCGGATGAAGCTGATTTTTCACAAACCCACTCAGTTTTTATTTTAAAATTATTGAACGGCTCGGATCATCCATGCGGGTCCGGAGTGGACCCCACGAATGGTCGGTACGTACGATTTGCGTGCTTGGGTCAGTATCCGTAGCATACTCCTTTCCTATTTCTAGGCTATCAAACGTATATCATGGAAATCACCGAAAATAGAATTTTATGTACATTGTTCATGTGATTTTCACATTCTTCTTCTTTACTTTCTCTTCTTGTCCCCTCCTCCCTCTCTTTCTTGGGAAGTTCAATACCACCAAAATCTACTTCACATAAAAACCACCTGGGTGAGTTCTTCCATTATTTTTTTGTCTATTTGCTACCTATTTCCTTTTCATTAAGATTATGATGTTTATCCATGGATATGTTGCGTTATTGTTTATAGCATAGTTGAATTTGTTGGACACGGGTTGGTATATTGTACGCAAGTTTAGGATTAATTTGCATGTTGTGATTGTTTGAGCCATACATCGCGCGCGAGTTCAGTATTTTTGTTTCCGTGTGCTGATTGTTCGAGCAGGCACAGGCATAAGTGATAACAACCGGGGCCAAATGTAGAGAAGGCGCCCCTGCTGTACCCCCAACATTTGGGCCTTGTCCCGAGCTAAAAAATGTGATCCAAACCATTTATTTTGTTAAGCTTGACACATGTAATACCTCTAAAGAAATTCAAGTTTATTGGGCATCATTTGAACAAACTACAATTATCTTCAATAAATGAACACCATATTAATATGCTTTACAAAATCCAAAGCAAAATAGTTTGATTTGCCATGGGGACTTCACTTTTTTGCAAAAGGAGGGGATATATGCCCGTTTCATAGGAGACTTTGAGGTCAAATGTAAAAACCTATTACAGCAAAAAATAATTGAAAGAATAACTCCCATTAAGGTAAGGATGGATACTCTGACGTCTCATATGGAAGTGTATAAGCTAATCAACTTAGCTAGCCTCAGTCAAGTTGGTTAAAATTAAAAAGAGTTCCTAATCCAACAAATGTATTGGGTCTCGTAAAATAGAAGAACCAAGCAAGCAACAGATGGTCTTTCTACGCCACAACCAAGTATTTACGAAGGGAAGTCCCACATCGCCTAGTTATCAAAGTAATATGAAGTACGTAAGTGTGAGGGAACTCTCACTTTATGAGCTAGCTTTTGTTGGAACATTTTTAATAAAATAAATGTTAAATATTAATTCCTCTAGTATCATCCTCATTACTCAACCGTTACAAAATTATGTTTACATTAAACCAAAATCAGTTACAAGATTTAAGGGAATTTATGATTGTTATTATGTCTATTAGGTATATGGGTACTCCATACAAGTGTTATGGGTGTGGAAATAGAGAAAGCATATGGAGAGTATACACAAAAAGAAAGAGAGTTACAAAGTATTCATAAACTATTTTTTATAGAGTTGGGCAACTCGGTTCGTGACTCATTCAAACCTCCCAGTGGTCGTGAACATCGGATGAGGAATGCTTATGAGCGCTTGGGTTTAATCTTGGGGCTAGTACACTCCAGTGGAACCTTCACGAGGGGAGGAATATTAGCCTTAAGACAGTGACTACACGACTCAATCTCACAGGCAACATCTTTAATTTCTTACTCTTAATATTTTTTCATATTGTCTTATTTCTAACTTCTTGTATTTCCATATATTATGTGCTCTAATTCTTCTTGTGATAAATAATATTTGTGAATAAAAATCCTAACAAGTTAAGGCTGATATTATATTTACCCTCGATGAATTACGAAATTGATATTGTGTATCTATTGAGCTTAACATCCTTAACCAAATAGCCAAATGAAATATTGTATCTATTGCATGTGTATATCTATTTGCTTAAAAGCTTGATCAAATGGTTGTTCTTGCATAATTTTACTTTAAGGACACGGTGGTGGAATCTTGTAACACACATGTCCATTGTGTAGCCATTTAAGATATAAATCCATTGTTATTATTAATTAACCTCAGTACGTTCATGACAAAATATTCTAAGCCACTAGAATTCGGTGCCTCTCTTTGTTTATTGGGAGTAGTAAATTTGTGATTAATAGCTATAGGCACCTGGATTATAATCAACTCACTTAAGTTTCGGTTACTACAGTGAAAGTTCAGGTCTAGGCTCTTGAATAATTATAATGACTTCCGTTTTGTTTAGAACATGATTTGCACTACTGCAACTTAATTATTATTTGGACCGTTACATTCTGACAATTCTTGACATGTGCTTTATGGTACATTTATGAGACATTCATACCTTCTAATCAATTTTTGCATGTGAGCAAAGGTGACTAACATTTCACATGATATTTGCTAATGGTATTATCTCAATGTTGCATGTAATATGGTGGTCCATTTAGTGTTGGGAAAAAAAAAATTGACAACTTATTAATACAAGAGTTTGGTTGGTTTTATTTTTGCATTATACTATTTCACTCAGATCCTACGGGTGGAACAAAAGGAAAATAAAATAGAGATATTTGGTTTTCTTTTTCTTGGATGGAAAAAAGCTTTGTTGGAGAATAAACGGTTAATAAGCTTTGTTTGTACTCCATCTTGTTAACAGTATCTTCTTCACAAAATTACATTGAGAACGTTAATCTGTTATTACTAGTATGATCAGCTAGTTCTAGTGAGAAAGTTGGATTTTCACGTTTAAAATTAAAAAAAAAAAAGGAGAGAGAGAGAGAGAGAGCGAGGAAGATTTAAATTTGTCTTCTCTAGTACAATACCGACTTTTTTTTTAAAACAAAGTTTGAGAGTAAATAAAAGGTGGTCTAATAATGTTTCGGGAAAAAAAAAAACCCGGAGTAGCTTTGGATTTCACTTGATTTCCGTGGGAAAAGAAACATTGGTTCTATTTTCTGGTAGAAAGATTCTTTTAGAAGTGTTGCTAAAACTCTTGAAAATTTGCTAAGTTTCTTGTTTTTGTTCAAACACATTGGTTATAGTTACCGCATTTATTTTGTGATCGATTGCAATATAATTTGTGTATGTAGTGATTGAAGTTGGTTCATACTTAATAGGAGAAGAAAATGGTTCACATGAAATGTCTAAGTGGTGGTTTTGATTAATAAATTTTTGACTCCTTCAATATCAACGTATAGAAAAGTAACTGACAAGACCTCTTTTATATGTTATAAATGAATGAGGGTGATAATTGGCGTATAATTATTGCATATTGTGACAGCTACAGACATAAGATTGATGATCGTAAAATGCATGATTAATGCTATGTGATTATATTGTGATTATATTTATGTGATTGGATTTTCTTGGAAAAAAGGGGGAAAAAATAGCTTGTGTATTTTGTTTTATTGGAAAAAAAGGAGGTTCATTAGATCTAGATTTGGACTTATTTTTTGTTGGTGGAAGTACTTGGTGATTGATTTTACAGGTTGGAGCCGTGAAATTACTGTTTGATATCATTTAGAGCGTGGTTATTTTGTAGCTCATGGCTTATCATGGTTGAAAGTACAAGGTTTTGTGTGCTTTATGTTGCAAGTATCTATGCATACACCATGAGATTTTGATTGGCTTTGTATGGAAAAGTGATTGGCTATTCATATTCCCGTGTAGTAACTACCCTATTTAAGTGTCTTAATGGTCACCATTATTTTTAGGAGATCTACAAGTGCCATTGTGGGAGTAACTGTTAGTGGTTTTGAAAGGGAAAAAAAAAACCACTTCATTCGGCTTTCCTTCTAAGGAAGATAAAAGGTTTTATTCTAAAAGATCACATAAATTGAACGGTTAAAGGTTAGCATAACTATTTTGCATGGGGTGGTGAATATTTATGTGGCATTCTTTGGGACTTTATCACTTTAGTGCCCAGGTTCTCAAGTTATTTTCTAACAATAGTCTTCCCGGTTGATCTATTAGAACCCAGTGGGGGGAAATTATTTTGGTGGTTAATTGTAGAACTATGGACAAGGTTTTGTGTTCACCATCGGTAGGTTAAAACTACTGATTTGGTTTCCCAATTCGGTGGAAAAAATTTATGTCCATAGAAGGTCTCTTTACGGAAAAAATAAATGTCATGTTCAATTTTTCTTCGTTATCAAGTCTATTATCATATTTCATGACCCTTTTTGTTGTCATGAGTAACGTGTTTTTGTTTGGGTAGAGATTTGTAAACTTGGTTTTTCCAAAGGTTTTTTGTTTTGGAATAGGTGATTAGTTTTCACATATTATTTTGTAGAAAGGCAAAATAAATTACAACCACGGCTATTAGGATTAAGCTTTGTTAATAGATGATCGATTTTGGTTGCTACCTCATTAATGAGATTTTAAACCAAGGTTATAAATGCTCGTATTATTTTGTGACCGTTAGTTAGCATATGTTTAAATTGCCTTTTAATAAAGCAGTGTATTTTCTATCATATTTACTAGCATGAGTCTCATTGGTTGATTGAAGTTTTGAAATTTGTGGGGGATGGTCAAACTTAATTATTTTGTGTAAGTTTCAAAACTTATTATATGAATTTATTGATTCTTAAAACCATTGTATACGTTCTCGAAATAATATTTCAGTAATCAAGTTTTCCCTTTAACAAAAGCTATATACCTATGGATGGGAATGTGGGGGTTATTTATAAATAAAAGTGAGTTTTGTATTCTTGGTGAATTTGAGTAATTCTATAAAGCTCTCAACAATATTTGGGCATTTTTTTTTTAAAAAAAAAGGAAGAAATAAAGGGATTTTTATCTTTGAAAATGTTTTCAATGTCTTAGGTGGATAATTCAAGGGCTTTTGTCTCTTAAAAGGTTTCAAATGTTTTAGTTTTGAGGATTTAAAAAGGGTTACCCTTGGACAATCTATATGTAATGATTTGGGAACATGCATTTTCAAGATTTATAACATCAAGAAGAGTCATATCTCTTTCGATTAAGTTGATTTTTTCTCACCATCTATAGAGGAGTACTTTGAGTAACGTACGTCAAAATCCTTGTACGTGTTGATGATGCATATTTTTGTGATGAAATAAGTGATTAGTTAATCCATTTCATTTGTGAAATAAGAAATTTCCAATTGCATAGGATACAACCCTATGAGAGTTTTATTGGAAATGTATTGGCCAATTATTTAAAAAAAGAAGAAGAAGAAGAAGAAGAAGAAGAAGAAGAAACACTCTCCTTAATAGGAATTAAAAGTATATTGCTAGTGTTTTGTGGGGGCATATTAATTTTGATAGACTATGAATTTTGTTTATAAGATTAGAAACTAGTTTGATTGCTCATATCAACTTGCCCTTGCTTTATTCCTTTTAAGGAAAATAGGTAATGCATGTGGGGTTTCTAAGTTTTGTGAATATTAAGTTGGATATTTCTTACTGAGAAATCCATAATACTAATTTTTGTGTTGGCAAGTTGTGTTTGAAATTTATACAGGTGCATTTTGTAAGCCAACAAGACGAAGTTTGAAATTTGCACCATTATAAGGAGAATAAAGGCTTGAGAAGCCAAAGCATGCATGCAAAGTAAAAATTGAGGCATTTATAGAACTCCCAAGAGGAGTTGTTGCCTGTGGACTGACACGAGGCTAGATCCTAAAAATTGTCGAGGGGAATGAGCAAAGCCTATAGGAAGTCACCAAGGGAGGTAACCCAATCTCTGTGACTGGAGATCCCATGAAGGAGATTCAATGGGTAAAAACAATCCATATTGCATGACTTGATATCAGCACTAAAGAAAAGTTGGAGACACCATATAGAGTTGTTCTCCTGCTCATTCCTAAGGCACAGTGCTAAAGAAGTGACAGGTTGAGGATGGGTTTTAACTCTTAATGAATCCAAGGCGAGGATTCTCTCGCAAGGTACATTCCGTCACTGTACCCTTGGAGGATTCACCTAAGTGGGAGTTGTCGTGAGGCCGCGACTATGAGGCTTGGGCTAGCCTATAGAAATTCCCATGAGAATCAAGATTGAGTGCATGCCATTAATAGCACTAACCCGCGAATGAAAGTCCAATACCGGTACTGTGTGTGTGATATGTTGACCTCTGACTCAAAGGGTCTAGTTCAAGACATAGTTCACTATGATCCTTCAGAGGTAAACTATTAACACTAAGTGAGGTTCAAGTCCGGAAGACACCTTCACCTATTGCACAGTATATAGTTGCCCAATTTTGTTTATAGTATGTATTTTCAAAGTCATGCGATTTTAAAAGTCAAACTATAAAATATTTATTTTTATTAAAAGTGGGGGATTGTTGGAACATTTTTAATAAAATAAATGTTAAATATTAATTCCTCTATTATCATCCTCATTACTCAACCGTTACACATTAAACCAAAATCAGTTACAAGATTTAAGGGAATTTATGATTGTTATTATGTCTATTAATACCTATTACATCTATATATATGGGTACTCCATACAAGTGTTATGGGTGTGGAAATAGAGAAAGCATATGGAGAGTATACACAAAAAGAAAGAGAGTTACAAAGTATTCATAAACTATTTTTTAAAGAGTTGGACAACTCGGTTCGTGACTCATTCAAACCTCCCGGTGGTCGTGAACATCGGATGAGGAATGCTTGTGAGTGCTTGGGTTTAATCTTGGGGCTAGTACACTCCAGTGGAACCTTCACGAGGGGAAGGATATTAGCCTTAAGACAGTGACTACACGACTCAATCTCACAGGCAACATCTTTAATTTCTTACTCTTAATATTTTTTCATATTGTCTTATTTCTAACTTCTTGTATTTCCATATATTATGTGCTCTAATTCTTCTTGTGATAAATAATATTTGTGAATAAAAATCCTAACAGCTTTTGGGGTTGAATAACATGGTATCACAGCTAGGTGCCAGAGATGGACAGGGTGCGCTCTAGGGAAGGTGTGAAGTAAAGTCCCACATCGCCTAGGTATGAAAATAACATGAAGTATATAAGCATGAGAACACTCTCATTTTATGTGCTAGCTTTTGGAGTTGAATTCAACCCAGGATCGTGTATTACCGTAGTAAGATATAATTCAAATATACAGTGAACTGATCTCAAAGTGGGGTCCCTAGCTTGGGGGTAGGTTTATTGTGGTTCTCATGTTAGGGATAGATTTTTTTCTAAATAGGTTTTGTCATGGAAACGCCAAAGGAGAGATTGTAAGTTCTAAGAAGCCAAGCTCATCTGTGTTGATAATTCAACTAACAAATCTCACAGTTTACTATATCCTTTTTATCGAGTTGTATTCTATTTTACTTATCCTTCAACCGCATTGATAAGCACCCGATAAAGCAATAGAGGGTGCGCTAGTTATCTAGTTTTAGTTATTTTAATCGTTATTTTGTTATCTTTAACTGCTTTTGCTCGTAGAGTTTGCTAGTTCTGTTTTGCAGGAAAATCATCCAAATAAAGGAGTTTTAAAGCCCAAAGCTTGGCAAGATTATTCAAAGCGCAAAGATGATCAAGAACGGGATAATCAAGTTCCAAAGCATAGGCAGGAATGGCCCGATGGTGACCCGACGGCTAGAATTGCCAAGGTAAGGCATGGCAAAGCAGAGCAAGACCAAACGGCTGGAGTTATTGGGCTCAGCATCGATGGGAGAAAATAAGTTACATCGATGCCGAGGGGCTTATCCAGGGAGGCAGCTAATGTGCTCGGCATCGATGGAAAGAAATGCATTACATCGATGCCGAAGCCTTTAGCGTAGCAATCTAAGCCCTTCTCCATCGATGCCGACGGTCCTATGCGGGGATTTTCAAAGCATCTCGCGGAATATTCTGTGAACGAACCTCGGAGTATAAAAGCATGTGATGTCATTTTGTATAAAGAAGTATAATAGATTGGATTGTACAACTTTTAGATCTAAGATTAGATTTTCTTGCATTTTTGAATTGTTCTTGAGTGTTTTTCATTTCCAGCCTCTTAATATTTAATTTTCTGCCTTAATTAGTTTTGTTTTGGTATTTTTGTCTTCATTAAAGTTGTAGCTACTTTCCCGATCTATCGTTTAATCCAATTTTCTTCTAGTCTTGTTATTTCATTATGTTAGCTAGATTTTTACTTACTTGTATCTCTCTAGATATATGTGTGAGTAGTTTTCCAAGGTTAGGTCATGGGGTGATTAGCACCTCATGGTTCGAGTAAAAATTGCGTTTTTCACCAATAAAGTTTTAATCTTTGGTTCGAAAATTGATGTGGGGTTCGGGTTTGTTTATCAAATTGCTAAGGTGTTAACCTTCTTGATCATGTGTAGGTAAGAGTATCGCCTACTTACCACACATGATGCTTGGAGCTCTGTCGCATGACGTGTTTGATAAATAAATTCTAGAGCTAGCTTGGTAATCAAACCATTTTATCTTCCGGTTTAAGAACCTTGATTGAGTATCTTAAACCGTGTAATTGGGTGAAAAATGTGATTTAACTTGAGTCGTGGGTGTTAATTATTTCTAGACCTAACCTACTTTTTATCCTAGTTTATTCCCCTTATTATTTAGCCTTTTTAATTTTCACCACTTAAAGCAAAACAAAGTTGACTGTCTAAAAGCCGAAAGCATTGCTTATTTCTACAAATCCAGCAAAGCCGTATAATTATTCTCGTGGGTACGATCCCGGTCTTCCTGATTATTATGCTTCAATTGGACGCTTAAACCCTACGCTTGGGGCATTATTCCATTATATTGAACGAACGAAGCACGCATTCATCACTTACAATATAGTGTTTGGTATATAACCAGTCTTCTTTAGTAACCACATGAAGAAAATAACCGATTAGTGGTTGTGAAAAGAGATCCAATCGGCAGAAAAGAAACCAAGGGTGAGAGATTCGATCGGCGGAGAAGAAACCAAGGGAGAGATAACCGATCGCCAGCGAACGTGGAGGCAAAGAAGATAATGATTGCTTTTGGCTAATACAGATCTTCAATTCTAGGCAATCAGTTTGGGATTTTAGGTCCCCTCCATATAACCTTCGTACTTTCTTTTTTGACCCATCCCGAACCCACATGAATAATCTAAATCATTGATCTTGAACATTATGTATGTGAATACATTTTTGTAGAAGAAAAAACCTTAATTGAATACCTATCGATATGTGAATTACTTAAATAAAATGGACGATTTTAGTTTAAGTTAATTCACATATCTATCAATATCTACTCAATCTTAGTTTTTACATGAATGCTCTTCTATGCTTAATATTCAAGATCAACGGTTTGAATTGTTAATGTGACTTCCGGATGGATCTTAAAGAGAGAGTATGTAGGTAGGTGTATAGTTGATTAAGGCATAGAGGAGAGCCTAACCTGATCAGTTTGTGCTTTGTGTACTTTTGATGTTTCGATTTAAAACCTACATGCATTTTAAACCCTTTTACTTTGTGATTCAATTATTTTTTACTCACATATATCAAAATATGGGATTGAGGTATATAGGGGACTTAGACCCCCTCAACTTTAAAATCATATATTTACACCCCTCAACTTCAAAATTAAGTAGGAATGTTCGTTTTTTTTGTCCAAACCCAAAGAAATTATGGTCCATGCATGTGCTGACAAGTCAAGTATTAGCTGTGAAGTGATAAAAATACCCTTATTTGCACTTCCTATTACCCATCACCATCACCACCAAATCAACTCCCGAATGGTGTTCTTGCAGCGGCGGCAGTCGCCAATGTGTTCCTCCAACTCCATTTGCCGCCGCCGGTGCCGCACGCAGTGGTAATATATGATACGACCTTCGAAGACAGATTGGCACTAGGAACCCACCCCTTCTAGTCATTCCAGTTGATTGTGCAATAGGTTAACGCAATGCCTCTTCTAGCATGAGTTGTATTTTCCAGTTCCTAGAAAGTTTCTGCTTGCTTGCTGTTGAAAAGGTTTCAGTCCGTGGCAGTTAGGGCTTCCACATTCGTTAATTCTTGTTAGTTTTAACAATGGAGAGATTTTTGTTTCTTTCTTTTATTTTCTTGGATTGTCTTCTTGTAGTAATTGTTTGATAAACTCATAAAACGTCATTGGTTCTTGTAGTTGTTTCCTTTGTTCTAAATTAAATCAAGGTCAGTCGACTGTCGCATTCCCATTAGTTAATTCTCGTTAAGTCTTTCTTTTGTTTTCGTGTGAAGATTAGTTTTGTTTCTTTCAAACCATGGAAAGAATTGTGTTTCATGTATGGGAACTAAAGAATTCCTGCGCAACCATTCACTAATACATTCGCTTAAATCACAGCCTTTTTCTTGGAATCGATGAGAATTCATCAAGGTAGATTTATTTAATTATTTTCCTTTAAGAAAATATTGGTGAATTTTAGTTAGTTCGAATAACAACGGGACTAGGGTTGCAAAACGAACCAAAGCTACTCGAGTCTAAGCTCGTCTTCGTTTGTTAAAAATTGTTTGAGATTGGTTTGTTATATAATCGAACAAAGCTTTAACATTTTTTAAAACTTGTTAAGATTTCAAAACAAGTTTGAACAAGATACTACTAGCTTATGAATATGTTTAGAATCTACGAAAAGCAAGTTCTTTCTTTAATAACCTGCGAAAAAACAAATACTTTTGTGGGTCGTCTCTTTTATATAGATTAAGAGGCCGTTCCGGATTTGGGAAAAGGGAAGTTTTAGAAAATGAAAGTAATTTTAAACCCCAAAATTATGCATTTACGCAAATAATTTTCTGGCCAATATGGATCTTGTTTGATAGATCTCATTGAGATCTTTTAAACGATACAAAAAAAATTAAAAAATTATTTTTCATTTTCGTTAATTTGAGTTTGAAATTACCCTCTTTTTGAAAAAGAAGGTTTTTTTAGAAAGTGGAACGGGGCCTAAATTATCCAGATACATAGTCCAAACTTTTAAAGAAAATGACTAATGGCTGAAAGTGAAAAAAATATACAAACTTTGATTTCCGTCTTTAATAAGAAAATGGAACTTTTCATTGATTTCAATAAAATTGTTTTGGTTTATCCGATGGAAAAAACCCAAGAAATCAAATTTGACCAGAAAGTGAAAAGTCCATTATAGTATAGGCAAAGATTTAAAATATATATATATATATAAACTTTTTTAGCCATCCTAAAAATAGCTTTAACGTACATGCAGTTAAATCTCCTCACCTTATTTAATTACCTAAGATTCTTAATTTGTAAAAAGTTTCTTTAACCATTAACAACTTCTGCCCAAATTTTCTTTCTATAATATACCAAGTTATTTGTATGAGAGAAAATGTAAAATAAATAATACATATTTTGGATGAAGTGTAACAAAAACATCTATATGCTCCTATTTCTAGTACTGATATATTTTTCTAAGGTAGTAACGTGTTTCTTACAATGTTCTTGCTACTCATATTTGTGTGCATATTTTGAAGTTAATTACCACTACACGTTATAGAATTCATTACACTTTTGCAAATATATTAGTATAGATTTATGTATTAGCCCAAGGATGGCAATGGGGCGCGTCTTATTCGGATTCAGGGTGACCTCATACTATATTTATTTATTTTTTTCCTCAAACTAATGCCAAAATATCACTTGTTTCCACTAAAAATATCAGAAATACTATTTAATCCATTTAGATAAGAAAAATGAGTTGTCTTAAATAGTGAACAATTTTGGACCATATACTGATACTACCAAAATTATATGTTAGTCAATAGCGTGAACTTATATAGTCCTAGTCATTTTGTTGTCCGAGCAGAAAATACCCATTTGAGTCAGTGCAGGAAGGTCGGAGACATTGACGGGGCAGAAGGAAAAAAAAATTGCCTCCTCAAGCCATTAATCTAAAGGTAGTTGAGTTGAACTCGAAACTCTAATTTTTTAAGTCACGTCTCAAAAAGACTTACATCACTTACACTATCTTGCGTCAGGTTTAGAACTTATGAAAAATTAAAAATGAAAAGAAAACAATGAAAAAAGAAAGAAAGAGAAAAATCAGTTACTCCATTTTGATACCATTTTCTAATCCCTCCTTTTCTTTTTTTCTTAGATTCCAAACAAACTCTTAATCTCAACCCATCCAATAACCAAAGGTATTAGTGGGGTATCATTATCCCGTGAACCACAATCTCACAAAACTGTACTTACAAGAACAAGATGTACATGTCAGTCCACTATGCAATGGATGTTTTTTTATTATTGAAGTAAAAATCGAAGGTGAACTACGCCAATTTGAGTAATCTTCACCCTAAATGACCCTCTACGCTAGCCTAAACTCCCCTTTCTCACACCGCAAAGCAGCCTTCGCATCGCAAACCACCATCAACTCATGGGTGTGTGGGTTGTTGTCGGAGTTGGCTACCGTCGAAGTTCTTGTGACATAGTGCCCCCACTACTACACGTTCTTAGCTATGCCGCTGACAAGCTAGCTAAACCACTAATTAAGCTATGTCTCAACATCTAATTACTTTACCAAAAAGGGGAGAGAGAAAAAATAATCAATTGCCTTACGAGATAAGCCTCATTCTTGGCTCGATCCTCTTGTTGTCTTCTGAATCTTCCACCTTTCTCCACAAACACATCCGACTCCTCCTATCTACAACATATTGGAGCTAACCCTTGTATTATCCATGCCTTGCCTCCTAAAAATTCTGACATTTCTCTTAGTATGCAAGTTGCGACAGACAATGTCTTTCAAAAACATATGCACTCAGGAATAGTGATGCTTTGAAAAACATGTGATTCTTCAAGTGAAAGACGCTAACCGAATAGCTAGAGATGCCGCTAGCACAGATCATATAACCTAATTGACTACAAGTAGAATAAGTTGTGACCCCTCGACCTTTTCAACGCATTCGCTTGGTAAAACCAGAGTGACTGATTGCTAGTCACCTCCACTAGCGAGTAAGGTTTGGTAGGGTCCGAGCCATAGAGAAGTGGGCACAAATCTCGCCTCAATTCTTATGACCAACAACAGATCAAATGTTGCGACAAGTTAAACATGTGTCCAAAACGAGATCAAAGATGCGACCCTAATAGTCTTTTTCCGGAGGAGTACTTGAGCGAGACTCATATCCCACGCTAGGAATATATAGAAAGAAGGCTCTTATCAAAGGCGAAATCTCCTTGAGATCACCAATCAAGCGTAAACGTAAAGCTACTCCACGTACGTCTCACGTGCAATGAGAGGAGGATGGCATCGTGAATCAATGCAACAATATTTCGATCGCGGATCCTGTGTTCAACACAAATAGGGAATTTTCTTTTTTATAAATGATCACTTTGCATTGTGAAATTCATTTTCGGTGGTTTTCTCAAAGTGTATTTGTTTAGCTTAGTCTCATGCAGATTATTTAATTTAATGCATGTTTTTGAATTGCTACGAGTTTATCGCAATCAGAGCCAAGGACGGAGACCAAGCATCGCCTTTTAGGGTAGGGGTTTTTCATTTAATTTATGAGGAGCTTTTGTGAAATTAGTTTGGGTGGGTCCATCAAGGTTGTTTGGGTGGGTCCATCAAGGTATTGTAGAGGTGCATTTGTTGTCATATTTATGCAAGTAGTTTGGGTGGGTTCATCAAGGTAGTTTGGGTGGTCCATTCAGGCATTTTAGAGGTGCATTTTATTTTATTTTTTACAAGGGGATCCTGTATCGCGGGCTTTCCAGCTGTAGAGCAGTTGATCCGGCCGTTCATTTCGACAATGGACTGCTCGGGTCAAAATTAAAAAGGATTAAATCTGAGTTGTCAGTGTCAAAATGAACGACCGGATCAGCCTCTTTACAATCCTAGTAGTGTGGGTTGCACTACAGGATTTCCAAACTCTATACTACCGGATTGCAATGTCACGTTTAGCACCAAAACTCTATCGAGGTTTATTTGAGACCAAAACTCTCTTCTTGCTTATATTATATATATACAGTAGGTAACAGATATGTGTACATGTTAAAAGCTTTTTCAAACATACGCAAAACTAAATAACACAAATACGAAAGTTGCTTGATGTTATATGTTTGACTTTTTTTCCTTTTCTCTCAAAATATAAAAATGCGATTTGGTGGCAAAGTCAGAAATTGAACTTCATGGAGTCCTCAAGTTTGTTGCAAGAAAACATGCAACTAGAAGTTAAATTATGAATAAATTGGTTGTTGCATAGTACAAAACATTGAGGAAATCATCTTTTAGTTGCAATTGATATACTACCATATTTTATTTTTGAACATCCTATATATGTATATCGGGACGGTTCCGCGGACAACTATTTAGACACCTAAAAAAACACCCCAAATCTCAATCTCATAATTCCTAATCAAATTTTTATAATCCGAACCGTTCAATGTATGCAGAATGTGATTTTAAGGGTGTCTACGAGAAATTAGCAAAAAAAATAACCGGGAAGTGCTTGTTTTGAGCAGTTTTTAATTGAACCGTTCATTAAATCTAAGCTAAAAACTGCTTAGATCAAGCCCTTCCCGATCTTTTTTTTTGCTGATTTTTCACGAGTACCCTTAAAATCACGTTCTGATCACATTGAGCGGCTCGGATCATTAAAATTTGATTGGGAACTATGAGGTGTTTTTTTAGGTGTCTAAATAGTTGTCCATAGAACCGCCCCGTATATATATATATATATATATATATATATATATATATATATATATATATATATATCACAGCACACAATAACAAGTAGAGGGATGCCATTTGTTTTTCAGAGAAAATATTCATGACTACTAGAGAGAGGACAGAAGAATGTTTAAATACATAGGGGACCATCTTGTACATTGTCAAAATTTCAATTTTTGCAAGGGTAGTTGTCCAGCGATCATTCGAAAGTTGAGAGGCTTTTCTCTCCCTCCCGTCTCTCTCTTGATCTCTCATCTCTCTTCCTTTTGGCGGCCGCATGCGGACAGCGCTAGTTCACATAATGAGGCTAGTGAATATATTTTTTGGGTAAATGGTTAGTGAATATATTTCTTTCATGAAATCCATAGATAGTATTGACTATTTCTTTAACGATTTGAACATATGGTATATTAGTTTGTTGGTTATTTTGGATATTTTTTTAACTTTTCTTGTTAGACACTAAAAATGTTGACCACTGGTTTCGGTGAAGAATCGAACCAAACTGATAAAAGTGATTTTGGTTATGATTTAGATAAAATAAAAATCGCTGGTTTTGGTTATGATTTTTACTTTAGGTATGCATTCCAGTTTTGGACTTGGTTTTTCTAATAATTGAACCGAACCGCGATGTTGCCATTTCTACTTTCGAGGGCGGTGCAGCGCAGCGTGCTGTGCACGGCAAATCGCCGTCACTCCGGTCTCGCTCCAATGATCGGACACATTCACTTTGTAGAGCTCGTCGATTAGACCAACTGTACCAAAAATCAGCTCGATCGGATATTATTAAGTGTCTCATCCAAACATTGTTATCTTGAAACGAATCGATCCGAAACACTAGATAAAATCCACTATTTTTTGGTACACTTAATAATTTCAAGATAATAATATCCAGATGAGACACTTAATAATATCCGATCCAGCTAATTTTTGGTATACTTGTCCTACTCGACGAGCTCTGTGAAGTGAACGATTTCGATCATCGAACCAAGGCTAGAGCGGCAGTGATTTGCAATGCACAACACGTTGCGCAGCACCGCCCTCCAGTTCTAGAATATGTATACAATTTCCTGAACTATAAAACTTCCCACTTTTGTCAACAACTTGCTGGCCAATAATAGTATTAAAGCAAACCTCATCTGTCCCTCTGCGAGAGATTATTATGTTGCCGCTCCAACCATAATCTTCACCAGACATTTTGAGTGGACTCATAATTCACGATATGGTTTTCACAAAATGTGAGGTGACAGGTGAGAGGTTATTATTGCAGTAAGTGTGTAGACACAGATAAAGCAGCCCATTAAGGCCCGTTCCAGTTTCGGAAAAAATAAATTTTTAGAAAAGAAAGATAATTTTAAATTTAAAAATTACATATTTACGTAAATAATTTTCTTATCAATATGGATCTTGTTTAGTAGATCTCATTGAGATTTTTTAAACAGTGCAAAAAAAATTTAAAAATTATTTTTTATTTTCATTATATTTGAGTTTGAAATTATATTCTTTTTTTAAAAAAATTTAAAAAGAAAGCGGAACGGGAATTGCAGTGAGGAGAGCCAAGCTCCTATCTATGTGCAGCCCATTCATATTGCAGTAAGTCTGTATACATAGATAACACACGCATAGATTGTGCACTGATTTTAATGTGGGGTCCATTATGGGTTTCGCACAAATGATTCAAACCGTTCATTAAATCTAAAATATTTTTTCAAGGAGCTCTGCAAAAAATTAGCTCAATCCGATACCTAGAAGTACTCGATCTAATCATCTAACTTTTCATTCAGGTTCGAATCTGGATGAAAAGTTAGATAATTAGATCGAGCACTTTCAGGTATCAGATTGAATTGATTTTTCACGAAGCTCCCTGAAAAATAATGTTTTAAATTTAATATACGGCTCGAATCATTTGTGTGAGACCTGTAATGGGCTCCACATTGAGATCAGTGCACAATCTGTGTGTGCTTTATCTGTGTTAATAGCAAGGTTGTTATTATTGGAGGTTTAAGGCAAAATCTTTAAATTAAATCGTTTTAAAGAAAATTACATAAATCTTGCTTTTTAAGATGATAAAAGTATTTCTAAGAATTCCTAATTTTGAGGGCCTCGAATTCTATTGTTCTACATAGATCGAAATGTTAAAGTGTTAAAAGAATAATCAATGCTATGAGCCTATGACCACCTAGTTGGCAGCCTAGATGGCTAAGGTGCGAGGGTGAAAAGTTCCGGACCTTCCAAACGGTTCCAAGTTCAAATTTCGCTTGCTGATAGTAGTCCAGTGAATCACATGTGTGGAGGGCCATTGGCATGGTTTAGCACTTTGGTGAGATTAAGGTGACAAGCTTGACTTTTCATACAGTAGCTATGACTCAAATCGGGCATTCTACATAACATGAGAGCCGTTATGGTAATATCTAAAAAAAGGTTGCTACGCTGGTTATCTTTTCCTATCTTTTTAGGATAAGCAAAAATAATAATCAATGCTATGAAAGCATTAATATTTGATAAAAAATTAATTAATTATGCCTTCTACCCTTTTTTTTTTTTTCTTTCCCCTTTAGCGGAATTTCTTTCACCTAGTTCGAGGCTTTATACTAATGAAAATAGGTTTTTGGGTCAATATTTGTCTACATAAGTGAGGTTAGAGGGAAATTATATTGGGTTAAGAACCAAATGGGCTTTGGGAAGTTAAAATTTGAAGCATACCTACATATAATACATGAACGAAAATGAGGCCTATCAAACAAATTGCCGGGTGTTTGGGGAGAAACTTTTAGGTATCCGGGGATACCAAGCCTCATCGTATCCCTTTTGGTTCGTTTCTCATTTTTTGGTCATTTTTCGATCAAATATGGATGATCGATTTTGTTCATTTTGTAGAATTCGGCGACAACCATAATCATGTCAAAAATTGTGTTCATCGGACTTTATTTGATACATGATCTACACACATGAAAATTAAAGAATATCAAAACTAAGTCCAAAAATACACTGAATCAAAACCCAGTTTTGGTGTTTTTGCAATTTTCACGTGTGCCGATTATGTATCAAATAAAGTCCGATGAATACAATTTTTGGCATGATTAAGGTTCTCGCCGAACTTTACAAAATGAACGAAATCGATCAATCAAATGTGATCGAAAAATGGCCGAAAAATAAGAAACGAACTGAAAGAGATACCATAAAGCTTTGTATCCCCTGTATACTTAAAAGTTTCTCGGTGTTTGAGATGCCCTGCTCCCAAATAAGCTTCATCTCTTATTGCTCCTCTGAAATTTTTTTCACTTTATAAAAGCCCATATCTCGATTCAGATGTATAACACAAATTATTCATTTTCTTAACTTCATTAAAACCTTTCATTTTCTTAACTTCAAATTGCACAACATTTCTGTGAAAAAATTAACCCGAGCTTCTCTAGGAATATGAAAGCATATAAGTATATTTTATTCATTTTGAAAGCACATAAGTATATTTTTTTATACATAAAAAATGATGATATGATGTTAAACGTGAACAACTCGTAAACCAAATACATAATGTTGATGTTCTATTGCTATCATTCTTGCTGATTTGCACATAATGAATAATTTAGTAAAACTAGGAGATGATAAAGATAGTAGTACATACGTCAAATAATCTTGGAAAAATGACAGCTCAGGACGTGTTTTGATAATTAATACCTTTTAAAGACATGCTAAAAATATTTGTTAATGAACAAAATGTCATTAGCGGGTATTAATTATCAAAATACGTCATTGACCGTCATTTTCCCAATAATCTTCTTTTTAAGATCTTCCGCTCTTGCTCTCAAACGTTGTTATACGCTCCTGCTCTAAAAGACAAGCCCATGAATTTTAGTGATACTTCCTCGATCTCAAATTGATAGTCTACTATGAAAGGACATGCAATTTTCGAATAAAAATTAAAAGTATTTTCGAATGTAATTTTTCGAATTTCTTCGCACCAAGTTAAAGATCTCAAAAATTAAAGTACGTCCTTATATAATTTTTCAAATTTCTTTGTACCAAATTTCTTCTGTATTAACTTAGTACGAATAAAAATGAAAAATTATATGCAAAAGTATTTTATTTTTTGATCCAAAATTGCATTTCTTTTTATAATTGACCATCAATTGGGAACAAATGGGTATAAAAGTTTTCGGAAGATGTTACTACACGTATGTGAGAATGATGTGATCAGAGTTTAACCGAGTAATGTGCCCGTAACATTATTCGCACTCATGCGCGGACACGCATGTAGTACTACTATATATATACTCTCTCAAATAATATTTTGTGCTTTTTTTTTATCAGAATTATTCTTTTGTGTTTACACCATCCAAATCCACATCAAAGCCAGTCAAGATCCAGTGCAGAGCCAATGAAAAAAAAAAAAAAAACTCAGAAAAAACACAAATAAAATATACCATCGATTCATGATCCTCCTCACGTCCCACCCACATTCCATTCCTTCAATCCAACTCCACCCAAAACCCAGGTCAAAAATCTTCCCCAAAATTTTCCCTCTAATTTCCCTCCCACCAAACACTTCCCGTACCCGCATTTGCTTTCTTCTTTAATCACATGAGTACAACTCTCAAGTTCTACTTGGCAAGAAAACATAAAGAATTCCAATAGCCATGACAGAGGTCCTACACTCCTCCCCATCCTCTTCCCCTTCTTCTTCCTCCTTATCCTGCGCACCCTCCTCCACGCCCCGCCGCAACGACGCCTTGTTTGAGGGTGAGTCTAGGGTTACGGGCGGTGAAGATGATGGAGTGAAGGAGAGAGAAGACAAGGAGAGAGATTCACTGTCCCTTTTGGCACTTTTGTTGACCCTTTTCAGGAAATCCTTCTGGGTTGCTGCTTGCAAGGCTGATAGGGAAGAGCTTTGTGCTGGGATGGAGATCGGGTGGCCGACTAATGTGCGCCATGTAGCGCACGTCACGTTTGATAGGTTCAATGGGTTCTTGGGCTTGCCTGTTGAGTTTGAACCTGAAGTGCCTAGAAGGGCTCCTAGTGCCAGGTACGTTGGATTTGAAACTTCTTGTTGATTTACATTATGATTCGCTGGGAATTGGAAAAAAAAATGGGTTTGACTTTTCTTGACGTTTACTTGTTTTCTGGGTGGGAAGTGCGGTTGAATATTGGCCTTGCTTAATGGAAATTCAAGAAAGGATTTTAATATTTGGTTTATTTTGTCTGTTTCTGGATTTGTGAATTCTCAGTTTCTTGATTTACATTCTTGTTGGTAGTGATTTGGACCATGTTGTTGATCTACATTCTTACTGCGTTGGGAATTAGGAAATGGGTTCGAATTTTTTTGATGTCTTACTTATTTTCTGGGTTTTGTTTCTCGACCTCTGGGGCATGCTGTTGAATATTGGCCTCTTTTGATGGAAATATTGAAAGGACTTTATATTTGGTTAATTTATCGGTTACTGAATGTTCTAACTCTCGATAGTTGACTTGCAGGATAGTGTGTCGCATTTTATTTGTTTTTTTCTCCTTGACTTCTGGGAATTGCTGTTGGCCTTTTATATGGGAATTTCTAATCGATTTTACTTTTGTGCGAGTTATTGAAGCACCATTTGGTGAATTTGTAATTTGTTAATTTTTTGGTTCTGGATTATACTTCGAAGTAGTAATGGCAATGCAATTTTGTTCTAATTTGACCTTTTCTGCCTTAAACATAATGCCGCTGAATTTTGTGTTGATTTACTTCGTGACTTATTTGTTTGTGTCTTGCAAATGCAATTTCAGCTACATTATCAATTTGATTTTGAGTAATGGAAGGATTACTTAGATCATATGCATCCAAGGATTAATGTCTGTGCCTTGCTTCTGCTTTTTGTCTTTGCAATTGAAAGTTACACAAGTTCATATGCAATTTTTTTTTACTGGTAAGTGTTATTTTTTGGTGAACTTGAACTGAAGAGTTGTTTCATTTTAATTCCCAAGTGGTAACAACCTTCCAATTTTATCCTACTTGTCTATTAGATACATATGAAACATTGATTGTCATAAAAGCCAGAGGGTCAACAACTCATTGGAGGCTACGCTTCTAAGTTGTGCGCTAGGGGTTCTGCTATACCTTCTCGGTGTTCTTGCTTTCATTTTGGTTCGTTTTTATGTTCGAAAATTTTCTCTCCTTGCTGAACAATACAGTTTCATAGAGAATAGTGAGAGCAGTCAGCAACAATGGTCATGGGATCAAGCAATTATTGCACATACAATTGAATGGCACACTTGGTTTTTGGTGTCAACCAAAAAGCAAAAAGAAAAAACATGCGCTTCAAAGATTTTCCTCATTTCTTAAGCAGCTATGAGTTGCCATTACTTGGAAACCTTGTTGGGTGCAAATAGAGAAAGTGAGCTTTAGGGTTTCTTTTGTCAAAATTCATACATTCTCTCATAAGTGTCAACCTGACTTGATCTCTCCAACTATGGCTCTCTAAAATGATGTAACTGAAACCATGTGCCAACCTTCTTGTATACATTAAAAGTCATGCTAGAATTATCTCCTATTGTCTACTCCATGCTCGATATCAGCATATCACTGCTTAGTGGTCTTTAGTAACCATTAGCGATTAACCCTAGTGATTGGCTACAATCTGTTTGCTGTGCCTTGTTACCTTCCCTGTATTTTGATCCTTGTTACCTTCCCTGTATTTTGATCCATGTATTTCTGCCCCTATTGAATTCAAATACCATAAAAGTGGGTTAGTGAAAAATGCAGTGTAGGGTCAGGCAAAATTTAGAAACTTGTTCATGCAATCGTGTGAAACATTCAGTTCTTTGATTTTAATGTAGTATTCAAAGATACATAACAACTTCCTTGACCGCTTGCAGTCCTTTGTATATCAGCCTTTTGATTTACGATCTCCATTTGTAGTACCACTGTTTTTGGAGTTTCCACGGAATCCATGCAGCTATCATATGACTCCAGAGGGAACAGTGTGCCAACAATACTCCTGCTAATGCAAAGACGTTTGTATGCCCAAGGAGGCCTACGGGTACATGATGAACCAAATCCCTCTTATTGTAAATTGCATACTGATAATTGCAAGATATGGTTGGTACAACATCTTTCATGCACACTTGTTGAAGAATTCAATTACTGAATTGGCAGGCAGAAGGTATTTTCAGAATAAATGGGGAAAACAGCCAGGAGGAGTATGTCAGGGACCAATTGAATAGGGGAATCGTTCCACAAGGCATTGATGTACATTGCTTAGCGGGTCTTATCAAGGTTTAGCCTTGCAATATGATTCACTTTATTTCTTCTTGTTTGTCATGTGCTCATTTAGCAACCTATGAAGCTGAATATTTATTATGACTCATCAACTTTCCTTTCGGTTCTTCTCTAGAATTGGACTTGTGCAAGTGTCTTATATCCAACTTGGGAAACATGGCAACCTATATAGCTACAAGGTTGGGAAATCTGGAAAATTATGGCAGAGTGATTTTGTTAAGAATAGGTTTTCTGTTTTAGAAATATCCATGATTATTTCTAATGATCTATGGTCGTTGTTATTGAGTATGGGGTCCATTTTTTAGGAGATTTATGTAATTGGTCATCAGTAGTGCTTGGGTATCAAGTGTTGCAGTGTCAATACACAAGGCTCAACAGCAAGGTCTGGGAATAACTTGGTTCTGTCATATCTCTAGTTGACCCTTAGTTTTCCCTTAGTTTGTGTTGGTTGTCTTGTTTTTCTTTATTTACCTTTTGCCTTCCGTCGTCATTAGAATAGGTTTTAGTGACCACTTTCCGAATGGCATGGTTGTAATACATTATGATATGGACCTATAAAGGTATGTGATAGTTTGTCCCATAGTTGAGACCCAAGCCTCTTAGGTCGCATTCCCCCACAAAGAGAGGTAGCTGAAAATTATGTGTTAATGTTTTGGAGTTTAATAAAAGTGCCAAGAGTTAAATCTTTTCTTTTCTCTTCTTACAATTGGTTGGGTATAACATTTCCATGCTAGAGGTATGTTCATTACATACTTTATATTGGTCATTTGCATGCTATATGGGTTTGCGAAATCTTTCAAAGCACATTTGAGTGTGTAAGTTGTTTTCTCAACAATGTTAAACATTGCTACCTCTAAGAGATGCGCGACAGGAGTCCTTCTGGGAGGATCTAGAAGGGTCAGTGTAGTATCTGCGAAATGCAATTGAAGTATCAGAAGACTCGAAACCATGAATCTAGATCTCTGAATTAGGTCCCGTTACAAGTGCCAGACATAGTTCCAGGATTTTTTTTCCGAAAAGTGCGGTACTTGACATGGACTAGGCACCTCCATATAGGTGTCTTACTGTCTGTGCTACTTAGATATTGGGCAAGGTCTTTCCAAGAAAGGTAAGGTGGATTAAGGTTCTATTACCTCCAATCTTACTCGATATTCAAATGTATTTCTAGTATTTTTTTAATAAATGGCATTATTAGATTAATGTTGGATAGTTAACTTGTATGTAATGTAACTAATGTTATCTATGCGATAGCATCTTCATTGGTCTTTTCCGGTGTCGTGTGTTTTCTGTTTTGTTGCATTTATGAGCCTATGCTACCCTTGTGATTTAGAATCTCACATGTTTCTTAGATGTAGATCCTTTATGTGATGGGTCTTTAATTATCACCATTTGGATGTGCAATATAAGACATGCAGCCCCAACAAGAGCCACAGACTTCCGAACTCGCACACAACGCCCTGAAGTGATAGTGACCTACTTGGTATTAGGAATTAGGATTCTTTTATGGTGCTGAAGACAAGAACAATTCTTCAAGTTAAATTTTTGGAAGAGACATTGCAAAATAAATGTCCACCATTCCATGTGCATAGCACAAGTTCTTTATTAAAATAAAGTATATGTATGCATGACCCAAAGAATTGCCTTATGCTTACTTGGGAAATTGCTTGATTTCTTGATCAGTTAGAATTAACTTTGGTTACTGTAATCTGTAGGCTTGGTTTAGAGAACTCCCAACTGGAGTATTGGATTCTCTGTCACCTGAGCAAATAATGCAGTGCCAAATTGAGGAAGATTGTACTGCACTTGTGAGGCTCCTACCCCCAACAGAAGCTGCTCTACTGGATTGGGCGATCAACCTGATGGGTGATGTTGTTCAACAGGAACATTTAAACAAGATGAATGCACACAACATTGCAATGGTTTTTGCACCAAACATGACGCAGGTTAGATTGGGTATTGTTTTCTGGTACTAAACCATTAACAATAATTTGACCAGTTTGATTGATCAAGGTGTTATGAATGATTTTCATCAAGCTGAAATTGTTTTAAGCACTAATTAACAAAGCGATCAGATTCGGGCAAATGACGTTAAGTTCTACCATTCTAGTCTGGATGGTGATGTTTTTTTTTTGGGACGGTGATCCAACTACTTGACTTCAGTTGCCTCTGCAAATCTTGTAGGAAGGAAACCAAGGTTCTCCTTAAAGTTGCAATTCCACCAACTTTTATATGGCAAAGCTACCGGAAAGGAGAAGGAACTAACTGTTAATGTGATGGAAAATCTAAAGATTGAGAAGAGTCCATTCTTAGATTGTTAACCAGTACTATGAGGGGTCGCTATGGATTCAAATACTTAACTTGAAAATAAATAAATAAATAAATAAGAGGTGATCATGGTTGGTGGGCTTTGTATGTACTTGATGAAAATCTATTATAGGGGTTCTTGATCCCTCATCTACCCTACTGTATTTAATAGTAGTCTTGTGTGTTCTTTTTGTACTTTCAGATGGCAGATCCATTGACTGCGTTAATGCATGCGGTCCAAGTGATGAACTTCCTCAAGAGACTTATTGTGAAGATTCTACGTGAAAGAGAGGATTCTGTGATAGAACCGGCTCCTAGTTCTCTCCTGGAGCCTTCTGATAAGAATGGTCGCGACAGCCCTTCACAGCCTCGTCATCTGGAAGTCGCTGCCCACGAAAATGACGAGATTGACCCTCACTTCATTTCTGAAGAACCCATTACTGAAAGCGCTTCAGACTCTATTGAGCTTGATAACATCGCAACTGATGGAGGAGAGCCATGCAATAGCGATTCAACATCTATTGAAGGATCCTATGAAGGAAGTTATAATAGTCCTGATGAGTACAACACTGACATAGATGCGGAAGTGGTTAATAATTGTTTAAAATCTGTGGTACAAGAAGAGAAGGGCCTTGGAGAAAAAATTGGCCAATCTAGTGTTTCGAATCTGACAAAGAAGTGTCCTGGAATTGAACAACCAGCGGTACTTCAGGTGGTGATGGGATATGTGGAGAAGAGCAAGGAGATGAGCAATTTGAGCCGTATAAATTCAAGAACAGAGAGGATTGAAGCTTGGCGGTGAAGAAAACGTCGACAGTGGTCCACGACTAGGTGATGGTGATGACAATGTGGATTTGGAATTTGGGGGCATTGTGAGTTGTTTGCTCTTTCTATGTTGCTGGTTGGTTTTCTTATCCTATTGTGGGATCAGGTATGAGTGGTATTGCACACTAACAATTTGCTTTTGGAAACTACGACTATGCAGAGGATTTCATGTGGTCTCAATTTGTGCATGTATGAAATGTCATCTCCCTTCTTTTTTCTTTTTCTTTTTTGTATTTGAGTTGGGTGCCCTGGGAAGGTTCTGTTCTAGTAATGTTTTTCTTTCTGCTTTGTTTACCTTTTCTGGAAAAAAGCTTGATTAACTGCTTTTGTGAAACTTTCCCGTTAGGAACTCACTTCTCTGGAAATGCCAAAATCACGACTTGAATTTTTGGATAATCTTTTTGCACGAAGATACAAACACTATGCTATGTAAGAGTATTTTCGTACTTTTCATTGTTTTTGTTTCTGAAACTTGGAAAACAAGTACTGCAAATGAAAACTAAGAAATCAATAAGAATACAATTCACATGGAAAAACCATCATAGAATAGGGACATTCCAATGCATGAGGACCATGGGACCATGTTACAGATATTGCTATTTTTGTTTGATGCATTACTGGCATAGACATCTCTTGAGGACCAGACTAATCCACCACAAATTTGGGGTGGAGCCATGTGGTCATGATACTTCAATCTGCTACCGGTGCAGTCTTCATCACTTTATTACTTTATAATCAGCTAAGATGGGGACCAAATATGACAGGCAGTCATTTTCCCACTAGAGATTCGGCAATTGAGAAGGATCAGATAGGAAAATTATGTTGTTTTAGGAACTGACAATTACAGAAACTGAGAACAAATATTGGTATTTGCCAAATTGATTGACCCCCAGAAAAACTCCCCTTTTTGTGTTTTTTTCTTTTGATGTGTCTGGATTTCATCCCTATTAATTATGTTTTTGGGTATGTGTAGTCTTTCATTATACGTTCCAAAAGTTTATTCAAAGTGGAGAATTGTGATTATTTGATATGATATGATAAGCTAAGATGTGTTGGTGTTTCTGTGTTGATTGGTTTAGTAAATTAGAGAAATGTTGTGGAGGGGAAGGAAGTTGTAGATATGGCAAGATGGGTTGGTTATGGGTTTATATCCTCTTGGCAATCACATCAGTGGTTTCTGTAAAGCATCTTATTGCCCAATGTGACTAGAAACTCAAGGAAAAGGGATTCAATTATGAGCCTTGGAAGGATATTCAGCCTATCCTAATCCCCGTGCTATCACAAACTACACTGTTGTCGTCATGTCTTCTTGACGTAACCCTCGATTAAGTTATTTGAGTTCGACTTGCTAATCCAAACGAATCAAGCTTTAATGATTTCTTCGAACTCACTAATTGTCCAACGAAATTGGCAAGTAACGCAATGCTTTCATGAGTTGCTTATTAAAATTTGATTGGGATGAACCTGATATGATTTTCGGACTCGTAAAATTTTGAAAGAAGAGTAATGTTAGGTACACATTTATGTGCACAGAACCGAACATAATGTATTTAAAAATATTCGATGCACGTGGACTCATCATCATATCATTTGACTTGCGTGCGTCGAACCGTTGGTTTCAAATGCATCTGTATCAATATCTTTGTACACAAGTTCTCGCTGACAAACAAAAATCTATGTATGCATAAAATCTATATGCATTTATAACCACCAAACGGATACAAGCCTCTATATTAACCACCCATCCTTACTGTCACTCCCAACTGAGAGGTACCCCCAAAACAGCTTCCCTACTAGCAGTCTCAGTGCATCTCTCTCTCTCTCTCTCTCTCTCTCAAATGGCTGCCTGTGGAAGCCTCCAACACATATTCAAGAAACCCCCACCAGAAAACCCAACACTGCTGGAGTCCCTCTCTTGGAACCAGATCAAACCCACAAAACCCAATGAACAAGATTCATCATCCTTCACTGAAATCTTTGGGGAATTACATTTCAAAGAGAACCCAGAACAATACCCACCCTCCCCTTCCCCTCCCACTCTTCCTCCCTTAACCACCAAAAATGACCAAATCACCCCCACCAACAACAAAAACCCATCACCAGATTACCTCTCAACCATTTTCTCATCCATGAATTCAGAGTCCCTGCAGCTGTGCACGGAGGGTCTCGGGTTCGAAAGCTCCGCCGACGTGGAGGAACTGAGATCCGATGCGAAAATCGACGGTTGGAAAGAGAAGGGAGAGGTGGTAGGAATCGGGAAGGAGAGTTTTTTGCATGGTGGGAGTGGTGGGAAGGGGGAGTTGATGAGGAGGGTGAGGAAAAGTGGGGGGGAGTTTCCTCCGCCGATTTCTTCCATTGGGGAGAGTGGGAAGCCTTGGGTGTGGTTCGAGTCTTATAGGCAGAATGGTAGGTTTGTTTTGAAGGAGATAAGGGTGCCGAATCAGGAGTTTCTGCATGCTAGCAGAGAGGATGGACGGTTGAAGTTGCAGTTTTTTCAGGCGGATGGAGAGGATAGAGAAGAAGATGATGATTATGATGATGATTATAGTGATGATTATGATGAGAGAGATGGGATTGTTGGAGAAGAAGAAGGAGAAGAAATGGAGGAAATGATGAGGAGATGAAGATTAATTGGACATGTGTACTAATGATGCATGGAAATTGAGATGCTAAAGTAGTAAATGTATTCAGGTCGTTCCTGCGTTCATGTTTCTTTTAATTTGCAAATGAGAACAGGGGAAATGTGGGCTGAATCTGAATTTGGATTTTTTTTTTTTAATTTAGAAATTTTATTAGTCTTGATTGTTTTCGCAGTTTCCACCTCTTGAGTAATGAATCCCGAGGCATCGTGTTTTGCACACCTGGACCGTTGATCTCGGCCATCAATAATTGAGATATATTTTCTAACTTTGACCAGTAATAAATATCTTTTACCAATAAAAGTTTATTTTTAATCTGAACCGTTGATTGCCAAAATCAACAATCCGAATGCGCACAACACGGTGCTATGCAGGGGTGCACAACACCATCCCCAGTTAATGGTTGCTACTTGCAAGTGCGATTTGTGGTTCCCTCTCTCCCCAAAAACAATAATTTGCTTCTTGGAATGAAGCTTATTTTCTCTTCTTTCGCATGGTAAGAGCAATCCAAGTCCACCTTTGAGTCGAATCTCGTGCCAATATTGTCAAAATCTGGCACAAAGAATGCAAAATCATCTCCACCCTTTGTCAAATTCAATGTCAAATTTCGGCAATACCATTCTTTTGTAACAAATTTGGCAATATGGCATCACTTTTGACAATTGTCAGACTTACTACATTATTCAAGCCATTTGATTTGCATCGTGAAATGAGATAAGTTTACACCGATAGTCTGGGTTTGAGATTGAGGCAAAATTACACCAAACCCGTGCAATAACATTGCTTCTTTTTTTTTACTGTTGACACTGTATCAAGTTATCGGCTTTGGCAAAATTTTGGCTTAAAAAAAATGACAAGAAGGTACTTGGTTGGAGGACAAAACTCAAATCCACTTCCTCACAAGTCTTGATGCGCATGTGCGAGCATGAGCATAGACAGGAGTTTTTCTGGTCTCCCTATAACATCTGCTACCCTTTTTTTCTTTTTCTCTCCAAGCCAGTTAAGTGCCTGTGGCATAAAAAAAGCCCTGAAGTTCAGCCAATATCCTAGGCAATTTCAGTTCTTTTTCCCAAAAAGTCAAAAAATCCATAGACGAATGGAGAGGAAAAGGTTCAATTAAGTAAAAAGCTGTGGCCGAAACATGAATGAAGAAAGGTTAAAGGTGACTTTAGTCTTTGTAAATTTAGACCTTTCCCTGGCCGGTTGGGAACTGAGGAGGGTACGTTGTCACATTGAGGTAGCTGGGGATTCCAGCTAAGTTGGAGGAGATCCCGGGAAAAAGATGTGCTAATTACAAACCACAGTTTAAGGTGATTGCAACTCTGACAACTTGTTTTTGTAAAGTGATTGCGTATGCCTTCTGTTTTTCCTTGACAGAATAGCAGCACAACAAAGTACTATTCTAACATTTCACCGTTTGTCTTGACAATCGATGGTCTGAATTTAAAAATAAAAAAAAACTCTTCCAAAAAAGAGTTTAACTTTTCCCTAAAAGTTTTATAAAATCCGGATTGTCCAAAACACTTTTGAACAGTGAGAGAGGAGCGATAAAAAGTGAGCGGTGGGCGTAAGACTTTTTGAGCTTCATATATATTTGACATACAAGTAAAAATTCACTATATAAGTATGTATCATTTTTCTTTTTTTCTGGACAAAAGTGAGAGGTATTGCATTGATAAAACCCAACGATACTTACATAACAAAATTCATTACAAATAACTTGGACAAAGCCAAACTAATTATCTAACTAATTACATAACGAGAAAGAGCGAGGCGATTGATGTCTTTCACCCCCAGCCTAGGCATCGTCTGACACACCTTCTATGGAGCGAAAAATTCACATTTCCTATAGCAGTATCAAAAGAGATACATTGCTAGCCAAGAAAAAAAGACAACAAGAATCCAGACGATCAGATGAACTTCAACCAGAAGTGAATACATTAATGAATTTCTAGTAAACCACCAATAGATGCATACTAATCTCTTCTCGAGCCCGAACAGTAAACAAATCGTCCAAAAGACAAACTTTATTACTCTCACAAGGAGAGACAAAACTCCTCTAGATCTTTACTCTAAATCCAGCCACTCAAAATTCGCCGAACGGATCGCAACCCTCACTACCTTTACCGTTGCTGCCATAAGGGCTCCGGTGACGGATTACATGCTGACAAACGACTCTGGTGACGGCGGAACCAGCCGAACAGAGAGGGTCATATCTGAGGGAGGTGAAAACAAAAGGAAAAAAACAATAGGAAAGTGGGGGAAGAAAGAGGAGAGCGGAGAAGGGAGAGCGGATGGAGGAGGAGGAGCCCGGAGGAAGGGAGAGAGGCGCCTCCTCCCCAGCCAAAAAAGTTAGGCGGCTGTGACTTCTCAAAATTGCCTTGCAGCTCTCAAAACCCTAGGCGGTTGTTCTTCAAAGTATGTATCATTCAAGTGACTCCTTTCTCACGTGACAGGTAAGACTTATGTGAATATGGTGGGTCCTAATATACACACACGTAAAGGTGTAAAAAAGAAGAAGTCCCCTGCACCAAATTCTCGCGGATATTATGGTAAGACATAAACTCAGGGATTTGGCGGCGTGGACATGAAAAAGCAATAAGCGTTCGTCAACATGAGAAAGCAATAAGCGTTTGTCCTTCAGGAGGTCGCATGTGTGCATTTCACAATGACTAAACATTTCAAACCTTGGATTCACTGGAGAATTTATTAGGTCATTAACTTCAAGGCCCCGAAATTAATTTCGGTGTGCCTGATATGACTCGGATATCTGGTAATTGAAAAAAAGGGTATGCAGACAATGCGCTCTCTCTTACAAAGAGATTCGTCCCTATGACTTGAACCTGTGAGTCTGTGACTTGAACCTTTGACGCAATGATGGAACTTATTATGTTGGACAGATTAATAATAATTTCTTGCTTGGGTTGAAAAATAGAAGGAGAATCCATCATTTCAGGTAGTGACCTTTTTGGAGACCAACAGGTCCAGGCTCCAGCACTATTCTAGCTATGACTTTTTTAGTTCATAATGGAGAATCGGTAAAGTTTCCACCAAGCCAAAACTGAAAAGATAATAAGCACAAGGATTAACTACAAAAAATTTCTCCTGAAAAGTGCAAGAGCAGCGTACAAGCTAAGCAACCAGTTTCTCGGTGGGGGAGGCTGCCGCCTCTTCCCCCGCCACACCCACCCAGTAAATCCACTCTTTCCTTTCCAAGAATAAGCATCTCTTTAGTACACCCCGTTGATTGTTCCACTGATCTGGAACAAATGGAACATTTGCGATCCATCATAGTAGTTAATAGTCTTTATTTTTTTATTTTTGGAACACGTTAGAAATACAAGGGCCTAAGGAACGGAACTCAAGTTGCTCTGTTTCTTACGTCCGCCGCTTTGTTCTATCGCAACGCTCAATTTCATTTTTCGTCTCAGCAATTAATTGTCTGGATTCCTTTTAACAAATTCTTTTAAAATCCGGACCGTTAAAACACTTTTGGACGGTGAGAATAAGAGCGGTGGAGGAGCCGGAACAGTTGTGCATATGACACCTAACCAAGAACAAATGACACCTATCATCCACGCGTCAAACAAAAAATGAACCCCCCGAAATGAATAAAGATACACTAACCGACTTCTCCTCCCGACCTCTCTCCACTCTCGTCATACATACTACTATGAAAAAGCAGAGAAACAGGACAAAACAAAGCTGAACTAATACGGTGTCTGTTTTTATCTTCCGGCGAAGAGGATGGCAGCACTAGAAGAGTTAGATGCGGCAACCCCCGACGTCCCGGACGTGGCGGCTGCCACTGTGGCGCAGGCTGCAACGGTGGAGGTGGAGGCCGGCGGAGAGCTGGACCCGGAACTCGATGCTGATTTTCACGTCGATCCTGCGTATACTACTTCTAAGCAGTTCGAGGTGAGTAATTATCTAGCGCTCAAGTCTCTCCGTTCTCTCTTTCGAATATGTTTAGAAACAAATTTCTTTAAGTGCGCGTTTGGAATTTGAAGTTTTGCCTTTTGGGACTCTTTAGGGAGCCGCAAAGAAAGAGACAAGAGATGGGATTCAAACCCTGAAATCGGCAGTTATAATTTCCGGGGTGGTCGTGGCGGTGATCGGAGCCATATTCGCGGTGTCGAAGAAGATTAAAGAAGCACGATAACTGCTATATAGTACTGTAGCAATTAGCACATGCTCGGAGTTTTTAAGCTCTTCCCCCCAAAAGCATTTGTACCATTTTTTGTGCTTTCTATGATAAATCTGCCACTGCTGTTCTTGCAAGATTTGTTATGCCAAAATTTAGAAGTACCGGGTAGTGAGTACGTGACCTAAACTGCAACCTTTTTGCCAACCAGTTTGATTGTCTGGTTTATGTTGATGGGATGTTTAATCGCTACAGTGTAATGTGTTGCTTTTAGTGAAAATGGCGGATGACATTTTCTGCAAACCAAAAGTTGGCTACGGCGGTGAGAGAGAGGGAGTGGCGCCGCATTGGTGGTGGTTCTGTGGCAGCTGATACCCCAAGAAGAAACATAAATTCACTTTTTTTTTTTTTTATAAACGCACCCCACTTTTTGTTTTTTAGTGAAAAAATTACACATAAAAGTTTCGCTAGAAGGCAAAAAAGGGAGTGCATTTATCAAAAAAAAGTGTGAAAATTACCCTTCAAATAACCATGGTTTGACAATTAACTGCTGAAAATTCTCGCTATCACACCAAGTAAAAGCAAGACAGAAACAGACTCGCACTTGAAGGTAAAAGGCCGCAACTGAAGGAAAAGAAATTCCATGAGAGTGAGCTAAAAAAGTAGTATTTGTTAGTATCTTCTGAAGGCTACCATAAGCAAGCCACAAGTCCATGAGCCAGCCATTTTCTTTCTTCAATGGGGATATCAAAGAAGATGAATGCTAGTACCGTTCAAAAACAAGGAAGATGAACATCAGTCATGCACTTCTTCCGTCTTCTTGTCCTTGGATCCGAAGTACCACCATCCCAAAGCACTGAGGCCGGTAACCACTCCTGCTACAACTGCATAGTTTCTGAACTCATCAGTTGATACTCTGGATGTTGTCGAGGCCGCCGGAGCGCTTAGCTTCACATCAGATGCAGTACCCTCCGAGCTAGTTGGAGGTTTTCCCTCTGGCTTAGCTCCCTGAATATTTCAGCACAACCACAAGCCAAGCCTCACGTTTTAAATACCAAAACAAAGCAGCAAATGAGAGTAGGATTCTTGTTTCCAAGTAGACCTATTTACGACACGTACATTTGACCAAATTTTACGAAAGTAAGGGCGTGTGGGAATATGGCCGAATTGTATGAAAGTAAAAAGGACTTTATTAATTTTATGAAAGTAAAAGGGCGTGTGGGAATATGGCCGAATTGTATGAAAGTAAAAGGACTTTATTGCAGGCTTCGACGATGGTAAGATTTGCAGCCATCTGACATATACAGAGGTATATACATATTTTGACAATGGATGAAATGATGACAGTAAGGCATCCTTGAAGACAGAAACTGAAATCTAAAATGGCGAGGAATCTGTTTTTGCTTTGTAGCTTCAAACGAAAATAGGTTAATTTCGGTATTGTTCTTTCCTTTCCTCGAGCTGTAAATAAGCTGAGTGTACCTTTTCTTCTACCATCTATGAAGTTCTCCTTTCCCCGAAAAGGCAAAATAGAAATTGCGCCAGCATCGCAAACCTAAACATCTACGAATAAATACAATACGTAGACGACTAATTCAAACACTGAAATTCTGATCTGTAAGTGTTTTATAACCTAGAACGAATTTGCAAAATACTTGAATTGAACTCCAAAATGTGCTGACGGTAATAAAGTATACTTGAACTGAACTCCGAACTCTGTTGGAAGTAGTAAATTAGAAGTAAACAATGGTAAAATCATTATCACCAATGGTGATCAGTCTGCCAACCCCAGCATACATCTATGTTCAAAGCTGAACAGGTTTCTACATCAACTCCATCAACCGTTAGACTAGCGTAAATTGGTAGAGTTTTGGAACAGCAACTTATATGGTGGCAGATAAAAAAAAAAAAGCAACTTAGGATTAAAAAACAAAGCAAATTATATGGTGACAAATCTATCAGCAAAGCACAAAAAACCCACTAGGTAGAGCTTTGGGACATATTTAGGTATCGAGTATTAACGTATCAGCTAATGAGCTGACAGTACCAGAGCGAATGTTTGGACTTGGGAGTGGCACTGTTTGATGGGAATCTACTTACTTTGTCGCATGTTTCATGTAAACATGTGAAGAGGAAAGTTGAGTGTAAAGTCATATGATTAGGCTTTGTTGTGGGCTTTTTTTCCTTTTCATTTGGTATATTTAACCATTTATCAAAGCAAACAAACCAGAAACTCTGGGCACAGGCCTACAACAGTCCAGACCAATCTGGAACAATCAAACTGAGAGAAAACCAATATAACAAGACGCAGGAACGAGTGTGTGCCACAGAAGCTACACAGCACCAAAAATTTCTAGAGCTCACTCCTCAATCCCTAGTCAATAGCCTGTTCTCATCAGTTGGTTTCAATTTCTCCAAGAGCATATGCAGGCCCAAATTTCTTTTGCAACTCTGCATGTCACGGGGTTTATTTTTATTTTTAAATAATAAAGTCTTGGACCAATTATTTTGTGGTATTCAAATGGAAGGCATTGAGATATTATTTTTATGGTCAGACTGTTCTTTTCTCAAATTGCAATTTCTACAGTAGTTGGACGAAACATTAAGTTATTTGGATACGAGTTCCTACCCACCCTCCATGCCACTCTGCCACTGTGAAGGCATATTATTGTCAGGAATGGTCAACAGTACCATCAAATTGCTGGATACATTTAGGAGATTTGAAAATATGTGATTGTGTAAACGTAGTAGGGCATACAAAGAAAGTATGTAGCATGCTCATACCTTGCGGGCAAGCTTCTCCAACTTCTCTTGCTCAATTTTCTGCAACAGCACTGATAGTTTTTAGGAGGTGTTCTCACCTTATGAACACTAGACACTAAAAAAGCAAGTAGACAAGGCAATTTGTTGTAAATGAAAGATCAGAATGCTCCTTCAAATTGCACAAGGTTAAGGACCAAACGCTCCTTAAAATTACACACTTAACTTGATGGAAACCCACGCAAAAAGGAATGTCCAATTTTATGTCAGAAGATTATATAATCCGACACACCGTGTTCATTACAACTGCATTCTTCTTTTTCCTGAAGCACCATGTTAAAGCATCCAATCCAAAACTAATTATCTCAAATTCTCCACTTCTACGATTTTGCTCTTTTCTGGGTAAAGCGTGCATTGGAAAGACGAGGTAGGGATGTAACCCTTGCAAAAAAAACCGCAATGGTTTCTTTTGATTTGCTGAACTAATCATGAGGGGATATATAAGAAGATTATAGCTACTATATAGACGGTTACCCAATCCCTGCAGAAATTGTTGCAGACAAATGCCGGAATAAGATCCCATGGGATTTGTATTCCAATGCCATATGGCCCATATCTAGCTCAAAAAGAAATTTGACGTTCCAACATCTCCCAGTGGAAAAGAGGTTTCAAAAAAATCCTTTACATATATCATGGACATAAGAACTCCACAAGAAAGACTTCTTGAGCTTTTGCAATCCAAACTATGAATCATCAAAAATGCGTGTTTCTTTCTCCCCACCAACATTGCCTACATAAAATGTGCTTCTCTTTGTGAAAGGAAACACTAATTTGGTTATGACATTGCGCACCTATGTAAAATAAACCAGAGCTCAAGACAAAGTGAAATCTACATGTTTGGATAAGAACTGGCCTTTCTGGTGGATCTCACTTACCGCAGGGATTTACGTTGCCCCATTTTTTATGGGCGGTAGTGGGTGGGTGGTTTGGTTTGACTAAATCAGAGTACATGTTCAGAATCGATATTTATGGCAGCATAACACATAAGCTCCTTTAAGAGATTCCTCATTATAAAACACAGCACGAACAAGACGCTTCCTGTATGAAACATCCTAGAAGGGGAAAAATAAGCTTCTAAATTATTCCAATCATCAACATAAACTGATAAAACAAGCCAATCTAGTCCAGAATACCAACAATTAATTTTACGAGAGGAACAACTACAGAACTCGAAGGACAAATCCAATAATTATGCCCATGAGATAGAACTTGAAAGGGAAGCCCAAAAGTGCATATACAATAGCATCAGTGTAAGCCAAACCCAAAACATCATCCTGGTAAAATGAACTGCACATGTTTCAAGCAGAAATGTAGGAAAAATTATACAATAAAAGAGTATGGGAACAAAAAGTTGTGCCGACCTTAATGTAGACATTTTCTGCAGCCTTTTCCTCCTCACTGAGAATTTTACCACTGCTTGAGAGCCTACGAGGTACATATCTTGCAGCAATCCTCATGGCCATTGCAGTTGATTAGCTTACTTTACCTGAAACAACGTAACTGATGACTCAATTACAAAAGAATTAGAGCCAATCAAATACATGAAAAATATTTCCATAACAGAAAAGCAGTGAATACCAAAGTTTCACATTAACTTCCATAATTTGGGAGAACCTTCTCAATGGTTGGAAAAATCATTAGGCAATATCACCACCAAGTAAAGAAATACAAATACCGCCAGGAACATTATATCTATCCAACCACATACATTAGCCTACTAATTGAGAGCGTCCTTGCCAATACATTTTTTTTGCTTGGCAGCCTTGCCTATCTATTATTGGCTTCACAAATCTTCATCACATGGCATGGTCAACCAACGAAAGCATTTGTTAAAGGGACTCAAAGTAATAGTCTGTAAAACTGAGGACTAACAACTTAATATAATAAGAATCTGGTGAACTGAATCCAAACCTATTGAATTTCTTAACACTTATCCCCATACCTTTCATCCATATTTTTTAGTTTATTTTGACGTTATACTAAATTACTCAGTTGTCCCTCCCAAGAAACATTTTCTTGTGCTATCCTTCAAGGTTTTCACTTTTGAGGGTTCAAATCTTATAGCATTCTATTTTAATTGCCTTGGTATTATATTTGATCCAAGGGGATAGAGACACTATAACATTGTCATCAAGACATGCCACAATATGCACGCAGAGGGGGAAAAAATTACTTCGGATTCAATGCCAGTGTCATAAAACAGGCATTAAAATATATGTGGTTCAAGGTAATTCTCAATATTTGCTTGTGCTTCCACAAGTCACATCCTCATGTCACCATACTATGTCATGTTTACCTAATTCCGAAATGATACTTAACTAAGACCCAATTGTGATTACTCTCTCTTGATAAGACAATGTCAGCCCCTAAATCTATAAGCCGAAGTGTTTCTCTGCAGTTTGCTTCTTAGGATAAAAAGGTAAAGAATGTTCAATATAGAAGATCCTTGGCTGATAACATCCACTGACTTTAGAATAAAAATGTTCCCTGAACTATTCTAAATTTCTAACATATTGCCAAAAGCTTTCTATACACACGAAAAAAATATGACAGTTTCACCAACCACTTGATCTGAAACTTATCCTTGATTCAACTTTTCCGGAAACTTTCCCCTCCACTTGTACACACACATGCAGAATTTTAAATAAATGAAACTGCTTATGTGTGAATCTTCGTACTGCTTCAACTGATAGCCAGAATATAGAAAATACAATGAAATGTTTCAAAAAAAGTCTCATACATTCCAGAAACAAATTCACATGTAACTCTTCAAAATCAGAGTCTGTAATACCCGCCTGTGAACTGTCCATTCGATCTTTTGAACTAATGAAGACTGAAATACAAAAAACAACGCATGAAAAGGGGGGAATAACAATTTCCCCCTTTCATTTCCCTTTTCTCATGGGGCAGGTTTCGTACTTCCACAATGTGAAGTTCATCAAATCCAGCTTCAAGACAGATTACAACTATCGTTCGTAACCCTACTGCTCCGTTCAATGACCAAGTGAGAAAAGGAAGGAACAAATACAGTTTGTCTCAAACCCCAATTTTCAGATGCTCAACTCTATTGTAAGACCTAATCGCTGAAGTCAAACAAACATTACCAACAAAAAAAAAAACTCCCAAAAATGCCTACAAAATTCCAGATATCCTAGAGCGAGACACAGAACAAAACGAAAGTCAAATCTGAGTAACTTAGCTCGATCCAATGACCAACAAAGTGACACTGCAATCAATGCGATACAAGGAACCCTAAATTTAAAATATATTACCTAAAAGGAAGCGTAAAAAGAACCAGCTGAGAACAAATAGCATATACAGATAACATGAATTTAAGTCAGCAGAAATGCTTACCGGAATCTTGGGGGTCGAATCCGGGAGGAAGAGAGTGATATGATAGAGAGAGAAACGGTTTGAGAGAGAAAATCGTTAATGGATTACTGTGAGAGGGAAGGAATCGGAAAAACGGGCTGGTTCAGGAAGCAGATGAACTTGAGGATTTACAGATCCAATGGTGCTTGGGTTCGACCCGCTTTGGCCCGGGTTGTGCCGCTCAAAAATTTTGGGGAAAATGAATGACCAGGACGTGTTTTGATAATTAATACCTGCTAAGGACATTTCTTAGCATGTCCTTAAAAGTATTAATTATCAAAACACGTCCTTAGCCATCATTTTCCCAAAATTTTACTCCATTTATATCCAGTCCCAATAATACATTAATACTTTTTTTATAAAAAAAATTACACCAATTTAAAGATGTCATTATTGAAAGGGAAAAACATAAGAATATTTTTACAGAAAAATAATAATGCCAAAACTGTTTTTATTTATGCCAAAACTGTTTTTGTTTTTGCCAAAATTCTAGGATATAAAAATCTTATACTTTGCACATTGTACAAATGTTTTATGCACTACAGTTTTGGCACAAACAAAAATGTTTTTAGCATTAGCTACACCCTATTTTTAAGCGCAAAATAATGAACAATGAAAATGAGATGGAAAGCCTAAAAAGTAATTTGAGAAAGACCAAGAATTTGTCTGGATAGAGAAAATCGGTCATTTTTTGTTTGGTTGAAAGAAGTTACACACTTGTACATTTTCAAAGTTGATAAAAACTATGGCCCATTAAGAGCAGCATCTCCAATTTTTGGCTTTAAATGCGGAGGTGTCAAATTTTTATAAGACTCGTGGCAATTTGACATATTACAATTTGACATTTCTAAAATACCCACTCCAATCAATATGCCAAATCTCTTATTTAAGTATATTTTCACTTTAACTTAACGTTTGGGAGAGCAAACTAATCAAAAAAATATATTTTTTCTTTGACAAACTAGATCATCCCAGATATTATATATAAGAAGAACACATTATAATAAAAGTAGACACTACCAGTCTGAAAATACAGAAAACAACAAATAAAACAAAAACAACAAACAAACAATACAAAAAATAAAAGCGGGCTAGAACCAAGACGCCAGAGTCGAACTCGTCGATCTCACTCATGAAGAGGGATTGGAGTGGCCAAACATGGAATGACTAGGTATAGACACAGGGCAAACTTTTATGGATGAAACCACCGCACCAACTTGAGCTCATTCCCATCACATACGTCGCCACCTTCACCGCTGAACTGGTTCTAAGAAACTAGATCTGAAACCCTAAATCTGACTTTTGAGTTCAAAAATGATAAAAGAGAGTGGAAGATCTCAGCTCCTTAAAGAGACAGTCTCACCATCTTACAACCAATGAAGGTAGAAGAGCAAAACAGAGGAAATGAGAGAAGAGAGAAAATCTGGGTCAGAGAGGGATTGAGGGGGAGGAAGAAGGAAGAGACAAAAGGGGAAAGAAAGAAGTGGGGAAGAAGGGGAAAGGGCAACAGGGGTGAAGGAAGGGAGCCCTCACTCAGACACACACTCTCTCTCGCTTTCTTTCTATGCCACTCTCTCAAAGCAAATATTTGACATTATATGTCAAATCCGACATGAGAAAAGAGATGCCAAATAATCCCAGGATAATTGACCTCTTGGTTGGAGTTGGCTCAATTTTTCGCTCTCACAAGCCTTTAGCTTGTGTGGTCATTTTCTCATAAAAGGAAATCAATGGTAACCACTGTATTTTAAGTTAACAAAATAAGTAGTAATTTGTTACAATGTAGATATTGTCTTTATATTCATAATTCATGAGTGACATGGTCTACAAAAATTCTCTCTATTTGAGTCAACTTATCTACTTTCTCCATTCTACTTTGATAGTCTCATTTGGTGATTCCAACTTTTTAAAGAAACATAATAATTACATAAAAAAGTATTCACCTTTACAATTATTTCATTGATTTTATTGATGTATACTCATGTAAGTAATAGTATTTCAATTTAAATACAAGGGTAATAATGGATTTTTATCAAGATTTTTTTTATTTGGAGTAGTTGATTTTGCAAAGTGGAATTGTATTTTGGAACGTTCCAAAATGAAATATGACACTATCAAAATGGAAGGGAAGGAGTAAATTCCCAACCCCAAATAAAATTTTTAAACCCAACCCTGAAGCGGCTGAAACCCGTTTACAGTTCGGGCATAACCCAACCGGGTCAGGGTCGCGAATGGATGCAGGTGAGTTGGCAAAATCCTATTGGCCCACCTTATGTGGAGCTCGTGCAGGAAACAAGCTAAAATACGCCTGCGAGTTGACTCCTCTAAAATGTACTCCCCCACCTTCTCCGACACTCATAAAACTCATCAAAATTACAATAAACCTCCAAAACCTCAATTCCATTTGCAGTTACGCCCCCCCTCCCCTCTTCGGCAACTGAGAACCCTCTACCAATGGCGGTGAGGGCCACGGTGGGTCGGTTCCCCATCGACTCCGACGCGCTGGAGTCGTCGGGGGTGCCGTGGGGGGTGACGCTGACGCCGTTCGCGGCGCGGGACGAGAACGGGAACCCCCCGTTGTACGGATCCGACGGCCACCTCCTGCCGCGGTGCGAGAACTGCTGGGCCTACTACAACACCTTCTGCGAGCAGGAGCAGTGGGCCTGGACCTGCTCCCTGTGCGGGACCCTCAACGGCCTCCCCTCAGAGGCCGTCTCTCGCTACTCTCGCCCCCAGTCGTGCCCCGAGAACACCTCCTCCTTCGTAGATCTCGAGTTGCCGAGTAATCCAAATCTTCTCAATTTCTGCATATATGTGCGTTTTTTTGGGTATAATTGTGTGCATTGACATCTGGAAAGGAGTGTTTATACTTCATTTGAGTCCAAATCTAGTTCACATAATGCGTGAGCGGGAGCGCCACCATAGCCTCTTTTGAAAACATTCTAAACGACTGAAACTTGCTCCCAACATTCTAAACTAATGAAACTCGCGAGAGCATAACAGATAAAAACATGAAAATCAAAGTAAATAGGAAAAGAAATGCATATGAGAGAGCTTTGAAGAGTAATCATGAGCTCTCCTAGTGCCTGCGACATTCGAAATCTCAACCTAGCCCTCCGGCCTCAGCCACTCATTTACTTTGATAAGAAAATATCAAATACAACGAAAACTACAAACAAAATAGCCCATAGTTGTCAAGATAACAATTATAGATGCATAAACAAAACCAAAGAAGCTTAAACCCCCTGAGACCCTTGCCCACACACCAAGGTTGCCAGTTGCTCCCTCCTTTTGGATTTTGAAGCTTTCCCGATGCACCTGCTGCAGTATTCCCCACACTACATAAATGGATTGATTGACACGCTCCTCCTTCACCATTTTTACCTTGTTTTGGTTTCCATAGAGAATAGAGAAGAGAGTAGTTTTGCGAATTGGTTGGGTTTGGTCTTTGAGAGACGCTAGTTTCTTGTTAAACTGGCTTTGAAATACTCCAACCATGAACATGCAGAGTACGTAAGGACGGTTTGGATAGATGTTTTTACATGAATGAGTTGGACATTCGGTTCCAATAGATATGAAAGAGAAATAGTTTATAGGTGGCTTGTGAAACTACGGAGGAAGGCAGATTAGAGGTAGAAGATACGGATTTTAGTGTGTTCCTTGTATAACTACAATGTTTAAGAGGAAGCATTTCAAATCTCCTCTATTTAATTTTAAATGCATCATGATAAGGCTTGAAAGTTGAAACTCATGTAGTTATACTGTCAACTCCAATAAGCTGAAATCTGCGTTGTATCCAAACGGAACCTTAGTTCTCCCCACTCATCCACTTGCAAGTCTTTACTCTTCCATACATTATGGAGACTGAAAGTTTGGTTGTGGTTGTCATATTAGCTTTGTATGTATGAGCTTGCATGTGAACAAATGTGTCTTGTTTGTTTTGTAGTGGAAGGAAATGAAGAAGAAGCAATGCAGGCCCGTCCAGTTTATGTTGCTGCTGTTGATTTGTCATGTAAGATATGATCTGGTCCTTGGAGTTCATTTTGGTAGTTTCTTGTTTATTCCATTGGTATGGTTTGGAAGCTAAGAAGCACGGATACAGATACGGGATACGGATACGCAGATATGTGATTTTTTCAAAAAGAAGGATACAATACGTTGGGGGATACGTTGAATATAAAAGTAAATAAAAAATATATCATATATAATTTTTAATTCCTAAAATTTCATTAATGATTAAAGTTTTTCATTACATAAGTTTACCATTTCACATGCCGAGAGAGATATATTCACGTATAGTTATATATATAATTGTGTCTATATAGTTATGTATATATTTACGTACACACAACGAGAGAGAGAGAGAGAGAGAGAGAGAGAGAGAGAGAGAGAGAGAGAGAGAGTCTTACAAGGTTGTCGAGGGAGGATATTTTCGGTGTGCTTCTGGTGTTGATTGGTGGGGAAAAAAGAACTACTTGCAATTTTAACCCATATATGTTAAGTAATAACATATTTACCCTCGTGCGTATCCGAAACATATCTGAGCATATCCAACACGTATCCGCACGTATCCAAAACATATCGGATACATATCCGGAGTGTATCCGAGAGTATCCATGCTTATCTGAAATGTATCGGGATACCCAAAAATGATTCTAAAAGTAGTATACTTTAAAAGCGTATCGGATACGTATCTGGAGAGTATCCGAGAGTATTGGTATCTAATACGGATACGATACGTGATACGGAGGCCAAAATAGGGTATCCGTGCTTCATAGTTTGGAAGCTTTGCCATTTTAGTAGTACTAAATAGTTCATGACGAAGAATTTCCAGCAATTACAGGCAATCATTATTAGTGTGTATTCTAACAAACACTTGTAAACTAAGTTGCAACACTTGCAGTTCTTAGTATTTTTAAGAGCTTGTTGAGTTTGACTTATCCTATCCCATTTTAAGAACTTTTCTATTCCATACGAAATAATACTATTAACTTTTGTTAATTGTTTCCATTTGGAATTTATAATTTGGAAGTTGTGGCCCTCTTTATATTTATACACTAACAGCTTGAGCTGTACTTCTGTAAGTGGCAAACTTCAGTCTGTCTTTGGTACAAATAAACTGCAAAATGGGTCTATTATGTAGAGGTAAGGTTAATTGAAGCTTAAGTGAGACAGCTCATCCAGTCACTTAATTTAATTTTTTCATTTTCACTGCTATGTGATGTGACACTGAGCACAAAGTAAAGGTTGTTTGAATCAGGCTGCAATTTGGTTTGATGAAGTTTATACTGCGAATGGTGTTGGATCGTCAACTCCACAAAAACTAATAAGGTCCTAAACAGACCAATTGAATCACGAAGAAAAGAAGAAAGAAAAAAAAGATCAAATTCATCAAAATATACCCTTAAGCTTGCACTGCATACTCATTAGTTTTTACACAAGTGTTACTAATGGACCTATACTGTTATTTGATCTTAAATGGAGAGCTTATTCAGTCTAGGATATTCTTCTTGGTTAATTTTCTTGTTTTGCTTCTATTGGAGTTCTAGTCTTGCTTGGATTAGG